>OZ012673.1:47498645-48098645 GCA_963942505.1 Lordithon lunulatus
ATAGCACTTTTATTTGTTTAAACCGGGCACAAAAATATAAATATGCCGATTGTTTAAAAAAAAAAATAGGATCTATTTATAGAAGTCAAGTCAGACGAGCTTTGCAGGAACAGAAATAAAAAAATGTTTTGCTGATAACAACTAACTATTCGCGCCTGCATGTTTTATAGCCGCGATTATGCAACTGACAGGGCATACATGTTAAAAATAATCACGAGTTGTTGTTTTTATTTTTCTGTTCGAAAAAAAAACATGCTGTAATTAACGAGTGTATTGTAATTAGTAGGTGTATGTGTGAGTGTTGTTGTGTGGGCTCTTATCAGCATAAGACTGGGGGGATAAGAACGGCTTACAGATAGATATAAGTTGTTATTGCTTAAACTTTTGCATTAAGTAGTTTGGTTACTTATTTGATTATAGAAATACTTTACACAAATTCTACTACTAGCAACTGCCTGATTTGTAATAACAAATAAAGTCTGACTGTGAAAAATTTTAAATCGTATTACATTTGTTGAATTAATTTCAATTTTATAAAATCATATGAAATGAAAATGTTGTATATATATATAAACAATATAAAAATTATATAAAATTGAAATTAATTTTATAAATTTGTAGTAAGAAATTAAAATGTTGTTTATTAATATTTTTGATAGTATTAGAGCATTTGAAATTTATTTATTGAAACAAAATTAATTAGAGATATAATTTCCTCTCTCATTAATTTTGTTTCAATAAATACAATTTCAAATGCTCTAATATTATCAAAAATATTAATAAACAACATTTTAATTTCTTACTACAAATTTATAAAATTAATTTCAATTTTATAAATTTGTAGTAAGAAATTAAATGTTCATAAAATTAAATACGATTTAAACTTTTTTGCAGTCAGACTTTATTTACCATCACAAATCAGGCAGTTGCTAGTAGTAGTAGGTAGTATTTTGTTTTACTACTTTTTTTTTGATTGACTGAATTAATATCTGTGAATCTAATTTTCATAAAAAAATAATGGCGTAGTTTTTTTGCAAAATTATGAAAAATGTGAACAGCTGACGATATCAATAAATATTAATGATATTGAAGTTTGATGCTTCGTATCTACTAAATTAATATAGCTAGCATTTTATTTTATTACTTTTTTGATTACCTAGAATAATATTAGTGAATAGTGATTATCATAAAAAATCATCACGTAGTTTTTGTAAAATTATGAAAAATGTAAGCAATGTCACGATATTAATAAAAATTAATAATATTGAAGTTTGATGTTTGGTATCTACTAAATTAATATAGCTAGCATTTTGTTTTATCACTTTTTTGATTGCCTGGAATAATATTGGTGAATACAGTGATTTTCATAAAAAATCATCACGTAGTTTTTGTAAAATTACGAAAAATGTAAGCAATGTCACGATATCAATAAATATTAATGATATTGAAGTTTGATGCTTGGTATCTGCTAAATTAATATAGCTAGCATTTTGTTTTATTACTTTTTTGATTGCCTGGAATAATATTGGTAGATACAGTGATTTTCATAAAAAAATTATCACGTAGTTTTTGTAAAATTATGAAAAATATAAGCAGTGTCACGATATCAATAAATATTAATGATATTGAAGTTTGATGCTTGGTATCTGCTAAATTAATATAGCTAGCATTTTGTTTTATTACTTTTTTGATTGCCTGGAATAATATTGGTGAATACAGTGATTTTCATAACAAATCATCACGTAGTTTTTATAAAATTATGAAAAATGTAAGCAATGTCACGATATCAATAAATATTAATAATATTGAAGTTTGATGCTTGGTATCTACTAAATTAATATAGCTAGCATTTTGTTTTATTACTTTTTTGATTGTCTGGAATAATATTGGTGAATACAGTGATTTTCATAACAAATCATCACGTAGTTTTTATAAAATTATGAAAAATGTAAGCAGTGTCACGATATCAATAAATATTAATGATATTGAAGTTTGATGCTTGGTATCTACTAAATTAATATAGCAAGCATTTTGTTTTATTACTTTTTTGATTGCCTGGAATAATATTGGTGAATACAGTGATTTTCACAAAAAATCATCACGTAGTTTTTATAAAATTATGAAAAATGTAAGCAGTGTCACGATATCAATAAATATTAATAATATTGAAGTTTGATGCTTGGTATCTGCTAAATTAATATAGCTAGCATTTTGTGTTATTACTTTTTTGATTGCCTGGAATAATATTAGTGAATACAGTGATTTTCATAAAAAATCATCACGTAGTTTTTATAAAATTATGAAAAATGTAAGCAGTGTCACGATATCAATAAATATTAATGATATTGAAGTTTGATGCTTGGTATCTGCTAAATTAATATAGCTAGCATTTTGTTTTATTACTTTTTTGATTGCCTGGAATAATATTGGTGTATACAGTAATTTTCATAAAAAATCATCACGTAGTTTTTGTAAAATTATGAAAAATGTAAGCAACTGTCACAATATCAATAAATATTAATGATATTGAAGTTTGATGCTTGGTATCTGCTAAATTAATATAGCTAGCATTTTGTTTTATTACTTTATTGATTGCCTGGAATAATATTGGTGGATACAGTGATTTTCATAAAAAATCATCACGTAGTTTTTGTAAAATTATGAAAAATGTAAGCAACTGTCACAATATCAATAAATATTAATGATATTGAAGTTTGATGCTTGGTATCTGCTAAATTAATATAGCTAGCATTTTGTTTTATTACTTTTTTGATTGCCCGGAATAATATTGGTGGATACAGTGATTTTCATAAAAAATCATCACGTAGTTTTTATAAAATTATGAAAAATGTAAGCAGTGTCACGATATCAATAAATATTAATAATATTGAAGTTTGATGCTTGATATCTACTAAATTAATATAGCTAGCATTTTGTTTTATTACTTTTTTGATTACCTAGAATAATATTAGTGAATACAGTGATTTTCATAAAAAATCATCACGTAGTTTTTATAAAATTATGAAAAATGTAAGCAGTGTCACGATATCAATAAATATTAATAATATTGAAGTTTGATGCTTGGTATCTGCTAAATTAATATAGTTAGCATTTTGTTTTATTACTTTTTTGATTGCCTGGAATAATATTGGTAGATACAGTGATTTTCATAAAAAAATTATCACGTAGTTTTTGTAAAATTATGAAAAATATAAGCAGTGACACGATATCAATAAATATTAATGATATTGAAGTTTGATGCTTGGTATCTGCTAAATTAATATAGCTACCATTTTATTTTATTACTTTTTTGATTGCCTGGAATAATATTGGTGAATACAGTGATTTTTATAAAAAATCATCACGTAGTTTTTATAAAATTATGAAAAATGTAAGCAGTGTCACGATATCAATAAATATTAATAATATTGAAGTTTGATGCTTGATATCTACTAAATTAATATAGCTAGCATTTTGTTTTATTACTTTTTTGATTACCTAGAATAATATTAGTGAATACAGTGATTTTCATAAAAAATCATCACGTAGTTTTTATAAAATTATGAAAAATGTAAGCAGTGTCGCGATATCAATAAATATTAATGATATTGAAGTTTGATGCTTGGTATCTGCTAAATTAATATAGCTAGCATTTTGTTTTATTACTTTTTTGATTGCCTAGAATAATATTAGTGAATACAGTGATTTTCATAAAAAATCATCACGTAGTTTTTGTAAAATTATGAAAAATGTAAGCAGTGTCACGATATCAATAAATATTAATAATATTGAAGTTTGATGCGTGGTATCTGCTAAATTAATATAGCTAACATTTTGTTTTATTACTTTTTTGATTGCCTGGAATAATATTGGTGAATACAGTGATTTTCATAAAAAATCATCACGTAGTTTTTGTAAAATTATGAAAAATGTAAGCAGTGTCACGATATCAATAAATATTAATGATATTGAAGTTTGATGCTTGGTATCTGCTAAATTAATATAGCTAGCATTTTGTTTTATTACTTTTTTGATTGCCTCGAATAATATTGGTGAATACAGTGATTTTCATAAAAAATCATCACGTAGTTTTTATAAAATTATGAAAAATGTAAGCAGTGTCACGATATCAATAAATATTAATGATATTGAAGTTTGATGCTTGGTATCTACTAAATTAATATAGCTAGCATTTTGTTTTATTACTTTTTTGATTGCCTGGAATAATATTGGTGAATACAGTGATTTTCATAACAAATCATCACGTAGTTTTTATAAAATTATGAAAAATGTAAGCAATGTCACGATATCAATAAATATTAATGATATTGAAGTTTGATGCTTGGTATCTGCTAAATTAATATAGCTAGCATTTTGTTTTATCACTTTTTTGATTGCCTGGAATAATATTGGCGAATACAGTGATTTTCATAAAAAATCATCACGTAGTTTTTGTAAAATTATGAAAAATGTAAGCAGTGTCCCGATATCAATAAATATTAATGATATTCAAGTTTGATGCTTGGTATCTGCTAAATTAATATAGCTATCATTTTGTTTTATTACTTTTTTGATTGCCTGGAATAATATTGGTGAATACAGTGATTTTCACAAAAAATCATCACGTAGTTTTTATAAAATTATGAAAAATGTAAGCAGTGTCACGATATCAATAAATATTAATGATATTGAAGTTTGATGCTTGGTATCTGCTAAATTAATATAGCTAGCATTTTGTTTTATTACTTTTTTGATTGTCTGGAATAATATTGGTGAATACAGTGATTTTCATAACAAATCATCACGTAGTTTTTATAAAATTATGAAAAATGTAAGCAGTGTCACGATATCAATAAATATTAATGATATTGAAGTTTAATGCTTGGTATCTGCTAAATTAATATAGCTAGCATTTTGTGTTATTACTTTTTTGATTACCTAGAATAATATTGGTGAATACAGTGATTTTCATAAAAAATCATAACGTAGTTTTTGTAAAATTATGGAAAATGTAAGCAATGTCACGATATGAATAAATATTAATAATATTGAAGTTTGATGCTTGGTATCTACTAAATTAATATAGCTAGCATTTTGTTTTATTACTTTTTTGATTGCCTGGAATAATATTGGTGAATACAGTGATTTTCATAAAAAAACATCACGTAGTTTTTATAAAATTATGAAAAATGTAAGCAATGTCACGATATCAATAAATATTAATGATATTGAAGTTTGATGCTTGGTATCTGCTAAATTAATATAGCTAGCATTTTGTTTTATTACTTTTTTGATTGCCTCGAATAATATTGGTGAATACAGTGATTTTCATAAAAAATCATCACGTAGTTTTTATAAAATTATGAAAAATGTAAGCAGTGTCACGATATCAATAAATATTAATGATATTGAAGTTTGATGCTTGGTATCTACTAAATTAATATAGCTAGCATTTTGTTTTATTACTTTTTTGATTGCCTGGAATAATATTGGTGAATACAGTGATTTTCATAACAAATCATCACGTAGTTTTTATAAAATTATGAAAAATGTAAGCAATGTCACGATATCAATAAATATTAATGATATTGAAGTTTGATGCTTGGTATCTGCTAAATTAATATAGCTAGCATTTTGTTTTATCACTTTTTTGATTGCCTGGAATAATATTGGCGAATACAGTGATTTTCATAAAAAATCATCACGTAGTTTTTGTAAAATTATGAAAAATGTAAGCAGTGTCCCGATATGAATAAATATTAATGATATTCAAGTTTGATGCTTGGTATCTGCTAAATTAATATAGCTATCATTTTGTTTTATTACTTTTTTGATTGCCTGGAATAATATTGGTGAATACAGTGATTTTCACAAAAAATCATCACGTAGTTTTTATAAAATTATGAAAAATGTAAGCAGTGTCACGATATCAATAAATATTAATGATATTGAAGTTTGATGCTTGGTATCTGCTAAATTAATATAGCTAGCATTTTGTTTTATTACTTTTTTGATTGTCTGGAATAATATTGGTGAATACAGTGATTTTCATAACAAATCATCACGTAGTTTTTATAAAATTATGAAAAATGTAAGCAGTGTCACGATATCAATAAATATTAATGATATTGAAGTTTAATGCTTGGTATCTGCTAAATTAATATAGCTAGCATTTTGTGTTATTACTTTTTTGATTACCTAGAATAATATTGGTGAATACAGTGATTTTCATAAAAAATCATAACGTAGTTTTTGTAAAATTATGGAAAATGTAAGCAATGTCACGATATGAATAAATATTAATAATATTGAAGTTTGATGCTTGGTATCTACTAAATTAATATAGCTAGCATTTTGTTTTATTACTTTTTTGATTGCCTGGAATAATATTGGTGAATACAGTGATTTTCATAAAAAAACATCACGTAGTTTTTATAAAATTATGAAAAATGTAAGCAATATCACGATATCAATAAATATTAATGATATTGAAGTTTGATGCTTGGTATCTGCTAAATTAATATAGCTAGCATTTTCTTTTATCACTTTTTTGATTGCCTAGAATAATATTGGTGAATATAGTGATTTTCATAAAAAATCATCACGTAGTTTTTGTAAAATTATGAAAAATGTAAGCAGTGTCACGATATCAATAAATATTAATGATATTGAAGTTTTATGCTTGGTATCTGCTAAATTAATATAGCTAGCATTTTGTCTTATTACTTTTGAACTTGAAATCAAACGTGATTTCAGTTTATGTGCACTCAAACTTTAGTTTTAATTTAATTGTTACTCTAAACTACTAAAAATGACCCCCCTTTTATAAAATAACCGTGTGTTAACTTTCTTTATTGCTTTGTTCCTCAAAACTGACTTAATGCGTTCGGTTTTTTATGGACGCAGGCGTGGCAGTGGAAAATTTTCGTAGAGCCATTAGCGCTCTCGATGCAGTTATTGTTTTATAAATAGCGGCGCGTCACGTGACAGTGATTACTCGGTTTAATTTATGAAAGAAACGAAAAGCGAGACCTGGCGATTACACGCTCGTGTAATGTTTGTAGTAATGACGATACTGAAAAAAACTTGATACTGTATGCAATCTTCTTCAAATATAATATTAGAATATAACAGAGTTCACAAACAATGATTTTTATTTTATATACAGTGTCTTTCAGAAAGTTGGACACATTTTATTATTAGCTTGTCGGAAAAACTTTTCGTATTTAGAACCTACTGTCAGTTCGAAGTAACATTTAAAAATTTATAAAAATTATAGGTGATTTATGAAGATTTCCCACCGCAAGCCAGTTCCAAAAATCATTTTATAATTTTTCTTCTACCTTCTGTCAGTTCTAAGTGACATTTCCGTATACAAATTTTGCATATCTTAAAAAACAAAGGTAGTTTATTCTTAAGCAATTTTATAATTTTTGACTATACCTCGTATATGCAAGCAGAAAATTGTACTTGGATGAGTATTTATTAGGTTTGAAATATGCAGACATTTTTTGAAAGAATAAAATTTCTTTCAAAAATTATTTCTTAACTGAAATAAATACTCATCAAAGTACAATTTAAGCTTGCGTATACGAGTATACGAGGTATAATCAAAAAATATTAAACGGCTTAAGAGTAAACTACCCTTATTTTTTAAGATATGTAAACATGTTATATGGAAATGTCACTTAGAACTGACAGAATGTAGAAGAAAAATTATAAGTTGACATAAGAGTAAACCACCACTGTTTTTTAAGATATATAAAAATGTTATTTGGAAATGTCACTTAGAACTGACAGAAGGTTCTAAATACCAAATTAGAACCACCTACAACGAAAATATTTTCCCGTGCTTTTTCTGGTATAAAGATGGGCTTCGTCATTTATAAAGTATACAGATTAACACGATTTATGTAAAAGTTGTATGGTGTCTAAAGCCCGTATGACATTATCTAGTTTCCTATATCGTTTTATATATAAGCATTGATATTGTACTGTACAACTATTTCTAAAATTAAAATTAACATTGTGTATTACGGTGTTGTTATTATTAAGTGAATTTATTATTATTCCACCGCTATATCATTTTCTACATGTGTGTATGACACTATGTATGTAGTTTGTGTCTGCATCGAATTTTTAAACTCTGTTTAAGGGCTATTAAATTTTAGTTTGTAAATGAGACTCTAAAAACAAAAAAAGAACATGTTATTATCTCTCTAGTGAAGAACGCCATATCACATTTAACAAATCTTTCAACTAGTTATTGGGTACTTTTCCACTCTTGTGGGGGCCAGAGAGGGAGCGAGCGATCATTAAATTAAGCCGCAGAGCCGGCCAAACTGGATTTCTCCACAACACGTAAAGGGCTGACGGACGACTCTCCGTTTCCACCACTTTTGTCTTGAATAAATTGACGGGATGCGTTTGCGCTGCGTTGGGGGGGAAGAAAAATTGATGTTTATCCCACGGCGCGGGGAGCATAAATTAAAACGTGGAAAAGCGCACAAAGGAAATCCGCGCGGCGCTGATTTCCTTTGTGTGTGTGAGTGCGATTTCGGGGCTGGGGCGGGTGTCCGATTGCCGAAGAACGTCGGGTTTTACGTGCGGCCCTAATAATAGTAATAACACGAGCGAGCGGGGCGCCGCGCAAGGTTCTTTGTTTGACAAACTAAAAGGTTTCAATCACGTAAAAGGCAAGTCTTTGCTTTTTTTTATTATGAAAATAAATATTTGTAGGGAACCGTGGCGCAATATCAACTAAAATCGTATTTGTTGTATTTGAAAAAGACATTTATTAATAGTCGAAATTAATATTAAACAAAAATCAGTTATTACTCTTAATTACTCATGATTTATGTTTATGCAAATTTTCCAACACTAAATTTTGATATCAATTTGAGCCAATATATAATAACATATCCCTGGTGTTTGGGTAAAAGGGCTTAAGTTTTTAAGGGTTTTTATGTATTTTTAACCAATAAATTCAATTTTGATATGAAATTTTGGATTCATTTCGAATATTAATAATATTCGAAATGAATCCAAAGTTGGAGATAATTAGTCATGATTAAATTATACAAAGTTTCAATTTTCTTGCATTAAATTATGATAACAATTTGAGTCATTACCATTACAAATATAAATATTTCTACTAAAAATAATGAACAATCGCCCATTTTCATTTAAAAATAATAACTATGATTCACAAACATGTTTTATAATTGTGTGCTCATCCATTATATATACATATATTTTTTTTTGTACAATGGTATGAATAGTAGTGTCCGAACAAATTAACACCTTTCCGCATTGTGATATGGATTGGTGCGATTAGAGTAATTTACACAACGCAAATATTGAATTGTTATCATTCACGATGCGGGCCGAAGCACGCACCGGTGGCGTGGTGTTAGGTTCAATTTGTCAGCAGGTATTATTGTTATATGTGGGATGACAGTATGTTCAGGGTAATTAGCAAAACGCTGATTATCAGCTTTCTCGATCCATTTTGTGCGCGGACTCTCTTCGAGTGTTAGCTAAAAACCGATTTGATGGGAAGACGTGGCGAGAAAAACGCCTTGGGATGATTACGCCGGCAATAAATATTGCATTATCCTCTCCCGGCTCTAATGGTGTGCGTGTTCCGCGCAAAAAGCCCGCGTAATGTATGCGCATACATTAAAAAAATAGCACTTATGCCAATTACTGTGTCAATCACGACACGAAGGAGACTGAACGGACTAAGTTCTTTGTTGAACGAAACAATAAATGTCGATACACGTGTGAATTTCAAAATTGCAAGAAATTTATAAAATACAAACCAATTTTCCATCAAATAATTTGATTAGTTATTAAAATAAACCCTGAAATGCTATGAATAATGAAAAATATCTGTATGAGATATTTTTCATTGTTCATAGCACCTTGTAGTTTTATTATAAAACATTTTGTTCACAGACATCCAGACAGGCTGAACATTTTTTTTAAATCTTTGGCACGGTTATAATACTTTAATCAATACTTATACATTTTAACTTGTGAAAAACATGTTATAATAATATATCTAGGCAATCTTTACTGTCACTAATAAGGCCATAAGATATACACAAATCCGCCAAATATACCATAGACCTTTATTAACGACATACTAGTTCGTTGGTTCATATATGATAAATGTTGATGGTACTAAATACCGAAAAAAAAAAATTATCAACATTATTTTCATTACCTGTATCTAATAAATAGGTCACACATTAATTATGAATCCAATTTACACCACTTCCTGTCATCGTGGAGTCCCTCCTCTCATCAAACAAACAAAAAATAAAACTATTGACAAAACAATAATTCCCATACAATTAAAAATTACATATGCTCCAGTTTTATGGAGCATAAAATCAGTGTTTCGTTTTACAACGGGCTGTGAGTCATACATCGCGGGTCCTCCCGTCCGTGTCTCCTCTTCCTAGGCGGCTGCAGGTGAGCGGCTTTCTAAATAAAATCGCCCCATTACAGCGTGTGTGTTTGTGTGTGTGTGTGGGGGGCGGTTGCGCAACGGATTTAGCATTGATGGCCGCGAATCGTTTTAATTATTGTCACGCTGTTCATAATTTTAATAGATACACGCTACACCGGCGGTGGATTTTATAAGAAAACCTTGTTTTTCAAACGGGCATTATGCGCATACATAATGCCGTATAACTGAACTTGTTCGTGCATAATTACGGTTAACAGCGGGGACGACAAACGCTAATGATTGAACTTTTATTTATTTATTTTTTTTTTACGGCCGTGCTGTAATTGTCCGATGGTAAATCCTTGAGGTTGCATAGTAAATTGCAGAGCGGTTGTAATGAGAGAAATAGATTTATAGGCGTTGCAAGGATAAATTAGTATAATTTTTAGAAGTATTTTTAATGAACAACTCGAAAATTCAAAAGGATTAATGTGATGGTAAACTAGTTACTTTCAAACCGTCCTGTTTTTCAATCATGACTGAAAACAGTATGACATTATCTAGTTTCTTATATCGTTTTCGATGCAGACACAAACTACATAGTGTCATACACACATGTAGAAAATGATATAGCGGCTGAATAATAATAAATTCACTTAACAATAACAACACCGTAATACACAATGTATATTATATATTATCAATTGCCTTTTACCTTTCGGTGTAGGCTATCAATACACAATGTAAATTTTCTATTTAGAAATAGTTATACAGTTTAATGAACAAAGCACAACATCGTGCTGCCTGGAAAGAATTAGAGGAGGCATATGTCCTGCAGTGGACGCAAACGGCTGGAAAATGATGATACAGTTTAATATATCAATTCTTATATATAAAACGATATAGGAAACTAGATAATGTCATACGGGCTTTAGTGTTCTTGAAAAAAAAAACGGAACATTACGAATAAATTAATATTAAATAAGAATACCCGAAAGGCAAATAATTAAATAATATAAATAAGAATTTCAAATATTTTCTAAAACTAATCCAATTAAATAAGTTACTTTATTATATTACTTTCCTTATATTTTTCCACATTTTTATGAATTTATATTAGATGAATTATCCATAGTTTTATAGTTTCATTAAATATTTTGTTGCACTGTATTTGGGTTTACCTGTTGGGCAATAAACATTATTATTATTATTATTAAAAATTATTATTATACTCCGTCGGGGTATTAATTATCTCGCCAGCTCTTCTGGCCCCGTATGACAAGTATTTCTATACTTTTAGTCAACAGTTTAGTTCAAATAGTCTATAACTGAGAATTGAACCACTGAAGAATTGAACCTCATTCTCCAGGTGCCTTGCATCATAAGCAATTCTACGTCTAATATTTCTCCTTATTACTTTCTGAATACAGCACTACTATATAAGGAAGGTTAAGGATAACAATCGCGAACATTTTCGAAATAATAATTTTGACTTTTTCATTTGTATGTTTCATGAATAATATCGTCTAAATAAACCATTTTTGGAAAATACCTCTGGCAGTGTGTGTATGTGTTCGCCTGTCTGTATGTCTGTGAACAAAATTTCAGGAAAACGACCCTATGTGATGCCGTGAACAAACAAACAGACAAGTAAACCATTCATATAAAAATAAAATTATGAAATTATATAATTATATAATTATGAAACTACGAAACTATGAAACTATGAAACTATGAAACTATGAACATGTATGAATGTATGAATGTATGAATGTATGAATGTATGAATGTATGAATGTATGAATGTATGAATGTATGAAAGTATGAAAGTATGAAAGTATGAAAGTATGAAAGTATGAAAGTATGAAAGTATGAAAGTATGAAAGTATGAAAGTATGAAAGTATGAAAGTATGAAACTATGAAACTATGAAAGTATGAAAGTATGAAAGTATGAAAGTATGAAACTATGAAACTATGAAACTATGAACATGTATGAATGTATGAATGTATGAATGTATGAATGTATGAATGTATGAATGTATGAATGTATAAATGTATGAATGTATGAATGTATGAATGTATGAATGTATGAATGTATGAATGTATGAATGTATGAATGTATAAATGTATGAATGTATGAATGTATGAAAGTATGAAAGTATGAAAGTATGAAACTATGAAACTATGAAACTATGAAACTATGAACATGTATGAATGTATGAATGTATGAAAGTATGAAAGTATGAAAGTATGAAAGTATGAAAGTATGAAAGTATGAAAGTATGAAAGTATGAAAGTATGAAAGTATGAAAGTATGAAAGTATGAAACTATGAAAGTATGAAAGTATGAAAGTATGAAAGTATGAAACTATGAAACTATGAAACTATGAAACTATGAACATGTATGAATGTATGAATGTATGAATGTATGAATGTATGAATGTATGAATGTATGAATGTATGAATGTATGAATGTATGAATGTATGAATGTATGAATGTATGAATGTATGAATGTATGAATGTATGAATGTATGAATGTATGAATGTATGAATGTATGAATGTATGAAAGTATGAAAGTATGAAAGTATGAAAGTATGAAAGTATGAAAGTATGAAAGTATGAAAGTATGAAACTATGAAAGTATGAAAGTATGAAAGTATGAAAGTATGAAACTATGAAACTATGAACATGTATGAATGTATGAATGTATGAATGTATGAATGTATGAATGTATGAATGTATGAATGTATGAATGTATGAATGTATGAATGTATGAATGTATGAATGTATGAATGTATGAATGTATGAATGTATGAATGTATGAATGTATGATAGTATGAAAGTATGAAAGTATGAAAGTATGAAAGTATGAAAGTATGAAAGTATGAAAGTATGAAAGTATGAAAGTATGAAAGTATGAAAGTATGAAACTATGAAAGTATGAAAGTATGAAAGTATGAAAGTATGAAACTATGAAACTATGAAACTATGAAACTATGAAACTATGAATCTATGAAAAAACTATGAAAAAACTATGAAAAAAACTATGAAAAAAACTATGAAAAAACTATGAATAAAACTATGAAAAAACTATGAAAAAACTATGGAAAAGTTATGAAAAAACTATCAAAAACCTATGAAAAACTATGAAAAAACTATGAAAAAGTATGAAAAAACTATGAAAAAACTATGTAGAAAACTATGGAAAAATTATGAAAAAACTATAAAAAAAACTATGAAAAAACTATGAAAAAAAACTATGAAAAAACTATGAAAAAACTATGAAAAAACTATGAAGAAGTATGAAAAAACTATGAAAAACTATGACAAAACTATCAAAAAACTATCAAAAAACTATGAAAAACTATGAAAAAACTATGAAAAAACTATGAAAAAACTATGAAAAAGTATGAAAAAGTATGAAAGTATGAAAGTATGAAAGTATGAAAGTATGAAAGTATGAAAGTATGAAAGTATGAAACTATGAATCTATGAAACTATGAAAAAACTATGCAAAAAACTATGAAAAAACTAAGGAAAAATTATGGAAAAACTATGAAAAAACTATCAAAAACCTATGAAAAAAACTATGAAAAAACTATGAAAAAGTATGAAAACACTATGACAAAACTATGAAGAAACTATGTAGAAAACTATGAAAAAACTATGGAAAAATTATGAAAAAACTATCAAAAAACTATGAAAAACTATGAAAAAACTATGAAAAACTATGAAAAAAGTGAAAAAACTATGAAAAAGTATGAAAAAACTATGAAAAAACTCTCAAAAAAATTTCAAAAAACTATGAAAAGTATGAAAAAATGAAAGTATGAAAGTATGAAAGTATGAAAGTATGAAACTATGAAAAAACTATGAAAAAACTATGAAAAAAACTATGAAAAAGCTATGAAAAAAACTATAAAAAATCTATGAAGAAACTATGAAAAACTATGAAAAACTATGAAAAACTAAGAAAAAACTAAGAAAAAACTATGAAAAAGTATGAAAAAAGTATGAAAAACTATGAAGAAACTATGAAAAGGTATGAAAAAACTATGAAAAAACTATGAAAAAACTATCAAAAAACTATGAAAAGTATGAAAGTATGAATGTATGAAAGTATAAAAATATGAAAGTATGAAAGTATGAAAGTATGAAAGTATCAAACTATGAATCTATGAAACTATGAAAAAAACTATGAAAAAACTATGAACAAAACTATGAAAAAAACTATGAAAAAACTATGGAAAAATTATGAAAAAACTAGCAAAAACCTATGAAGAAACTATGAAAAAACTACGGAAAAAAAACTATGAATGTATGAACATATGAAAGTATGAAAGTATGAAAGTATGAAAGTATGAAAGTATGAAAGTATGAAAGTATGAAAGTATGAAAGTATGAAAGTATGAAAGTATGAAAGTATGAAAGTATGAAAGTATGAAAGTATGAAAGTATGAAAGTATGAAAGTATGAAACTATGAAACTATGAAACTATGAAACTATAAAACTATGAATCTATGAAAAAACTATGAAAAAAACTATGAAAAAAATATGAAAAAACTATGAAAAAAACTATGAAAAACCTATGAAAAAACTATGAAAAAACTATGGAAAAACTATGAAAAAACTATCAAAAACCTATGAAAAAACTATGAAAAAACTATGAAAAAACTATCAAAAAACTATGAAAAAACTATGAAAAAGTATGAAAACACTATGAAAAAACTATGAAAAAACTTGAAAAAACCATGTAGAAAACTATGAAAAAACTATGGAAAAATTATGAAAAAACTATCAAAAAACTATGAAAAAACTATGAAAAAACTATGAAAAAACTATGAAAAAACTATGAAAAAACTATGAAAAACTATGAAAAAACTATGAAAATACTATGAAAAAACTCTCAAAAAACTATTAAAAAACTATGAAAAGTATGAAAGTATGAAACTATGAATCTATGAAACCATGAAAAAACTATGAAAAAACTATACAAAAAACTATGAAAAAACTATGAAAAAAACTAAGAAAAAACTATGAAAAAACTATGGAAAAATTATGAAAAAACTATGAAAAAAACTATCAAAAACCTATGAAGAAACTATGAAAAACTATGAAAAACTATGAAAAAAGTATGAAAAAGAATGAAAAAACTATGAAAAAGTATGAAAAAACTATGAAAAAAGTATGAAAAACTATGAAAAAAGTATGAAAAACTATGAAAAAACTATGAAAAAAAAAATTAAAAAACTATCAAAAAACTATGAAAAGTATGAAAGTATGAAAGTATGAAAGTATGAAAGTATGAAAGTATGAAAGTATGAAAGTATGAAAGTATGAAAGTATGAAAGTATGAAAGTATGAAAGTATGAATCTATGAAACTATGAAAAACTATGAAAAACTATGAAAAAAACTATGAAAAAACTATGAAAAAACTATGGAAAAATTATGAAAAAACTATGAAAAAACTATCAAAAACCTATGAAGAAACTATGAAAAAAACTATGAAAAACTATGAAAAAACTATGAAAAAAAAAGAAAAAACTATGAAAAAAAATGAAAAAACTATGAAAATACTATCAAAAAACTATGAAAAACTATGAAAAACTATGAAACAACTATGAAAAAAACTATGAAAAAACTATGAAAAAACTATGAAAAAACTATGAAAAAACTATGAAAAAACTATGAAAAAACTATGAAAAAACTACGGAAAAAAACTATGAAAAAACTATAAAAAAAACTATGAAAAAACTATGAGAAAACTACGGAAAAAAACTATGAAAACATGAAAATATGAAAATATGAAAATATGAAAATATGAAAATATGAAACTATGAAACTATGAAACTAAGGACCAATGAAACTATAAAACTGTGAAACTATGCAAGTGTAAAACCATACTACTGTACAACTATCAGCTATGCAACTGTGCCACTTTGCATTTGTGCAACTGTAAAATTATCAACTGCCAAACTGTCCCATTTTGCAAGTGTCAAACTGTGCAAGTATGTAACTCTGTAACTATGCAACTGTGGAACTATGCAATTGTGAAACTGTGTAACCGAACAACTATGAAATTCTGCAACTGTACCGGTGAAACTATGCATCTGTGTAACTGTAAAACTGTGCAACTATGGTACTGTGCAATTATCAACTGTAAAACTGTGCACGTGTGCAACCGTGTAACTATCAACTGTGAAACTGTGCCACTTTGCATATGTGAAACCGTATAACTATCAATTGTGCAGCTATAAAACTGTATAACTGTGTAGCTATGTAACAGTTCAACTGTGTAGCTGTGAAACTGTTCAACTGTGTAATTGTACAACTGTACAACTGTGTAGCTGTGTAACTGTTCAACTGTGTAACTGCTCAACTGTGCAACTGTATAGATATGTAACTGTTCAACTGTGTAACTGTGCAACTGTTCAACTATGTAGCTGTGTAACTGTTCAACTGTGTAGCTGTGTAACTGTTCAACAGTGTAGCTATGTAACTATTCAACTGTGCAACCGTGTAACTGTGTAGCTGTCTAACTGTGCAACTGTTCAACTGTGTAGCTGCGTAACTGTTCAACTGTGTAGCTGTTCAACTGTGTAGCTATGTAACTGTTTAACTGTGCAACTGCGTAACTGTTCAACCGTGTAACTTTGCAACTGTTCAACTGTGTAGCTGTGTGACTGTGCAACTGCTCAACTGTATAGCTATGTAAGTGTTCAACGGTGCAACCGTGTAACTGTGCAACTGTTCAACTGTTCAACTGTGTATCTGTGTAACTGTGCAACTGTTCAACTGTGCAACTGTGCAGCTATGTATCTGTTCAACTCTGCAACTGTCTAATTGTGCAACTGTTCAACTGTGCCACTGTTTCACTATGTAACTGTGTAAATTTTCAACTGTTGAACTGTGTAACTGTTCAACTGTCTAGCTATGTAACTGTTCAACTGTGCAACTGTGTAACTGTTCAACTGAGTAGCTGTGTAACTGTTCAACTGCGTAGCTGTGTAACTGTTCAACTGCGCAACTGTTCAACTGTGTAACTGTGTAACTGTTCAACTGTCTAGCTATGTAACTGTTTACTGTGCAACTGCGTAACTGTGCAACTGTTCAACTGTGTAGGTGTGTAACTGTTCAACTGTGTAGCTATGTAACTGTTCAACTGTGCAACCGTGTAACTGTGCAACTGTACAACTGTGTAACTGTTCAACTGTGTAGCTGTGTAACTGTTCAACTGAGCAACTGTGCAAATGTTCAATTGTGCAACTGTTGAACTGTGTAGCTGCGAAACTGCTCAACTATGTAGCTGTGTAACTGTTAACTGTACAACTGTGTTAATGTGCCTATGCAACTATAAAACTGTGCAACTCTGAAATAGTGCGACTTTGCATCTGTGAAACTGTGCAATTGTGCCACTTTGCAACTCTATAACTACCAACTTTGAAACTGTGTATTGTGCAACTATCAACTATCAACTATCAACTGCGCAACTGTTTAATTTCTGTTTGTTAAATTATATTGAAAGATGTGGTAATATCCGATTCGTAATCTTTGTTCAAAATCTACGAAGAAATATGGGCTATTCCCAACAAAGAAAATAACCGATATCTAATTTCTTTTGTGAACAGTTATTGATTTATAAAATGTATTCCGTCTTATATCACCTGTAGGGGAAGAAAGCTATTATTATTATTATTATTATTATTATTATTATACAATTAAGAATCGCATATATTAAAATTGACTTCTGCACACAAAGAAACAACCCATCAGCTGTTCTATTCCCCATAATTCAACCCCACTGGCATACATTACCGCGTAGCCTCTTTGTTTCCGCAATTAGTGCACCACTTTACCTCTCTCCCTCCCATACCCCTCGCCGCTCGCTGATGAAAACTAAAATGGGGGCGTGTAGCGAGCAAAACGCGAACGTCTTCTCTCCGCCGAACAAAGAGAGAGTCGTACGAATTAAATGCGTGTGCGCGCGGTGGAGATTAACTTGTGTGAAACTTGAGGAGTTTCGGGCGAACAAAGAGCCATGGACGAAAATCGACCGTAGGGGCATGTGGTGGAAGCGGACAAAGGGCCATTACAGGCTTGCCCTCGGCCGCTCGCGCATACACACAAAAAAAAAACTGTGAAAAGAAGGGAACCATAGTTATGACTCATGTCATTTTTTGTTAATACGGATGTCTATTTAGTGTAATTAATATTCTTTCAGAATCTTTAAATACAAAGAAGAAATTTAAACCAGCTAGACGAATAATTGATGTAAAGTTAATAATATGCTCTCTGATATTATATACATATACATATACATATATATATATATATATATATATATATATATATATATATATATATATATATATATATATATATATTAGTTTGAAAAAGATCCATTGAAGAGTTTTTGGAATATTTACAAATTTTAAATTAAAACACAAAATTGTATTTTTACCAAATAGTGATTTTAACATTAAATTGCATGAAAACTAGCAATAACGTAATTTTTTATTATGACTTAAATGGATAGTACAATATATTGCTAATGCATTAGCAAAGTTTGCAAAATATTCATCAAGGGATTTTTGAAATATTTACTAATTTGCAGCTAAAACATACAAAATCGTATTTATAACAAATAACTTTGGCATTAAATTACATGAAAACTAGCAATAACGTAATTTTTGATTATGACTTTAATGGCTAGTCCAATATATTGCTAATGCATTAGCAAAGTTTGCAAAATATTCATCAAGGGATTTTTGAAATATTTACAAATTTGCAGTTTAAAACATACAAAATTGTATTTTTAACCAATAGTGACGGTCATTAAATTGCATAGTTAATAGAGTAACTACTACTAACTAGTTAGTAGTGGTTAATATATTAACTATGCATGAACTAGCAATTGAAAGAGTAAATAACATCAATTTATGAAAGTTTTATTTTTTTATTAATAGACTAGCAAATAACAATCAAATATTATCAAATGACAGATAATATTGCATCAAACAAACTTTACTCATCAGTCTCCTTTCCTAAAAATAGCTTATCGCTATTACGTTCATGCTGATAGATCAGATGATTATTATTTTGAGTAACAAATACTTAAAACACTGACAGTTGCATCACAAAAACATAAGTCACAAACACACACACACATGCGGGATATCGCGCGATAAAAGTGTTTTCTCTCTAAACATAATAAAGAGGAAGAGAGAAGACGAAAAAACACGCGATCGGATTACTGTCGAAACTAGCTAGCGTTTTACTGGAAACCGGCCGATCGGTTTGTGTACGTGCAGACAGGCAGACTTCCTCCGGCCGACTCATTAACGGCGCTAATAATAGCGACACTGCCTAATTATAAATTGAATAATCATGTGAAATGTCACGTTTCTTCATAACTAACTAATACAGTTCTATATATTTACGTAAAATTTAAAAAAATACATTATATATATATATATATATATATATATATATATATATATATATATATATATATATATATATATATATATATATATATATACATATATTTCATGACTGCTCAAATTTCTAGTCTTCCTCTACATCTCACAATCGTCCTCCCACATAAATATTTGCAAATAAATGGTAACGCCATTAATTACAGATGATTGGAAGTCACAATCACTTAAGCAGTAATGGCAGTAATAGGCACACTAAAATGTATTATTTAATTTACTTCAACATGTTACTTTGATGATAATAGCTGTATATATTGAGCTAAAATAAATTATGCATTTATATTTGCGAGGCAAGACGAGGTGGTGCTTTTCTCAGTAAAATTCAAAGGATCGAAAAGATTTATTTATTTAACGTAAACTTTAAGCAATGTTCTTCATATATACCAAAAACTTTGACAGCTCTAGTTTAATAATAATAATAATATTATTATTATATTTATTATTATTATTTGCAGCATATTACGGCACTAGTTTAGATGTATAATTCACAAGTAGTTGCATTTTATAGTTGTCAAAAAAACAGGAAAATATGTTTATGGATGAGAGATATCTATGTCCATCACTCACACATAATAATATAATACAGTTTTTTATCTCTTTAGCTTGTACAATTTAATTTATAGTAGAATGAATTTAGGGCAACTTGCCACGTTTACGATCGTACCCCACTCCACCTTATTACATTACATTATGTCAAATAAAAGTAGTTTATTTTTTGTTAGTTTAATTCATAATTCCGTGTTTAGTATATAATAATAATCATTATTCAATTTATTATTAGTTAAATTTGTTTATTACTTTTTTCTGCTGACGATATATATTTATTAAATCTACTGCAATCATAATTTAATTTGAATCACTTCACTAGAACTGATTAGAGCGTATCGGTGTGATTCCGCGTCACTGTAAATATTTATTATAAAAATAAAGTGGCGGCGGTTCGAGACTGGCCGGCACCTATATATTCGAGGCAACCTTGAACACGACTCGACAAATAAATAAGCGTATGCATTACGCTCTCTTGCGATAAATCGAGCAGCGCGATATCTCATATATAGTCTATTTAAAAGACTTGTTATCAAACCACATTCTAGAAAACATGAAAAAGATCGAATTGTTTTCGAAATTTCGACTGGAATCAACACGTTTTCGACGTTAATTTAATCTAATATCGAGTTGAAATGAAATAAAATTGGCACTGTTTTAAATTCTGGGCTCACATGAGATTGCAATTGCATCATTAACAGCATTGTTTTAGAATTCAATAATAGATGGGAATTTCAAAAATGTTTCTGTTACTAAGCGTACGTGTTGCGGGCTTGTAATGTTTATTCTCGTGAAATTATGAAATATTTCTTATTTCGAACCGTATTTTGTAACTTATGATGGTTGGTGATCATTTGTTTATAATAAAAAAAAATAGAGTTATCTAGCTTATGATGTGACAAGTATCGTAATGTTAAAATAAATTTTCAAAATTTCATTTTTGTTTTCATGATTATTGAATATGTTTATTTTAATACTCTTTTAATCCTTTTTTGCGTTTAGAATAAACCAAATTATTATTTACAAAAAAAAATAGATAACATTATACTTAATGGTAATACTATTGGAGTCTTTAAAAATGCATTTATTTTTGGAAATTACAATTTGTCACCTCAGTGATATATCTATTATATATCATATATTATCTATTATTTAAAAAAAAATTTAATAAATAATTTTATTTAGATTAATAAAATCACCTACTTTTATTTAGAATATATCGCATATTCTAAATAAAAGTAGGTGATTTTAATCCAATTAAAATTATTTATTAAAATTATTTATTAAAATTATTTAAAAATAATAGATAATATTATACTCAATGGTAAAACTACTGCAATATTTAAATTGCATTTATCCTAAAAACTGTTTTTGGAAGTTACATTTATCATCTCACAGTGAGATATATTAATAGTAGTTAGTGTATTTACAATTCGAGTCAGTTTAGGTAGTTTGTTGGTTTTAATTACATCAGAAAATAAAATAGATGTAGGGAAAGAAATTTGGGTTATCCCCATGATTGTGCCATATTCGAAATAAACCACGATCGCTGCGATGGCCTCTAATTTTAGAACGTGCGTCCAAACAGGTCGCCGGACTTTTCGCTAGGCTTATTCTATAGCACGGCCCTTTTGTCACTTTACAATGGTCATTAGGGAATATTGAGAATGGCAGGCGTTAACGTGTTCCGGAAACACGTGGATTCACAAGAAATTTATTAAATGGCCGGACAATTGGCAGCTGTTTTGAGGCTTAACTGGCGTCATAGATAGATAAATTTAGTAATTTGTAAGAATAAATATATTTTTTTAATATTTTATAAAAGATCCTGCTGTATAAGGAAGGTATTGTTTTACCGAACCAAGATTATGAAAAAAAAAACTAAAAAGGTAAATGTCAAAAAAATGAATTAAAAAAGTCATAAAAATTCAAAAAAGTTTTTTAAAAAGGTCAAAAATGTCAGAGATAATAAAAATTGTCAAAAATGTTAAAAAGACAAGTCAAAAACCAAAAATATAAATAAAAAAAGTCAAAAATATTCAAAAAAGTATTTAAAAAATGTCAGAGAAAACAAAAGTTGTCAAAAATGTTCAAAAGTCAAGTAAAAAATGTGAAAAAAACAAAAATATAAACAAAAAAAAGTCAAAAAAAAACGAAAAAGTTTTTAAAAAAGGTCAAAAATATCAGAGAAAATAAAAATTGTCAAAAATGTTATGAAGTCAGGTCAAAAATTTTAAAAAAATCAAAAATATAAATAAAAAAGGTCAAAAAAATTCAAAAAAGTTTTTAAAAAGGTCAAAAATGTCAGAGAAAATAAAAATTGTCAAAAATGTTAAAAAAATCAAGTCAAAAATGTCAAAAATATAAATAAAAAAGGTCAAAAAAATCAAAAAAGTTTTTAATAATGGTCAAAAATGTCAGACAAAATAAAAATTGTCAAAAATGTTAAAAAGACAAGTCAAAAACCAAAAATATAAATAAAATAAGTCAAAAATATTCAAAAAAAGGTCAAAAATGTCAGAGAAAATAAAAATTGTCAAAAATGTTAAAAAGTCAAGTCAAAAATGTCAAAAAAATCAAAAATATAAATAATCAAAAAATCAAAAAAATTCAAAAAAGTTTTTAAAAAAGATCAAAAATGTCAGAGAAAATAAAAATTGTCATAAATGTTAAAAAATCAAGTAAAAAATGTCAAAAATATAAATAAAAAAGGTAAAAAAAAATCAAAACAGTTTTTAATAATGGTCAAAAATGTCAGAGAAAATAAAAATTGTCAAAAATGTTCAAAAGTCAAGTTAAAAATGTGAAAAAAACAAAAATATAAACAAAAAAAAAGTCAAAAAAATCAAAAAAGTTTTTAAAAAAGATCAAAAATGTCAGAGAAAATAAAAATTGTCAAAAATGTTAAAAAAATCAAGTCAAAAATGTCAAAAATATAAATTAAAAAAAAAAAAAGAAAATAAATATTGTCAAAAATGTTCAAAAGTCAAGTCAAAAATGTGAAAAAAACAAAAATATAAACCAAAAAAAGTCAAAAAAATTCAAAAAAGTTTTTAAAAAAGGTCAAAAATGTCAGAGGAAATAAAAATTGTCAAAAATGTTAAAAAGTCAAGTCAAAAATATCAAAAAAATCAAAAATATAAATAAAAAAAGATCAAAAAAATTCAAAAAAGTTTTTAAGAAAGGTCAAAAATGTCAGAGAAAATAAAATTTGTCCAAAATGTTAAAAAATCAAGTCAAAAATGTCAAAAAAGTCAAAAATATGAATAAAAAAAGGTCAAAAAAAATCAAAAAGTTTTTAATAAGGGTCAAAAATGTCAGAGAAAATAAAAATTGTGAAAAATGTTCAAAAGTCAAGTTAAATATGTGAAAAAAACAAAAATATAAAAAAAAAGTTAAAAAAACTAGTTGTTCCCTAGGATAATACTCTTCTTGGAATAGTTTCAACAATATAAAACATTTGTCCTCGTTCAAAAAACTATGCTAGCAAAGGTGGGGTGGGCGGGCGATCCCCACCAACTAAACTATGCCCGTCCACTATTTCAAACGACTTGAACTATGCATTACATTATTTTTCACATATATCTTCTTAATTAGTCTTAAATTAATAAATGACATTAAATTAGTCATAGAAAATAACGGATAATAGTGTAGTGCATAGTTCAAGTCATTTGAAATAGTGGACGGGCATAGTTTGGTTGGTGGGGACCGCCCGCCCACCCCACCGTGGTTCGCGTAGTTATTCCATAGGATAATACTCTTCTTGGAATAGTTTCAACAATATAAAACATTTGTATCCATTGAAAAAAACTGTGCGTGCAAAGGTGGGGTGGGCGGGCGGTCCCCACCAACCAAACTATGCCCGTCCACTATTTCAAATGACTTGGACTATGCATTACATTATTTTTTCACATATATTTTTTTAATTAGTCTTAAATTAACAAATGACATTAATTTAATCATAGAAAATAACAGATAATATTAAAAAAGGTCAAACATAAAAATTATCAAATATGTTAAAAAATCAAGTCAAAAATGTCAAAAAAGTCAACAATATAAATAAAAAAGGTCAAAAAAAATCAAAAAAGTTTTTAATAAGGGTCAAAAATGTCAGAGAAAATAAAAATTGTCAAAAATTTTAAAAAGGGTAGAAAATCAAAATTGTCAAAATTGTCGAAAATATCAAAAATGTTATATATATATATATATATATATATCTATATCTATATAGCTACTGCTGTATAAGGAAGGTATTGTTTTACGAAACCAAGATTGTGAAAAAATGGTATAACTTTCCGGGAAAAAAACAAAAAAATTCCAAAAAGTCAAAAATGTCAACCAATTCAAAAGTCAAAAAAAGACCATAAATGTCAGAATTGTCAAAAATGTCGAAAATGTCAAAAATTTATATATATATATATATATATATATATATATATATATATATAAAATACCCCCGAAAAGTTATAACATATTTCGACAATCTCAAATAAAAAACGTGACGTTAAGGGTAAAACAATACCTTCCTCTTATACATCATGATGTGATGTATTCGGAAAGTAACAAATATAATATTCCGTATAATTTATATGGCTATAACATGCTGGCATATTGCTTGAAACCAACAAACATGAACTCGTGCATAAAAAAACTACTTGTTGCTATCCAAGCATTATACATTCAATTGGTAAACACGGAGCGGCGTTGGCGTTTGATAATGTCCTGCTAATTCGTATGCTGTAAATTACTGATTCGCGAATGAGAATATATTTATTTAATATGCAGCAGTGGCGATCGTGGGCCCGCGGCCAAGAATTGTACGTGAGCTATCGGAAAACAAGTATGTTTTCATGCAGCTCGCGTCGTCCGATCTTTTTTAACACCACACACACATACACACATATACACATATACACATATACACATATACACATATACACATATACACATATACACATATACACATATACACATATACACATATGCACATATACACATATACACATATACACATATACACATATACACATATACACATATACACATATACACATATACACATATTCACATATTCACATATACACATATACACATATACATATATACACATATACATATATACACAAATACACACATACACACAGCTCATACATTTCTCCGAGACCAATGTCAAGGCGAACTGACAATAAAAAAAAACAGAGACACTCAATTGCAAGTTATTAAACGCGGTTCTATTTTTGTATTGATTTATTGGCCGGCCGCTCGAGAAAATATTACTACATCTTCTTCTCAATTTAACCATCACGGGCTGTGGCCGCTATTTATAGTTTATTATCGTTTAATGATTGTTTATGCGAGGCAATGTGTGGTAATAGCAACAAGTTGGAACAGTCGCGCGCAGATGTTACTGGTGCGGTTCTCTCTCAACTTCCTTTAGGGCGCGGACAAAAGAATCATTTAAACATCAGGATTTAATTATTTCATTACCGACATCGCAGAAAATATCATTAATAAACCGTTCACAATATAAAATCAGAGATTTTATAATCTTCAACTGAAATTTAATTTTATAAGGTAATTTCTTAATATTTGAATCTAAAAACAGTCTTTAAAGTTCAAAAAATCCAATCGCGGGAAAACTAGAAATGTTAAAATTTTCATTCTTGCATTTTCTGAAATCATGACTTTTTAGCTAGAAAACTAGTAAATATTACGAAAATTCATTAATAGGTTTTAGTAATATCACCAATTATGTATGACATATCATTTTTAACATTACTACATCATTGTTTGACGTGCAATCGTGGAAAAACTAGAAATGTTTCAATTTTCATTCTTGCATTTTCTGAAATCGTGAGTTTTTAGCTAGAAAACTAGTAAATATCACGAAAATTCATTAATAGGTTTCAGTAATATCACCAATACTGTATGAAATATAATTTTTAATAACATCATTCGATGATATTTTTCTACATCATAGTTTGACGTGCAATCGAGGGAAAACTAGAAATGTTACAATTTTCATTCTTGCATTTTCTGAAATCGTGACTTTTTAGCTAGAAAACTAGCAAATATCACGAAAATTCATTAATAGGTTTTATTAGTATCACCAATAATGTATGACATATCATTTTTAATAACATCATTAGATGATATTTTACTACATCATAGTTTGACGTGCAATCGAGGGAAAACTAGAAATGCAACAATTTTCATTCTTGCATTTTCTGAAATCGTGACTTTTTAGCTAGAAAACTAGTAAATATCACGAAAATTCATTAATAGGTTTTAGTAGTATCACCAATAATGTATGACATATCATTTTTAATAACATCATTCGATGATATTTTACAACATCATTGTTTGACGTGCAATCGCGGGAAAACTAGAAATGTTACAATTTTCATTTTTGCATTTTCTGAAATGGTGACTTTTTAGCTAGAAAACTAGTAAATATCACGAACATTCATTAATAGGTTTTAGTAATATCACCAATAATGTATGACATATCATTTTTAATAACACCACCCGATGATATTTTACTACATCATAGTTTGACGTGCAATGGCGGGAAAACTAGAAATGCTACAATTTTCATTCTTGCATTTTCTGAAATCGTGACTTTTTAGCTAGAAAACTAGTAAATATCACGAAAATTCATTAATAGGTTTTAGTAGTATCACCAATAATGTATGACATATCATTTTTAATAACACAATTCGATGATATTTTACTACATCATAGTTTGACGTGCAATCGAGGGAAAACTAGAAATGCTACAATTTTCATTCTTGCATTTTCTGAAATCGTGACTTTTTAGCTAGAAAACTAGTAAATATCACGAAAATTCATTAATAGGTTTTAGTAGTATCACCAATAATGTATGACATATCATTTTTAATAACACCATTCGATGATATTTTACTACATCATAGTTTGACGTGCAATCGAGGGAAAACTAGAAATGCTACAATTTTCATTTTTGCATTTTCTGAAATCGTGACTTTTTAGCTAGAAAACTAGTAAATATCACGAAAATTCATTAATAGGTTTTAGTAGTATCACCAATAATGTATGACATATCATTTTTAATAACACCATTCGATGATATTTTACTACATCATAGTTTGACGTGCAATCGAGGGAAAACTAGAAATGCTACAATTTTCATTCTTGCATTTTCTGAAATCGTGACTTTTTAGCTAGAAAACTAGTAAATATCACGAAAATTCATTAATAGGTTTTAGTAGTATCACCAATAATGTATGACATATCATTTTTAATAACACCATTCGATGATATTTTACTACATCATAGTTTGACGTGCAATCGAGGGAAAACTAGAAATGTTACAATTTTCATTCTTGCATTTTCTGAAATCGTGACTTTTTAGCTAGAAAACTAGCAAATATCACGAAAATTCATTAATAGGATTTAGTAACATCACCAATAATGTATGACATATCATTTTTAATAACATCATTCGATGATATTTTACTACATCATAGTTTGACGTGCAATCGAGGGAAAACTAGAAATGTTACAATTTTCATTTTTGCATTTTCTGAAATCGTGACTTTTTAGCTAGAAAACTAGTAAATATCACGAAAATTAATTCATTAATAGGTTTTAGTAGTATCACCAATAATGTATGACATATCATTTTTAATAACACCATTCGATGATATTTTACTACATCATAGTTTGACGTGCAATCGAGGGAAAACTAGAAATGTTACAATTTTCATTCTTGCATTTTCTGAAATCGTGACTTTTTAGCTAGAAAACTAGCAAATATCACGAAAATTCATTAATAGGTTTTAGTAGTATCACCAATAATGTATGACATATCATTTTTAATAACACCATTCGATGATATTTTACTACATCATTGTTTGACGTGCAATCGCGGGAAAACTAGAAATTCTACAATTTTCATTTTTGCATTTTCTGAAATCGTGGCTTTTTAGCTAGAAAACTGGTAAATATCACGAAAATTCATTAATAGGTTTTAGTAGTATCACCAATAATGTATGACATATCATTTTTAATAACACCATTCGATAATATTTTACTACATCATAGTTTGACGTGCAATAGAGGAAAAACTAGAAAGACTACAATTTTCATTTTTGCATTTTCTGAAATCGTGACGTTTTAGCTAGAAAACTAGTAAATATCACGAAAATTCATTAATAGATTTTAGTAATATCACCAATAATGTATGACATATCATTTTTAATAACACCATTCGATAATATTTTACTACATCATAGTTTGACGTGCAATAGAGGAAAAACTAGAAAGACTACAATTTTCATTTTTGCATTTTCTGAAATCGTGACTTTTTAGCTAGAAAACTAGTAAATATTACGAAAATTCATTAGTAGGTTTTAGTAATATCACCAATAATGTATGACATATCACTTTTAATAACACCATTCGATGATATTTTACTACATCATAGTTTGACGTGCTATCGAGGGAAAACTAAAAATGCTACAATTTTCATTCTTGCATTTTCTGAAATCGTGACGTTTTAGCTAGAAAACTAGTAAATATCACGAAAATTCATTAATAGGTTTTAGTAGTATCACCAATAATGTATGACATATCATTTTTAATAACACCATTCGATGATATTTTACTACATCATAGTTTGACGTGCAATCGAGGGAAAACTAGAAATGCTACAATTTTCATTCTTGCATTTTCTGAAATCGTGACTTTTTAGCTAGAAAACTAGTAAATATCACGAAAATTCATTAATAGGTTTTAGTAGTATCACCAATAATGTATGACATATCACTTTTAATAACACCATTCGATGATATTTTACTACATCATAGTTTGACGTGCTATCGAGGGAAAACTAAAAATGCTACAATTTTCATTCTTGCATTTTCTGAAATCGTGACGTTTTAGCTAGAAAACTAGTAAATATCACGAAAATTCATTAATAGGTTTTAGTAGTATCACCAATAATGTATGACATATCATTTTTAATAACACCATTCGATGATATTTTACTACATCATAGTTTGACGTGCAATCGAGGGAAAACTAGAAATGCTACAATTTTCATTCTTGCATTTTCTGAAATCGTGACTTTTTAGCTAGAAAACTAGTAAATATCACGAAAATTCATTAATAGGTTTTAGTAGTATCACCAATAATGTATGACATATCACTTTTAATAACACCATTCGATGATATTTTACTACACCATTGTTTGACGTGCAACCGCGGAAAAACTAGAAATGCTACAATTTTCATTTTTGCATTTTTTGAAATCGTGACTTTTTAGCTAGAAAACTAGCAAATACCACGAAAATTCATTAATAGGTTTTAGTAGTATAACCAATAACGTATGACATATCATTTTTAATAACATCATTCGATGATATTTTACAACATCATAGTTTGACTTGCAATCGAGGGAAAACTAGAAATGTTACAATTTTCATTCTTGCATTTTCTGAAATCGTGACTTTTTAGCTAGAAAACTAGCAAATATCACGAAAATTCATTACTGAACTATGCAATAAGTTATCGTGTTAATTATTCAACCAACCACGATGAGAGTAAATATAATGATTCCAAACTCAATTAAATCTTATCGCTATTAATATTTTTTTGGTGTCTATTCGTGTCGCGATCAGGTCGCAGCGCGTTTCAGCGCGCACGCAAAAGCAGGAAACGCGTTCGTTCGAATGTTCGATCGACAATCTCCGCAAGTAGATTGCCGACCTTTTTAGCTTTTCTAGCGGCAAAAAGGAGGGAAAAAGAAAAAAAACGTAATCGTAGAGAGAACGAACGAACGGTCTGCATGGCAACCGGCCCGGCGAATTGGTAAATCCGCGACGGCAACATCTGCCTCGCGCGTTAATTTCGGAACTCGAATTAACTAAACCCATATGTCGGTTATCTAATCGTGGCCACATGAAAAAAAAAACAGAGGCGCGAGCGTACACACACACACACATACAAATTAATACAATAACAAGTAACGGAAAATTGATATTGCAAAAATTGTCTTATTTGTATTAGTTATCTCGCATGGTTGTTGCTATGAGGGATATACAGAGTGTTTTTTTATTACTTAAGTATTTACTTGTATGTTTTTTTTATTATACAGTATTAGAAACCGTAGTATATATCTGTGGCTTGGTTTTAAAACAAAACAAATTATATATTTGTACTCAGTCTGAATGGAATAACATTTTGTAATGCATTGACCGAACAAATAAAGCTTTACAGCAGTTTTCACTGGTATGGAATATTAGATCGGCTTGTAGGTGCAAGATCTAAGCTACGATCCTACTGGTCTAGGAACGACCTCACTATGTGTGTTGCATCCAGGATGACAGACTTCTGCATTGCACGGTAAGTATTCCAGGGAATTCTCTTAGGCTTCTCTGTAGGGTTTTAGGTATTAGTCCCATTGAGGAATTATTATTATTATTATCATTATTATCATTATTATTATTATTATTATTATCATTATTATCATTATTATTATTATTATTATTATTATTATTATTATTATTATTATTATTATTATTATTATTATTATTATTATTATTATTATTATTATTATTATTATTATTATCATTATAATTATTATTATTATTAAAATAATCACCGTTTTTATATCTAACTGAAATTATCTGTAACTCAAAATCAACCTGTGCCTCCATAAATCCTCTTTTCATTTTACAATAATACAACCCACTATTGTTGTCGCTCGCAGGTTATTTCCGAAATTAACATCCCCCAAGCCTCTAACCTGTTCGTTCCATCTTTCTCTCTCGTTCCCCCTCTTCCTCAAGCATCTTGAATTAAGAAAATTTGTTTGCATCCCCGTAACGGATTCCGTTGGAAGGTCCCACGGGATCTCCCTCCCGCTCCGCTTTCTTCTCGGAAGCGAGGGTGTAATTCCGAGCAGAAAAGACGCGCTCAAAGGAGCCCCCAGAAGACGCAACGGGGGTCGCCCCAAAACGTCTTAAACATAGCCACCCCACTCACATACAAACGTCAACATAATCAATTCCGCACGTTTAACAATTGAGTGCGATCACAATGATGATGATGGTCTTTTTAATTAAGTAATTCGTTTTAATAAATAATGTTCTTCATCGATTATTGACTGAATATAATACGCTATAAATTAAATTCGATGAATTACAAAGCTAATAATTTATAAAAAAAAAAAAAATAAAATAAGAATTTCTATCCAGCTCAGTATTAAGTATAGAAAAATCTACTAAAAATACAATTTTGTATGTTTTATCTGCAAAGTTGTATGATTTAACTGTCAATTTGTATACATATTTCTAAAATCCCTGGATGAATATTTTGGAATCTTTGCTAATTCAATAGCAATATATTGGACTATCTATAAATGCCATTAGCAAATATTACGGTGTCGCTAGTTTTTATGTAAATTTAATGTCAAAGCTAGCATTTCATTAAAATAAGCCTTACTTTCTTTTAACCACAAATTTACAAATATTTCAAAAATCCCTCGATAGATATTTTTCAAACTTTACTAACACAATGCAATATATTGGTCTGTCTAATAAAGTAATAATCGAAAATTACAGTGTTGCTAGTTTTCATATTATTTAATGTCAAAGTCAGTATTTCATAAAAAATACGATTTTGTATGTTTTAACTGCAAATTTGTAAATATTTCCAAAATCCCTTTATGAATATATTGGACTATATATATAAATTTTATTAAAAAAAATATGGTATGCCTAGTTTTTATGCAAATTTAATGGCAAATTTAGTATTTCATAAAAATAAGACTTTCTTTGTTTTAACCACAAATTTACAAATATTACAAAAATCCCTCAATGGATATTTTTCAAACTTTACTAACACATTAACAATATATTGGTTTTTGTAATAAAATAATAAACAAAAACTACGGGGTTGAAAGTTTTCATACTATTTAATGCCAAAGTCAGTATTTTATAAAGTTACGATTTTGTATGATTTAACTACCAATTTGTAAATATTTCAAAAATCCCTGGATGGATATTAGTAAACTTTGTTAATGCATTAGAAATATATTTGACTATTCATAAATATTATAAAAAGACTTATGATGTGGCTAGCTTTTATGCAAATTTAATGCCAAAGTTAGTATTACATAAAAATAAGACTTTCTTTGTTTTAACCACAAATTTACAAATATTTCCAAAATCCCTCGATGAATATTTTTCAAACTTTACTAACACATTAACAATATATTGATCTATCTTATAAAGTAATAATATAAAATTACGGGGTTGATAGTTTTCATATTATTTAATGCCAAAGTCAGTATTTCATAAAGTTAAGATTTTGTATGATTTAACTGCAAATTTGTAAAAATTTCTAAAATCCCTCTATGAATATTTTTCAAACTTTGCTAATGCATTAGCAATATGTTAGACTATCCATAAATGTTATAAAAAAGTTTTGGTGTGGCTAGTTTTTATGCAAATATAAGGCCAAAGTTAGTATTTGATTTCTTTGTTTTAACCACAAATTTAAAAATATTTCAAAAATCCCTCGATGGATATTTTTCAAACTTTACTAACACATTAACAATATATTGGTCTATCTAATAAAGTAATAATAAAAAATTACGGAGTTGATAGTTTTTATACTATTTAATGCCAAAGTCAGTATTTTATAAAAATGCGATTTTGTATGTTTTAACCGCAAATTTGTGAATATTTCAATATCCCTCGATGAATATTTTTCAAAATTTGCTAATGTATTACCAGTATATTGGTCTATATAATAAACCTATTTCCGTAGGACAATAAAGTCTATTATTATTATTATTATTATTAGTAATTGCGATATTGTTACTTTTTTTGCTATTTTAAACTAAAGCCAGTATTTCATAAATACGATATTGTGTTTTTTTAATTGCAAATTTGTGAATATTTCAAAAATAACTCGATAAATATTTAGCAAACTTTGCTAATGCATTAGCAGTATATTGGTTTATGTAATAAAGTCATAGCCAGAAATTACAGGCTTGTTATTGTTGCCAAAATGCCAAAAAAATGCTGATTAATGCCAAAATTAAATATTTCTAAGAAATTTGTGAATATTTCAATAATCCCTTGAATGATATTTTTCAAATTTAGCTAATACATGACCAGTATATTAGTTTATCTAATAAAGTCATAATTAGAAAATACGGTGTTGCCAATTTTCATGCTAGTTAATTATATTGTTTCTGAATGTTTTTATACGTATTAGGCGTAAACTGACAAATGAAATTAATTGAATAATAGAAAGTCACGGATAATAATATAGTGTAGAGTTCAAGTCATTTGAAATAGTGGATGGGCATAGTTTGGTTAGTAGGGGCCACCCGCCCACCCCACCTTCGCTCGCATAGTTTTTTCATTGGATATAGATGTTTTATATTGTTTAAACTATTCCAAGTAGAGTGTTATCCTATGGAAAAACTATGCGAACGTAGGTGGGGTGGGTGGGCGTCCCCCACCAATCAAACTATGCCCGTCCATAATTTCAAATGACTTGAACTATGCATTACATTATTTTCCACATATATATTTTTTTAATTAGTCTTAAATTAATAAATGCCATTAATTTAATCAAAGAACATAACGGATAATAGTGTAGTGCATAGTTCAAGCCGTTTGAAATAGTGGACGGGTATAGTCAGGTTGGTAGGGGCCGCCCGCCCACCCCACCTTTGTTCGCATAGTTTTTCCATAGGATAACACTCTTCTTAGCATAATTTAAATAATATAAAACGTCTGTATCCATTGAAGAAACTATGCGAGCAAAGGTGGGGTGGGCGGGTCGCCCCCACCAACCAAACTATGCCCATCCAGTATTTCAAATGACTTGAACTCTGCACTATACTGTTATGCATGAATTTATATTCTATTCAACTAATTCCATTTGTTAATTTACACCTAATTCGTAAAAAAAGATGAGAAATAATGTAGTGCATAGTTCAAGTCGTTTGAAATAATGGACAAGCAAAGTCAACGACTTGAACTTTACACTATATTTTTCACACATTTTTTTTATGAATTAGGCGTAAATGAATAAATAAAAATAATTGAATCATAGTAAGTAATGGATAACAGTGTAGTGCAGAGTTCAAGCTATTTGAAATACTGGATGGGCATAGTTTGGTTGGTTGGGGGCACCCGCCCACCCCACCATTGCTCGCATAGTTTTTTTCAATGGATACAGGTGTTTTATATTATTTAAACTATGCCAAGAAGAGTGTTATCCTATGGGAAAACTATGTGAACAAAGGTGGGGTGGGCGGGCGGCCCCTACCAACCTGACTATACCCGTCCACTATTTCAAACGACTTGAACTATGCACTACACTATTATCCGTTATGTTCTTTGATTAAATTAATGACATTTATTAATTTAAGATTAATTAAAAAAAATATATGTGGAAAATAATGTAATGCATAGTTCAAGTCATTGGAAATTGTGGACGGGCATAGTTTGGTTGGATGTATATTTTTAAAACTTGGTATCATTTAAATAAAACTTGAAGTCGTAGTTATTGACTTCTGCGAACAAAGAAACAAACACAGCTGTTGGTCCTGTAACCCCTCGCTCGTTTAGGTGTTAATTATAGCCTTATTTATTTATTTCATCATCCCATGCCACCCCACCCCAGTGCTATTACACAGGCTGACTATTTTATTGCGCTTTTAAATATTTAAAATAATTAATGTTTAAAAATATTGAGGTCGGTTTATTTTCTCAGGCAAAGAGAAAAATGCTTTATATAATAATACTAGGTGCAATGATGTATTTTATGAGAGCACTGAGAAAACATATATATATATATATATATATATATATATATAATAGCACCTACCACGGAGCCATTCGGCATATTAAAAATATCAATCTCAATATATGTGTTAAAAATATACGACAATCTGTACAAAAGACAGTTCTTATATATATATATATATATATATATATATATATATATATATATAAGAACTGTCTTTTGTACAGATTGTCGCATATTTTTAACACATATATTGAGATTGATATTTTTAATATGCCGAACGGCTCCGTGGTAGGTGCTATTAAAAATATATAATTTGAATGCTCATTATATATCTTTGTGTTATGTTTTTTTTTCGTATTATTTGTTATGTTATTATTATAACATCTGTAATTGGTTTTTATTAAATTGTAGATGTCTATACTAAATAAATAATAATAATAATAATAAGCTTCATTTACCCAACAGATGTATTTATATCGTTCATAAACAGTTTTTTTTTGTAGGGTGTAATATGTATTCTTTGTTTCAGCGTTTATTATGCAAAAACGAACCGCAAACGCCGCCTGCGCCCGGTGGAAAAATATGTAAAAACTGGCAATTACGGGAGCATCGAATTCGAACCAGATGTCCTATATATTTACCCAATGTTTCCGGTCCCGTGTGACACGGGCGATTTTATGCAAATGAATTACGGTACAATTAAAATATGATATGAATAATTATTTAGGTTTTGCATTCAAATTAACAATATTTTTATTAAAAATTTTATTAAAACTATATAACCACCGATTAAGGTCGTTTTAGACAAGACAATTTCTTAGCTCAAAAGTTGTTCAAGAAATGAATTCATATATCCTCCCACCATACAATTTGTTCTTGACAAATAGAACGCGTTATATTTTTCCATTCGATCTACCATACAATTTAATATTTCAAATAATTTTCTGTATGATACAAAGTTGTCCAAGAAATTAATTCATATATCCTACTCCCATACAATTTATCCTTGACAAATAGGATGGGTTATATTTTTCCATTCAATCTACCATCCAAATTCAATATTTCAAATAATTTGCTGTATGATACTAGACAATTTAGATTGTCTCACATCTTGACTAAAGGTCGTTTTAGACAATTTCGTAGCTCAAAAGTTGTGGAAGAAATGAATTCATATATCCTCCTCCCATACAATTTGTCCTTGACAAATAGAAAACGTTATATTTTTCCATTCAATCTACCATCCAATTAAATATTTCCAATAATTTGGGGGATGATGACGAAATAATTTAGATTGTCTCGCATCTTGACTAACCTTTGAATCAAGAAATTGTCTTGTCTAAAACGATCTTAACTTTTAAGTCAAGAAATTGTCTTGTCTAAAACGACCTTTAGTATTAGTTGTGACATGGTGAGTAAAGAACTGAAGTAATTTACTTAATTTTTATAATAGTATTATAATAAAAAGTTATTTAAATAATTATAAATCCAAAATTATTAACAGATTCAGTTTAACCCAGTTCTCTAATGAAATCTAACTATAAGACTTATCAAGAATGTCCTTTGTTCAGTGGTGTTTCAGATTACAGGAAGTTGTTGGACGTGTGTATTGGCGGAATGCGATTCGGCTCACGCACAATGAGTTTTGGGGAGTCCCCCCCGAAATTTGTATTGATTCGTGAAAATATTATACATTCCCAAACAAAGAGACAGGGGAGCGCGTGTGCAAAGGGGTTGTATATGTATGTGTGTGTGTGCGCTGTGCAAGACCCCCCCGCTTTATGATTTGCCTGGGCGCACACTCGGCGGTCGTTGATAAATTGGCAGCTTGTTTTCTAACATTTACCAGTTGCTAGGCGCGCAACAAAGGACAGCCGAACGGAAATTACAATAATGCAGCCGGCGTGTGTTACTAATATACACGAAATGTTGCTACCATTATCAGCTGTTTGCAAAAGGTTTACTTTACTGACAAAAGTTAATTGTCCTGCGTGTCCTACGAGTGCTTAATCCTCTCGCACTCGTAATATTCTTTATTCAGCATTGATGGCATAGAAAGCTTATATTGATTTTTATGCCTAAAGATATAATTGTTGTCTCTAGATAGTTGTGTCTAAAGATGTAATTAATATCTCTAGATAGTTCTCCCTAAAGATGTAATTAACATCTCTAGATAGTTCTCCATAAAGATGTAATTAATATCTCTAGATAGTTATCCCTAAAGATGTAATTAATATCTCTAGATAGTTCTGCATAAAGATGTAATTAATATCTCTAGATAGTTATCCCTAAAGATGTAAATAATATCTCTAGATAGTTCTCCATAAAGATGTAATTAATATCACTAGATAGTTATCCCTAAAGATGTAATTAATATCTCTAGATAGTTCTCCATAAAGATGTAATTAATATCTCTAGATAGTTATCCCTAAAGATGTAAATAATATCTCTAGATAGTTCTCCATAAAGATGTAATTAATATCACTAGATAGTTATCCCTAAAGATGTAATTAATATCTCTAGATAGTTATCCCTAAAGATATAATTAATATGTCTAGATAGTTATCCCTAAAGATGTAATTAATATCTCTAGATAGTTCTCCATAAAGATGTAATTAATATCTCTAGATAGTTATCCCTAAAGATGTAAATAATATCTCTAGATAGTTCTCCATAAAGATGTAATTAATATCTCTAGATCGTTATCCCTAAAGATGTAATTAATATCTCTAGATAGTTATCCCTAAAGATATAATTAATATGTCTAGATAGTTATCCCTAAAGATGTAATTAATATCTCTAGATAGTTCTGCATAAAGATGTAATTAATATCTCTAGATAGTTATCCCTAAAGATGTAAATAATATCTCTAGATAGTTCTCCATAAAGATGTAATTAATATCACTAGATAGTTATCCCTAAAGATGTAATTAATATCTCTAGATAGTTCTCCATAAAGATGTAATTAATATCTCTAGATAGTTATCCCTAAAGATGTAAATAATATCTCTAGATAGTTCTCCATAAAGATGTAATTAATATCTCTAGATCGTTATCCCTAAAGATGTAATTAATATCTCTAGATAGTTATCCCTAAAGATATAATTAATATGTCTAGATAGTTATCCCTAAAGATGTAATTAATATCTCTAGATAGTTATCCCTAAAGATATAATTAATATCTCTAGATAGTTCTCCATAAAGATGTAATTAATATTTCTAGATAGTTCTCCATAAAGATGTAATTAATATCTCTAGATAGTTATCCCTAAAGATGTAATTAATATCTCTAGATAGTTATCCCTAAAGATATAATTAATATGTCTAGATAGTTATCCCTAAAGATGTAATTAATATCTCTAGATAGTTCTGCATAAAGATGTAATTAATATCTCTAGATAGTTATCCCTAAAGATGTAATTAATATCTCTAGATAGTTCTCCATAAAGATGTAATTAATATCTCTAGATAGTTATCCCTAAAGATGTAATTAATATCTCTAGATAGTTATCCCTAAAGATGTAATTAATATCTCTAGATAGTTATCCCTAAAGATGTAATTAATATCTCTAGATAGTTCTCCATAAAGATGTAATTAATATCTCTAGATAGTTCTCCATAAAGATGTAATTAATATCTCTAGATAGTTCTCCATAAAGATGTAATTAATATCTCTAGATAGTTATCCCTAAAGATGTAATTAATATCTCTAGATAGTTATCCCTAAAGATATAATTAATATGTCTAGATAGTTAACCCTAAAGATGTAATTAATATCTCTAGATAGTTCTCCATAAAGATGTAATTAATATCTCTAGATAGTTCTCCATAAAGATGTAATTAATATCTCTAGATAGTTCTCCATAAAGATGTAATTAATATCTCTAGATAGTTCTCCATAAAGATGTAATTAATATCTCTAGATAGTTCTCCCTAAAGATGTAATTAATATCTCTAGATAGTTCTCCATAAAGATGTAATTAATATCTCTAGATAGTTATCCCTAAAGATGTAATTAATATCTCTAGATAGTTCTCCATAAAGATGTAATTAATATCTCTAGATAGTTCTCCATAAAGATGTAATTAATATCTCTAGATAGTTATCCCTAAAGATGTAATTAATATCTCTAGATAGTTCTCCCTAAAGATGTAATTAATATCTCTAGATAGTTCTCCATAAAGATATAATTAATATCTCTAGATAGTTCTCCCTAAAGATGTAATTAATATCTCTAGATAGTTCTCCATAAAGATGTAATTAATATCTCTAGATAGTTATACCTAATGATGTAATTAATATCTTTAGATAGTTCTCCATAAAGATGTTATTAATATCTCTAGATAGTTCTCCATAAAGATGTAATTAATATCTCTAGATAGTTCTCCATAAAGATATAATTAATATCTCTAGATAGTTCTCCCTAAAGATGTAATTAATATCTCTAGATAGTTCTCCATAAAGATGTAATTAATATCTCTAGATAGTTCTTCCTAAGGATGTAATTAACATCTCTAGATAGTTCTCCCTAAAGATATAATTAATATCTCTAGATAGTTCTCCCTAAAGATGTAATTAATATCTCTAGATAGTTCTCCATAAAGATGTAATTAATATCTCTAGATAGTTCTCCCTAAAGATATAATTAATATCTCTAGATAGTTCTCCATAAAGATGTAATTAATATCTATAGATAGTTCTCCCTAAAGATGTAATTAATAAAATAATCACGAGTTTTAGTTACCTCGGCTTTATACAACCGAGCCTGAATAAAATAAATATTTCAAAATTACAACACACCTAAAGGGAGAGAGAGAAGAAACAAAAAATAAAGCAGTTGATAGACAAATACGTGATAATTACTAACTAAAGTCTGCATTAAGAAACTAACAATCATATTTGTAGCCTAGTATATGAACTGCAGGCAAACACAGATAAAATATTATGTTTCCCAGAATTCTTTATCCAATTATTTATTTTTGTAATAGAATTTTATCTTATATATGTAGTTGGATTTAGAATTTTTCCAGTAGCCCTATCAACACATTTGTAAATATATGAAAATATATTTAATTCATGCCAATTAAGACTGTGGAATTGGTGACAAAATATAAATATAATTTTATATATATATATATATATATATATATATATATATATATATTGAAATATATATTGAAATTTATAAACATTTTTTTTTTTTAGATTTTTATTTTCGTAGTTTTGGAAGGTTAGATTATTCTAATGTGGTGTGAAAATATTTTTTTTTCTCAACTGACAATTGAAATCAATACTTTAAGAACTAGTCTCATCATCAGTCATCTACAATAAAAGAAGAATGGCACTCTATTTACTCGATTATTAGCGACTCACGATTATAGGTGCTTTCGTTTAACATCACTAGTCGCCCCGTGGCGTGCTATATCGCTCTAAGTAAGTTTTGCGGTCGTGCTCCGGTTGTAGATAGAATTGTGTGCATTAGAAGCAATTTGCAAGACAAATAGAACAAGAGACAATAAGCACGGATCAGCACACAGTGATAAACGAAAACAGCTTCAATGATTACCTAGAGCAGCGGTGAATTTAACAATTAAATATTCATACCAACGACAAAAAAAATATATTTCATAGTTTTTTCCATCCCCATTACTTGTGATAAATATAAAATACGTTCCACTCTTTGTCTTCATATATGTCGGCATCTCCACACCGTTTCTAAATTTAAACCTTCGAATATTGTAATTTTCGGGTAGCTCTCGCCCTCGAGCACACAAAGAGATACACAAAGACCTAGCCGCTGTGCGTACGCGCCATAAGGGCGCAACTCGCACGGCCCTTTGTTCGTGAAATCTGCTGCGCCGGTTTTATGACTTATGTCATTTGGAAACGCAATGAAAATCATCGTTTTCCTCCGGCACCCCCTTCTTCTTTGTTGCGTTTTACGACTTGCAATGCGAAGACGAAGATGGGGGCGCGTTTATTAAATCATCACAACCGCGCCGCAGGTTTTGGGAGACAAAGGGCAGGCACCACCACCAGTGCGCCGGATTGAAATTAGGCGAGTGCGATTCGTCGGCAAACGGGCAGTGATAAATTACAGGGTGTTTGTATGTGAAAGAGCAAGGGGGATTGATTGCGCGCATAGCTGCACACAAAGGAACAAAGACGTTTCGTGTTGTAATTTTGAAATATTTATCTTATTCAGGGTTTCACAAATTTGACACTTCACACATAATATGTATCGAATCAATTTTCAGGCAGAAAGAAGTGTGGATCATTATTTAGCATATACAATATGTTCAATAATGATTAGTAGTTCATTTAAATCAATAATTAAATATAAATTTTATGATTTTCACACGCATGACGATATTTTAACGTGTTTTGTCGCGATCTACATACATTTTGTGATCGCAGCTACAGAACTACCGGAATAAAAATTGCGTCCCTGGGACACAAGCTTCTATAAAAACTATAAAATCAATAAAACTGCAACCCCAAAAGGCTGGTGCCCCAGGGCTAGAGTCCATTTAGCCCTGTGGTTAGGGTTGCCTTGCTCAAACTGCTAATTATTGTGAATAAAACAATGATATCAAAAGTTTAATATCTAACATTATTCAGGGCAACCCTAACCACAGGGCTAAATGAGCTATATCCCTGGGACACAAATTTTAGATAGGGAAGGGTTTTTGTTTGCACGTGTTTTATGTTTGTAATAGGATAGAATTCAGGTGGATCTGTTCTATATCTTATTTTTGTAGGGGTTCTGGCATTGTCTAGATTGTTTAAGCTTATTTGGGTTGAAAATAAACAATTACAATAATAAAAAGTCAACAAAAATTCTTGTGAACAAGTCTCTTCCAAATATTCACAGAAATTAATAGATTAGATATGTATGATGGTATGATATGAGATATGCATACAAATATTTTCTATTCTATTTAGTAGAAATGATTATTTGATTATTATTGTCATGAACATATAATATATATCTATATATATTTGTAGATAGCCCAACATTTTAGAACAGCCCTTGATACCCGTATTCACCAACATCCCATAAACTTTATAGGTCCCATAAGTTATTGAATGGATAAATTGAACAACGTCATTGTGACAGAATATGCCAAAACAAATGTCAAACACCTTCAATAGCGCTTGTGATTGGAACTTTGATGACGCCTTTTGTTTAATTATTCAGTGTTTCCAATAGAGAGAATCTAAATTCACTAAATGCATCAATAGCATAAGTAGTACCATAAGTATTCGTTGTTATAGCAACAATAAATAATTATATGGGAAATGATAATTATTTATCGTTGCTATAACAACGAATACTTATGGTACTTAGCTATTGATGGATTTATGGAACGTCGGTGAATACGGGGGTGAGACTCATCTTCTATAATTTGCCAACACACATATTGGAAATAACATTTAACTTTGACTTGTATATAGTAAACAAAGCGTCGTAGAAGTGGCGTATCTAAACCATTTTCCTTCCATTACAGTTTTAGTGAATCAAATTAATACGTACTGAAATTATAAACTCCTGTTGCTTGCTTGGGTACGGCAAACGCGAGCGCTCTGGTGTTATTATAAAACCATTAAACCGTTCTATTTAAGTGCCCCGGTCTCAGCTGATCGGGCAAGTGAGAGAGCGAGAGAGAGAAGAAGCCTGTGGTGGCCTCCGCTAATACAACACACTCAACAAACCGGCCGAGCAGCGCTTTATCTCTCTGCTTCTGGTGTTACATCCTACAACACACACACACACACACACACACACATACATATATATATACACACACATATACACACACAGACACAACCTGTTTTCGATCTCGAAAGAAACTGTTGTTAAGGGACTGTGGAGGGCGGAGGCGGCGGCGGCGGGGGCTGGCCGTGCAGCACTTTAGGTCACGTCGTACCTGTCGGCCGAATGGAAATTTACCAGAGCCCGTCCCGTTGTCTGTGTGTATGTATGTGTATGTGTGTGTGTGCAAGAGAGTTTTATTGTCCGACGATTTATCATGCGGAGAGGCTAATAATAATAATCATAATGATGAAGAGAGATAGGGACGCAAAGGGTTCTTTTTGTTTGCACGTGTTTTTGTAATATTTATAATAGGAAATCATGTAGAACTTATTTTCGGGGTATTCTTTCGGTTCCTCGACCGCTGCTCTAGACAGACATACTGCTTTTGATTTTGTTGACAATTTTCACTACAAGCGCAAATTACTGGTGATTGTCCAGTAATTTGCGTTTGTAGTGAAAATTGTCAACAAAATCAAAAGCAGTATGTCTGTCTAGAGCAGCGGTCGAGGAACCGGGGTAAATTACCCCAAATGGGGTAAAAATTAAATGACTGAGGGTAATGAGGAAACATTTCCAATTTTCTATTTTATAAATATGCCAACATGTTTACAAACCATTCTTTAAAACTTTTCATAAAGGTAAATTGTTGCAAATGGCAACTAGCAACTTCTGTGCAATTTTGAAAGCTTTTACAGCTTTTGACATCCAAAAAGACAATAGATCTGCTGTGTTCTCAAATATCTTGAAGTCCGCGTACCTTGAATTTCAAATAAACATACAGATACATTATTAATTAAAAAATATATGTATATTAACTACATATTGATATATATATATATATATATATATATATATATATATATATATATATATTGAGGGTAGTTTTTTCGCCGAAAACTAGTTAGGGAGAAGACTGTTGGGATTGCGGCGTGAGGGCAAAAAAGAAACTCCTTCTCTTAATATCGATAATTTCGCTCTTTAGTTCAGAGCTTCATCAATTTTACTACAAACTACACCCATCCACTATCTCAAATGACTTGAACTCTACACTACAGTATTCCCTATATATTTTTTAAATGAAGACGTAATTAATAAATGAAATTGATTGAATCATAGAAAGTTAAGGGTAATAGTGTAGTGCAGACTTGAAGCCATTTGAAATAGTGAATGGGCATAGTTTGGTTGGTAGGGGCCACCCGCCCACCCCACCTTTGCTCGCATACTTTTTTCCACTAGATAACACTCTTCTTGAAATGGTTTAAACAATATAAAACTGCTGTATCCATTGATAAAACTATGCGAGACAAGGTGGGGTGGGTGGGTGGCCCCCACCAACCAAACTCCACCCATCCACTATCTCAAATGACTTGAACTCTACACTACAGTATTCCCTATATATTTTTTAAATGAAGACGTAATTAATAAATGAAATTGATTGAATCATAGAAAGTTAAGGGTAATAGTGTACTGCAGAGTTGAAGCCATTTGAAATAGTGAATGGGCATAGTTTGGAGAACAAAGCATTTCTATCGCCTTTTTGGATGTCAAAAGCTGTGAAAGCTTTCAAAATTGCACAGAAGTTGCCATTTGCAACAATTTACCTTTGTGAATTATGAACAAAGAATTTTCACTCTAATGAGCATAAAAAACGAAGAACAGAAATCGAACGCCGAAGACTGTATTCAAATTGCTCTTACATCAAGAAGCCCCATTTTTGATTTTGACATTTTTGATTATTTTTAAATGTTAGCTCAAAAGTGGTTCAAGAAATGATAAAATAGTTGAAAGCAGACAAGAACCAAATTAAAATAGAACAAGGAGAATGTAGAGATGAAATTATTATATATATATATATATATATATATATATATATATATATATATATACATAATGGGAAGACGCCATACATGAAATACTAACGAGAAATGGTATTGGATGGCAGGATGTAAGAAGAATGGCGAGCAATAGGAAGAATTGGAAGGAATTTCTACAAAAAATACAATAGATTAAAAATACGCTTAAATAATCTTGACATCCGAAAGGGTATAAAGAGATTTTGAAAGATTATATATATATATATATATTATACATGGAAAAAGTTGTAAGGGTTTAACAAAGTACAGAAATATTCTAATACACTAATCAATATAAGTAACATAGAATTGTATCACAAATATTAAGTAATAGGACAAATAATACGAGGACAAATGGAATATATTGAATAAATATCTACGGTATATTTATCACGTAGGCTAGAAACAAAATTCCAAGACAAATGTTATCCATAAATGTAATGTTTTTTTTTTCATTTGATCTAAATTTAAAATGTGTGGTCAAAGCAAATTGCTTTAATATCGTATCATATTAATTATCAGAATTTTACTTAATTATGTTTTTAGTCAACAAAGCTGTTTTATATTTTAAATTCCATCAAAATAATGTGTCCGATTTTCATAAAAATGTGTATAAAATTATTTCCATTTGAAACGTTAAAAATCAGAATTTTTGTTTTTATTTTCCGAATACATGACTGATGTAAAGGAAGGTATTGTTTTATCGAAAACGTGTTCACGTTTTCAAACTAAGATTGTGGAAATATGCCTATAACTTTTCGGGAAAAATATCTGGTGTGGGCACCACACGACTTTCCGAATTACATGACCTATTCCATTTTGTATATCATTTTCGACATTTTCAACTTTTGACATTTTCTACTGTTTTAAAAAAAAAATTTGACGTTTTTGACATATTTAAAATTGTTGTCATTTTTTTACATTTTTGTACTTTTTTGATTTTCTAGTTTTTTTTTGGCTTTTTTTTGCTTTTTTAAATATTTTTGGCTTCTTTTACTTTGTTGACTTTTTGACGTTTTTTATTTGACATTTTTTATTTTTTTGACTTTTTTTTTACTTTTTTGACATTTCTGATTTATTTTTTACTTTCTATGAAATTTTTGACACGTGAGATTTTGACATTTTCACGTTTTGACATTTGACTTTTTATCTATTTGGCATTCTGATATTTTAACATTTTGACATTCTGACATTTTAACATTTTGGCATTCTGACATTTTTATATTTTGAAATTATCACATGTGTACATTTAGGCATTTTCACATTTTCATATTTCACATTTTCAAATGTTCACAGTTTCACAGTTTCACATGAAAATGTAATGTAATTATTTTCAATACCTTACTACATTTAAGATGCGACAATTTTCGCTAATTCCGCGCTTGATTTACGCCACGCCCGCTGACGTCACGCTGACGTCATGTATATTATTCATTAAAAAAAGTAACCAAAAAGTCAAAAAAGTACAAAAAAGCAAAAAGAATTTCAAAAATATTAAATATGTCAGAAAATGTCAAAAACGCCAAAAAAAAGTTTTAAAAACAGTTCAAAAAGTCAACAAAGTAAAAAATGTCAAAAGAAGCCAAAAATATTTTTAAAAGAGCCAAAAAAAGTAACAAAAAAGTCAAAAAGTACAAAAAAGCAAAAAGAATTTCAACAATATTAAATATGTCAGAAAATGTCAAAAACGTCAAAAACAAAGTTTTAAAAACAGTAAAAAATGTTAAAAAAAAGTATGCAAATTTCATAAAAGTCAAAATATCAAAAAGTTCAAAATGTCGAAAATGTTATACAAAATGAAATAGGTCATGTAATTCGGAAAGTCGTGTGGTGCCCACACCAGATATTTACTGTACGAATACAGCACTGTTATGTAAGGAAGTTATTGTTAATTGCCAATTTTGATTTTTCTTTACGTTTCATGGCTAATACAGTCGAAATAGCCTATTTTTGGAAATGTTATTTCTGTGTATGAAGAAAATTCCGAGAATCTCTGATAGTGGACCGATTTTGCTCAATTTTCACTGGATCATCTCGGGGCAGGGTTCTCCGCTTATTTCCAAATTTGATCGCGATGCATTGTGCCTCGCGACCAAATTTGGAAATTAGCGGAGAACCCTACCCCGGGATAATCCAGTGAAAATTGAGCAAAATCGGTCCACTATCAGAGAAGAAAACTCAATAAAACCGATTACCTGCGCACATTGGGCAGTAAGAAAGAAACAATCGCACAGCAATAACAAGAGACGTCATCGGTGTTTAATGGACTCTACGTAAAACGCGTGAGGGATTATCGAAAATGGTTAAATGATAAATAAAGTCATGAAAATGTGGGAGAATACGAGAACATTTAACTTTTTCGACATATTCAGCTTATTCTACTTTTTAACATTTTAGTTTTTTTTATAGGGAATTATCGAAAATGGTTAAATGTTAAATACAGTCGTGAAAATGTGGGAAAATACGAGAACATGTGAGAAAATGTGGGAAAACGTTGGCAAAATGTGAGAAAATGCGAGAAAATGAGGAAAAATGTGAGACAATTTCAAAATTCGTCGAACATTTTCTAATATTTTCCCTCATTTTCTCACATTTTGAAAACGTTTTCCCACATTTTCTCGTATTTTCCCGCATTTTCATGACTGTATTTAACATTTAACCACACGCCTTTCCGAATTACATGACCTATTTTTTTTAATTTCACATTTTCGACATTTTCAACTTATTCTACTTTTTAGCATTTTTGATTTTTTTTAGGGAATTATCGAAAATGTTTATGGTTACAGTCATGAAAATTTGAGAAAATACGAGAACATGTGAGAAAATGTGGGAAAACGTTTGCAAAATGTAAGAAAATGCGGGAAAATGAGAGAAACACACGACATTTTGAATTTGTTTCTCATTTTTCCTCATTTTCCCGCTTTTTCTCACATTTTGCAAACATTTTCCCACATTTTCTCACATGTTCTCGTATTTTCTCAAATTTTCATGACTGTAACCATAACCATTCTCGATAATTCCCTAAAAATAAATCAAAAATGCTAAAAAGTAGAATAAGCTGAAAATGTCGAAAATGTGAAATTAAAAAAAATAGGTCATGTAATTCGGAAAGGCGTGTGGTTAAATGTTAAATACAGTCATGAAAATGCGGGAAAATATGAGAACATGTGAGAAAATGTGGGAAAACGTTGGCAAAATGTGAGAAATTGCGGGAAAATGTGGAAAAATACGAGAAAACTTTTTCGACATTTTAACTTTTTTAGGGAATTATCGAAAATGGTTAAATGTTAAATACAGTTATGAAAATGCGGGAAAATACGAGAACATGTGAGAAAATGTAGGAAAACGTTTGCAAAATGTGAGAAAATGCGGGAAAATGAGGAAAAATTTGAGAAAATTTCAAAATTTCGAACATTTTCTCACATTTTCTCACACTTTCCCTCATTTTCCCGCTTTTTCTCACATTTTGCAAACATTTTTCCACATTTTCTCACATGTTCTCGTATTTTCTCAAATTTTCATGACTGTAACCATAACCATTTTCGATAATTCCCTAAAAAAAAAAAATCAAAAATGCTAAAAAGTAGAATAAGCTGAAAATGTCGAAAATGTGAAATTAAAAAAAATAGGTCATGTAATTTGGAAAGGCGTGTGGTTAAATGTTAAATACAGTCATGAAAATGCGGGAAAATAGGAGAACATGTGAGAAAATGTGGGAAAACGTTGGCAAAATGTGAGAAAATGCGGGAAAATGAGGAAAAATGAGAAACAAATTCAAAATGTCGAACATTTTCTCACATTTTCCCGCATTTTCTCACATTTTGCAAACGTTTTCCCACATTTTCTCAGATGTTCTCGTATTTTCTAAAATTTTCATTACTGTAACCATAACCATTTTCGATAATTTCCTAAAAAACATAATCAAAAATGTTAAAAAGTAGAATAAGCTGAAAATGTCGAAAATGTGAAATTAAAAAAAAAATAGGTCATGTAATTCGGAAAGGCGTGTGGTTAAATGTTAAATACAGTCATGAAAATGCGGGAAAATACGAGAACATGTGAGAAAATGTGGGAAAACGTTGGCAAAATGTGAGAAATTGCGGGAAAATGTGGAAAAATACGAGAAAACTTTTTCGACATATTCAGCTTATTCTACTTTTTAACATTTTTTTTTTTAGAGAATTATCGAAAATGGTTTAATGTTAAATACAGTTATGAAAATGTGGGATAATACGAGAACATGTGAGAATATGTGGGAAAACGTTTGCAAAATGTGAGAAAATGCGGGAAAATGAGGAAAAATGTGAGAAAATTTCAAAATTTCTCACATTTTCCCTCATTTTCCCACTTTTTCTCACATTTTGCAAACATTTTCCCACATTTTCTCACATGTTTTCGTATTTTCTCAAATTTTCGTGACTGTAACCATAACCATTTTCGATAATTCCCTAAAAAAAATCAAAAATGCTAAAAAGTAGAATGAGCTGAACATGTCGAAAATGTGAAATTAAAAAAAATAGGTCATGTAATTCGGAAAGGCGTGTGGTTAAATGTTAAATACAGTCATGAAAATACGAGAACATGTGAGAAAATGTGGGAAAACGTTGGCAAAATGTGAGAAAATGTGGGAAAACGTTGGCAAAATGTGAGAAATTGCGGGAAAATGTGGAAAAATACGAGAACATTTTTTCGAAATATTCCGCTTATTCTACTTTTTAACATTTTTTTTTTTTTTAGGGAATTATCGAAAATGGTTAAATGTTAAATACAGTTATGAAAATGTGGGAAAATACGAGAACATGTGAGAAAATGTGGGAAAATGTTTGCAAAATGTAGAAAAAGCGGGAAAATGATGGAAAATGTGAGAAAATGTTCGAAATTTTGAAATTTTCTCACATTTTTCCTCATTTTCCCGCATTTTCTCACATTTTGCAAACGTTTTCCCACATTTTCTCACATGTTCTCGTATTTTCTCAAATTTTCATTACTGTAACCATAACCATTTACGATAATTCCCTAAAAATAAATCAAAAATGCTAAAAAATAGAATAAGCTAAAAATGTCGAAAATGTGAAATAAAAAAAAAATAGGTCATGCAATTTAGAAAGGCGTGTGGTGCCCGCACCAGATATTTTGTTTCACGATGTTATGACAATTATTATTATGAATGTATATGTATATGTATATGTATATGTATATGTATATGTATATGTATATGTATATGTATATGTATATGTATATGTATATGTATATGTATATGTATATGTATATGTATATGCATATGTATATGTATATGTATATGTATACAGTAGCGTAGCGAGGGATGGGCAAGGGGGGTATCATGCCCCGGGTGCTACTCACAAAGGGGCGCCAAATGGTCCACAAAAGTATATTTTACATATAATATTATATAGTTTTCGAATGTGGGGGCGGTAAAAAGGTATTGTGCCCCGAGCGCGAGTTAAGCTCGCTACGCCACTGTATGTATATGTATATGTATATGTATATGTATATGTATATGTATATGTATATGTATATGTATATGTATATGTATATGTATATGTATATGTATATGTATATGTATATGTATATGTATAAGTATATGTATATGTATATGTATATGTATATGTATATGTATATGTATATGTATATGTATATGTATATGTATATGTATATGTATATGTATATGTATAAGTATATGTATATGTATATGTATATGTATATGTATATGTATTCGAAAGTAAAAAATAAATAAAAAAGTCTACATTTATGTATAACATTTGCCTTGAAATTTTGTTGTAACCTACGTGATAAATATACCGTAGATATATTCGGAAAGGCGTGTGGTTAAATGTTAAATACAGTCATGAAAATACGAGAACATGTGAGAAAATGTGGGAAAACGTTGGCAAAATGTGAGAAAATGTGGGAAAACGTTGGCAAAATGTGAGAAATTGCGGGAAAATGTGGAAAAATACGAGAACATTTTTTCGAAATATTCCGCTTATTCTACTTTTTAACATTTTTTTTTTTTTTAGGGAATTATCGAAAATGGTTAAATGTTAAATACAGTTATGAAAATGTGGGAAAATACGAGAACATGTGAGAAAATGTGGGAAAATGTTTGCAAAATGTAGAAAAAGCGGGAAAATGATGGAAAATGTGAGAAAATGTTCGAAATTTTGAAATTTTCTCACATTTTTCCTCATTTTCCCGCATTTTCTCACATTTTGCAAACGTTTTCCCACATTTTCTCACATGTTCTCGTATTTTCTCAAATTTTCATTACTGTAACCATAACCATTTACGATAATTCCCTAAAAATAAATCAAAAATGCTAAAAAATAGAATAAGCTAAAAATGTCGAAAATGTGAAATAAAAAAAAAATAGGTCATGCAATTTAGAAAGGCGTGTGGTGCCCGCACCAGATATTTTGTTTCACGATGTTATGACAATTATTATTATGAATGTATATGTATATGTATATGTATATGTATATGTATATGTATATGTATATGTATATGTATATGTATATGTATATGTATATGTATATGTATATGTATATGTATATGTATATGTATATGTATATGCATATGTATATGTATATGTATATGTATACAGTAGCGTAGCGAGGGATGGGCAAGGGGGGTATCATGCCCCGGGTGCTACTCACAAAGGGGCGCCAAATGGTCCACAAAAGTATATTTTACATATAATATTATATAGTTTTCGAATGTGGGGGCGGTAAAAAGGTATTGTGCCCCGAGCGCGAGTTAAGCTCGCTACGCCACTGTATGTATATGTATATGTATATGTATATGTATATGTATATGTATATGTATATGTATATGTATATGTATATGTATATGTATATGTATATGTATATGTATATGTATATGTATAAGTATATGTATATGTATATGTATATGTATATGTATATGTATATGTATATGTATATGTATATGTATATGTATATGTATATGTATATGTATATGTATAAGTATATGTATATGTATATGTATATGTATATGTATATGTATTCGAAAGTAAAAAATAAATAAAAAAGTCTACATTTATGTATAACATTTGCCTTGAAATTTTGTTGTAACCTACGTGATAAATATACCGTAGATATATTTTATATATTCCATTTGTCCCCGTATTATTTTCCCTATTGCTTACATAAATCGTATTCAATATTGATTAGAATAGAATTATTGTATTACCAGTATTACGTTGTTGTACGGTGAACCGTAACAATCTTGATATTTACCATTATTTATCACTAATAATTTAACGTTAATTACTAACAACTAATAATCCACAACTGCCATATGAACATCAAACAGCTGATCAAGTGGCCATAGTAAATTAAACATAAAACAGTCAACCATGATGGACACCATATTTGTTTTAAGATTTTGTTTTACCATGCCTAACGTGATTTTGTCAAATTATTGATTAAAAATAGCAACTACAAGATCGCGGAGTACCAAAAACAGGGATCTCGGAATAATTTTGGGTATATTTAAATTATATTTGTCGAGTTATTGGTTTTGTACGGTATGTAATCTTGACTGATAACTGGAAATAATGTTTAGAAAAAAATACCACACGCGCACATATTTCTAGTACAAAATAATTAAAAATACCTTTGCGGAGACTATTTTAATACAATGTTGCATGAATGATTTATTTGTATAGTGTTTAATATGTATATCATTTTATATATTTTTACTAATATACTACTGTTCATTGCATATTTTATATTGTTTTAGGTCTGACACTGTTTTCCGATTTAATAATAATTATTATTATTATTATTTTTATATCCAATAAATGAAATATTTGCAAGACGTGACTAGAGTGAAATTATTGTACAATACATTTTCTGTATAATTATGCTTTTTATATATTTATAGTAATCTGTACTTTTGACTTTTGTAAACTTAACTGTGATAACAATAATAAATTGATTATTATTAGTATTACTATTATAATTATTAAATCTGAAAACAGTGTCAGACCTAAAACAATATAAAATATGCAATGAACAGTAGTTCATGCAACAACAATATATATATATATATATATATATATATATATATATATATATATATATATATAAATATATATATATATATATATATATATATATATATATATATATATATATATATATTTATCGATACAGCTTTTTTTAAAGAATTCAGGTTGTTTATTATTGATTTTCTATATTATACAATTTTCATAGTCAATGCGAGTAATAAATTTCTAATATTCAATTTGAAATTATGTGAAAAAAAATACATGATCACATAAAATTGATACAGTCAGGTTAATAAATTACTCCCAACTAATATGATATCCTCCAGCACATTTTTCTGAAGTAACATATAATATAACAATTGAAAATTTAAATGTTTTGATACCCCTCAGTATTATTATCTTGTAATCTGAATCATAGTGATCCATTTTTATCCATTAGGTTTATTTTAATCATTTCGGCCCCCAACTGGGCCGATTAAAAATTAAAACAATTATTAAATAATTACGTGTTTGCGCTGTACATGTACGTGTGTGTGTGTGTGTGCGAGTGGTAACAAGATTTGAAACAAAGGATTATTATATACACACATACAGCTACAGATGCATATAGCTTGTAGGCCTCTCTGTGTGTGTGTGTGAGTGTTTGCCGGAGATCACGTAGACCCGGCGCACGGATGGGCCCGATCATCTGTTCGGCCGGCAGCCCGTCGTGGTGGGGGGCGACCGCATAAAAGCAGCGCACAGCTGATTACCAAACAGTTGCTCGAGAGTCGTCAGTTAGGTCCGCGATAGACAGCGAGGGGGACCCGGTACCGGCTTTGTTCTTTGTTTGTGATATTTTTGTGCGTTAACAAGCTTTAAATCGTTAAAGAAATTAAAATGGAAGTTCTTCCGTTCTCCACCAAAGTCGAGTACAACAACCAAGAAGGTAATTTATTTAACAATTGTTTATAATTATTAACAAATGCAGTAAAAGTGGATTTTTTTAAGGGGTTGTTTAGATGTAATAGATATGTAAATGGGGGAAATTTGTATTTATAAAGTACTGTGTCAAGTAAATCAGCTGGTCCGCGAACCGGCCGGCTTTCTATTGGCCGCAGTGACCTCAAGTGACCTCCTCGGAGCGCGCTTGGCAACAGCAGAGCGCACTGGCGAATTTCACTCGGGCATCGCGCGCGCGCCCGCCTCCGTTTCAATTAATTCGCTTTCCTTTTGCAATTATGCACATCTAAACGTATCATTGGGATACAATCGTGTGTATTATATACATGCATCGAGATATCGAGCTCAACTGCTCAACTTATACCCCCCCCCCACTTAAACATCATTAACTCGAGAACAAAAACCGGTCTCTCGGATTATAGATTCATACAAAAAAAAAATGACACCGAGAGAGAAAATTACATGTTGCAGTTTAATCCAATTTTAGATCTGATACAGGTTTCTTTTGTTGTTGTTGTCGGTTTTGTTTGATTTAATTGCAAATGGTGGACAATTTAGAAATCTTCAAATGTTATTTGTACATTTAGATTTACAAACGTATTCATTTTGAGTAAAAAAAACTACCAAAAATACATAAAAGAACATTAACAGATTTAAAAATTTATGTATTCAAAATTAATCAATGATTTTTATATTAAAAAATAAAATAAAATGCTAAGAACATATGAAAACAAATAAATAAAAGAACATTAAACGAAACACAAAGAAAATCGAGGACACAAAAAAAAGAAATCTTCTAAAACAAATAAAGGATAATAAACGAAAAACAAGGAAAGTTGAGGATGCAAAAAAAACAAATGTTCTAAATCAAATAAAGGATAATAAACGAAAAATAAAGAAAATTGAGGGCACAAAAAAAAAGAAATCTTCCAAAACAAATAAAGGATAATAAACGAAAAACAAAGAAAGTTGAGGACACAAAAAAAAACAAATGTTCTAAAACAAATAAAGGATAATAAACGAGAAATAAAGAATATTGAGGGCACAAAAAAAAGAAATCTTCCAAAACAAATAAAGGATAATAAATGAAAAAAAAAAATAAATTGAGGACTCAAAAAAAAGAAATCTTCCAAAATAAATTAATAACAATAAACGAAAAACAAAGAAAATTAAGGACACAAAAAAAAAGAAGTCTTCCAAAACAAATAAAGGATAATAAAGGAAAAACAAAGAAAATTGATGACACACAAAAAAGAAATCTTCCAAAACAAATAAAGAATAATAAACGAAAAACAAAGAAAATTGATGACACAATAAAAAGAAATTTCTAAAATAAATAAAGAACAATAAACGAAAAACAAAGAAAATCAAGGACACAAAAAAAGAAATCTTCCAAACCAAATAAAGGATAATAAACGAAAAACAAAAAAAATTGAGGACTCAAAAAAAGGTATCTTCCAATATAAATAAAGAACAATAAATGAAAAACAAAGAAAATCGAGGGCACAAAAAAAGAGAACTCTTCCAAAACAAATAAAGAACATACACGAAAAACAAAGAAAATCAAGGACACAAAAAAGAAATCTTCCAAAACAAATAAAGGATAATAAACGAAAAACAAAGAAAGTTGAGGACTCTAAATAATAATCTAAATAATCTGTATAAATGTCGACTAAAATGTATAAATGTCGTCAAAAATGTATAAATGTCGACTAAAATGTATTAAATATCGACTAAAATGTATAAATGTCGACTAAAATGTATAAATGTCGACTAAAATGTATAAATATCGACTAAAACGTATAAATGTCAACTAAAGATAGTAATGAGAGTAATGATTTGAAAAAAATCTTTTGGAAAGACAATGGAATATTAGAAAGAAAGAAAAACATATTCAGACATAGAAAAGGATGAAAATAATTATAAATTGATTTACATCGACAGAAGGACCCGTAGGTCGATAACCAGTTACAAATTGTAACAACTATAGTAATTACTACTAACTACATAAATATTAATCAAAATCTATCTAGTTATCAATCAGATGAAAAAGTGAATTGTCTTTTGTTTGTACTAAGCAAAAACTTGTTTTATCATACATAGCTCTCTACTGATTTTCATTTGTTTTTTTATCCTTGAAAATTAAAAAAGTTGTCCGATTTTTCTAAAATTTTGTACTCGTATATAATTTATAAATCTAAATAACTTATTTTAATAAAAAAAAATCCATATCTTTGATCAAAAGCCCACTTTACCTGAATTAAAAAAAAATCTTTTCAGGTAAAGTACTATTTTGGTGAATGATATCAAAAAATATTATTAAAATAAGTTGTTTGTTATAATAAATCATAACTCTATACCGATTTTCATTCAAATCTAAACACCTTTGTTTTTGTCCTTGAAAATTAACTATTCTTTTGTTTTTATCCTTGAAATTTAAAAAAGTTGTCCGATATTTCTGAAAGTTTATACTCGTATATAATTTATAATTCTAAATAACTTATTTAAATAAAAAAAAATCCATATTCCTGATAGAAAGGTCACTTTATCTGAAATTTTTAAAAATCTTTTCAGGTACCATTTTGGTGAATGATATCAAAAAATCTAATTAAAATAAGATGTTCATTATAATAAATGGTAGCCCTATACCGATTTTCATTGAAATCTAAACACCTCTGTTTTTGTCCTTGAAAATTAACTTATACCGATTTTCATTTGTTTTTTATTCTTGAAAATTAAAAAAGTTGTCCGATTTTTCTGAAATTTTGTACACTTATATAATTTATAGTTCTAAATAACTTATTATAATTTTAAAAAATCCATATCCCTGATCAAAAGGTCACTTTACCTGATTAAAAAAAAAAACTTTTCAGGTAAAGTACCATCTTGGTGAATGATATCAAAAACTCCTATTTAAATAAGTTGTTTGTTATGATAAATCATAGACCTATACCGATTTTCATTCAAATCTAAACACCTTTATTTTTGTCCTTGAAAATTTTTAGTTGTTTTTTATCCTTGAAAATTAATAAAATTGTCCGATTTTTCTGAAATTTTGTACACTTATATAATTTACAGTTCTAAATAACTTAAATTAATAAAAAAAATCCATATCCCTGATCAAAGGTCACTTTACCTGATCAATAAAAAAACTTTTCAGGTAAAGTACCATTTTGGTGAATAATATAAAAAAATCTTATTAAGATAAGTTGTTCGCTATAATAAATCATAGCTCTATACTGATTTTCGTACAAATCTAAATACTTTTGTTTTTGTTCTTGAAAATTAAAAAAAAATCTTTTCTAGTAAAGTACAATTTTGGTGAATGATATCAAAAAATCTTATTAAGATAAGTTATTTGTTATAATAAATCATAGCTCTATACCGATTTTCATTCAAATCTAAATACCTTTATTTTTGTCCTTGAAAATTAATTTTCATTTGTTTTTTATCCTTGAAAATTAAAAAAGTTGTCCGATTTTTCTGAAATTGTGTACTCGTATATAATTTATAATTCTAAACAACTTATTTTAATAAAGTTTTACCATATCCTTTATCAAAAGGCCACTTTACCTGATTATTAAAAAAATCTTTACAGGTAAAGTACCATTTTTGTGAATGATATCAAAAAATCTAATTAAGATAAGTTGTTTGTTATAATAAATCATAGCTCTATGCTGATTTTCATTCAAATCTAAATACTTTTGTTTTTATCCTTGAAAATTAAATTATACCGATTTTCATTTGTTTTTTATCCTTGAAAATTAAAAAAGTTGTCCGATATTTCCGAAATTTTGTACTCGCATATAATTTATAATTCTAAATAATTTATTTTAATAAAAAAAAATCATATCCCTGATCAAAAGGCGACTTTACCTGAATTTTTTTTAAATCTTTTCAAGTAAAGTACCATTTTGGTGAATGATATCAAAAAATCTTATTAAAATAAGTTGTTCGTTATAATAAATCATAGTCCTATACCGATTTTCATACAAATCTAAAAATCTTTATTTATATCCTTGAAAATTAACTTATACCGATTTTCATTTGTTTTTATCCTTGAAAATTCAAAAAATTGTCCGATTTTTCTGAAATTTTATACTCGCACATAATTAATAATTCTAAACAACTTATCTTAATAACATTTTTCAATATTGTTAACCAAAATAACACTTTACTTGAACGTTTTTTTTTTCGGTTGAGGTAAAGTATCTTTTTGGTGTATGATATCGAAAAAATTTGCTAAGATAAACTGTTCGTTATGACGTATCACGACTCCATACCGAATTTCATTCAATTCTAAACACCTTTGTTTTTTTTTGTCTTGAAATGAAAATTTGTCTGAAAAATGAAAAATACTTGCGATTGTATATTATATTATATATGTATATTATATATGTGCATCATTTTTGATTCTCTACAACTTATTTCGGTAATATCTTACTGTAACTATTCTATTTTTGTACTACCTACGATAAAATATTATATAAATAAGATGTTCAGAATCAAAAATGATGCACCTATATACATTTTCGGAACAATCGCAACTATTTTTTATTTTTCAAGGACAAAAAAAACAAAGATTTTTTCGGAACTTGAATCAATTTTTTGTTCATTTCAATTTTCATAGATATTAGCCTACAATTTGTGTCCTTGTGTCAATATGCTTAAAATTGCATTTTCCGTTTGTTTTGATTTTGAGTCATTGATTCATTTTGATTTCGTTTGTTTTGAATTGAGTAAGAATTAAAACTTGGTAGTAAAAATAAAGTAAAATAAATACAGTAACATTATGACATAGTAAAATTGAATCTATAGCAACTTGGTCATAAGTAGTAATGGAATAAGAAAGTAAAATGGACTCGGTAACATAATTATAAAGTAATATGGACTTTCCTTTTGTAAATCGAATACAAATCTAGACTAAGTGGTAATCAAAATGTTTAATGAATTCAATAACATTATGACAAAGTAAAATAGAATCTGTAGCAAGGCAGAACTAAGTAGTAGCAATCTGTAGCAAGGCAGGACTAAGTAGTAGCAATCTGTAGCAAGGCAGGACTAAGTAGTAGCAATCTGTAGCAAGGCAGGACTAAGTAGTAGCAGAATGACAAAGTAAATTGACTCAGTAATATAATGAGAAAGTAAAATCGATTGCTTTTTGTTGTAATTTGACCAACAAACTGGATTCAGTAGTTTCAGAATGAGAACTTGATAACATAAGATTTTTTTTGTTTGCTATTTCATCAACTGGACTCAATAATAATCAAATTAAAGTAAAATAGACTCAGTAACAGAATAATATAGTAAATTTGACTCAGTAACAGAATAGTATAGTAAATTTGACTCAGTAACAGAATAGTATAGTAAATTTGACTCAGTAACAGAATAGTATAGTAAATTTGACTCAGTAACAGAATGAAAAAGTAATATAACATAATGAGAAAGTAAATCTCACTTGGTAACAGAATAATACAGTAAATTTGACTTGGTAACAGAATGAAAAAGGAAATTGGACTTGATAATATAATGAGAAAGTAAATTGACCTTTGTAACATAATGAGAAAATAAATTGGACGTAGTAACATAATGACAAAGTAAATTGGACTCAGTAACATAATGATAAAGTAAATTGGACTCAGTAATATCATGACAAAGTAAATTAGACTCAGTAACATAATGACAAAGTAAATTGACCTTTGTAACATAATGAGAACATAAATTGGACTCAGTAACATAATGACAAAGTAAATTGGACTCAGTAACATAATGATAAAGTAAATTAGACTCAGTAACATAATGATAAAGTAAATTGGACTCAGTAACATAATGACAAAGTATATTGGACTCAGTAGCATAATGATAAAGTAAATTGGACTCAGTAACATAATGACAAAGTGAATTAGACTCAGTAACATAATGAGAAACAAAAATCGACTGCGTTTTGTTGTAATTTGGCCAACAAATTGGATTGAGTAGTTTCAGAATGAGAACTTGATAACATAAGATTTTGTTTGTTTGCTCTTTGATCAACTGGACTCAGTAGTAATAATGAAACTAACGTAAAATAGACTCAGTTCATAAATCTTTGTTTTGTTTTTTATAATTTGTCTAACCAATTGTTTCTTTTGATTTCAGTATGGAATTACGAATCGTTCTCAGGCGATGAGGGCGAGGTGGCGAGGACGGTGGACGTACTGGCCGCGCGACTCGTCGACGAGCTGAAGTGCGCCAAGAAGAATCACTTTGCGAATGGCGAAGTGCTTCTTCCCTACGGCCTGCTGCAGACGATCGCGAGAGACATCCTCGCGGAGGCCGAGCTGGAGCCGTGCGGCCTCCGCGGCTGCACCCTCTATCTGCGCTTCAAGGGGGACGAGCGCCCCGCCGACGGCGGCATTCTGCTGGGCACGGTCAAGTTCGACCGCGCCACTGCATCCACCTTCGAGATCAACCTGTGTCTCAAGCAGTCCACCGCCGGCTGGAATTTCATACCTCTGCCCCAGTTTTTAAAGTAAGTTACAATAAAAAAAAACTACTAGTCATTATATAAATTCATGAATCATAATAATGAAAAGTACTAGTAATTACATAAATTCATGAATCATAATAATAAAGTAAAATGATTCAGTATCATAATTAAAAAAAAACGTCGAATCATACCTATACCTCACTTTTTAAAGTAAGTTACAATAAAAAACTAGTAATTATATAAATTCATGAATCATAATAATAAAGTAAAATGACTCAGTATCATAATTTTATAAAACGCTAAATCATATCTATACTTCACTTTTTAAAGTAAGTTACAATAAAAAGTACTAGTAATTATATAAATTCATGAATCATAATAATAAAGTAACTGTGACTCAGTATCATAATTTTGAAAAAAGCTCGATCTTTCTGAAATTTTATATACGTATATAATTATCAATTATAAACAACTTATTTTAGTAAAAAAATTCAATATTCATAACCAAAATGTTGCATTACCTGAACGTTATTTTTTTCTGTTCAGGTAAAGTACTTTTTTGGTATATGATATCGAAAAAATTTACTAAGATAAATTGTTCGTTATAATGTATAAAGACTTCATACCGATTTTCATTGGAATCTAAAAACTTTTATTTTAATATCCTTTAAAACTGAAATGGACTCGCTTAACTAAGTAAAATGACTCAGTATCATAATTTAAAAAAAACGTCCGATTTTTTTGAAATTTTGTACACGTATATAATTATTAATTCTAAACAACTTATTTTAGTAAACATTTTCAATATTCATAACCAAAATGTTACGTTATCTGAACGTTATTTTTTCTGCTCAGGTAAAGGACTTTTTTGGTAAATGATATCGAAAAATATTACTAAGATAAATTGTTCGTTATAATGTATAAAGACTTCATACCGATTTTCATTGGAATCTAAAAACTTTTATTTTAATATCCTTTAAAACTGAAATGGACTCGACTAATAAAGTAAAATGACTCAGTATCATAATTTTTAAAAAACGTCCGATTTTTCTGAAATTTTATACACGTATATAATTATTAATTCTAAACAAATTATTTTAGTAAAAAATTTCAATATTCATAACCAAAATGTTACGTTACCTAAACGTTATTTTTTTCTGTTCAGGTAAATTACTTTTTTGGTAAATGATATCGAAAAATATTACTAAGATAAATTGTTCGTTATAATATATAAAGACTTCATACCGAATTTAATTGAAATCTAAAAACTTTTATTTTAATATCCTTTAAAACTGTAATGGACTCGTATAACTAAGTAAAATGACTCAGTATCATAATTTTTAAAAAACGACAAATTTTTCTGAAATTTTGTACACGTATATAATTATTAATTCTAAACAACTTATTTTAGTAAAAAAATTCAATATTCATAACCAAAATGTTACGTTACCTGAACGTTTTTTTTTTCTGTTCAGGTAAAGTACTTTTTTGGTATATGATATCGAAAAGTTTTACTAAGATAAATTGTTCGTTATAATATATAAAGACTTCATACAGAATTTAATTGAAACCTAACAACTTTTATTTTAATATCCTTTAAAACTGAAATGGACTCAGTATCGTAATTTTAAAAAATCTTTTATTTTTCTAAAAAAAAAATGTATATTAACATTTTATTTTTTGTTTGTTACAGAAAAATGGCAAGGGGTGGCACAGTGATGATCGACTCCGACTACAAAGTGGAGAAGAACAAGCTGTACCGATCGTGCAGCGAGTAGGGATCGCACTAGCTGCACGACCCTACAAAACAAAACAACAAATATGATAAAAGACTGATCGACAATTTTCTCGCCATCAACCGTGCGGGGGCGGCATACATCCACACACCCACACCCCACACAAACACGCCGCCTCCAAAAAAACAAAAATATATAAATCAGAAAAATCCACGCCGTGTGGAAAATCATATCACACCACACACACACACAGTAACGTAACAAAAAAAAATCATATGTGTTATTTATTTTATAATGTTTGTTATATTTGTCAAAGTTATTATTATCGTTTGAAAATAATAACAATCTATGTGTATTTCGTGAGTGAAAGAGAGTGCGCGTCGAGTAAGGGATAAAAAATAAGCGAAACGTGATAAAAAAATATTTTGTAACTGTCTTAAAACAAACAAAAAAAAAATCAAGGGGTTGGAATTGTTTTTTTGTTATTCTTACAGTATTTTTGTTAATTTGTTTTTTTTTATGGGGGGGCAAACTGAAAATCGCGGGGCGGGAATTAAAATGAGGAAAGAAAAACAACAACAAAAAAAAAATACTTAGCTTTTAATTTGTGATATTAGTTTACGATTGAAGAGAATTTGAGAGTGATAATTTGGGTTGGAGTGAATCAGCATTTCTCAATTTTGTGAGTAGTATTTACATGAATATTCGTTTGTTTGACTGAAACAAATTGTATATTGAATGTTTTTCTTTTGTATATGTATAAAAATGTTAACTGATTTGCGGGTGCACTCCGCCCAGCTCTCTCTCTCTCGATGAACGATCATGGTTGATCTCAGAACGCGGTGGCCTGATTTGATTTGTGAAATGATATAAAAATATCAATTTGATAATATTGTATAAGATTGCGTGATTTTAAATATGATAGAAAGAAAAAAAATCGGATTTAACTATATAGAGATGCATATATTATATATTGAGATGAAAACTAAACAAAAAAAAATTATAATTATGTGTAACGATGATGAAGATAATTTTGTGTTATTAGTTTATAGAATATATATATATTTATACATATAAGGAGGCTATCCCGGCATTTAAATGCCTTTAAAAATATATATATATGTATATGAATAACTGTAAGTTTTTTTATTGTATAGAGTATAGTGTAGATTTTGTATTTGCTACTGTGTGATATCGTGCAGGTTTCTCTGTACAAATCTAATCTCAAATAGCTTTTTTATAAAAAAGGTATATGAAATTTAATAAAAAAAACAATATCTATATTGAATATTTTTGTTTTTCACTATTAAAACCTTTAAATAGGAGCTAGGATATGAAATAAGGCATACAACATCAAACAAACCACAAAATGGGATGAGTAAGTATAAAAAGAATGACAATAAACAACATTAATATAATGTGATAGTGGTTTCATAGTATAGGAGAAGTCAAACTAGATGTGGAATAACATTGTAAATAGGTACATTTGATAAATTAAAAAAAAATATTGATAATTTTGTTTTGTTTTTTTTATTGATATAAATTACCATCCATATACACCACTGAATGATCAGGTGGTAGCTGGTAGCCATAATTTAGGCCATCTTAGTCCTTGATAGGCTAAATTATGACTCGAAAACTCATCAAATAATATGGGCAGTAGAAGAGAACCTAAAAAAGACTGGGTACATGTGCATAGGAGAAGAACAACATGATCTGAAATTGTAAAATAGAAGGGTCATAAAACATTGCTAGGAATACACATATCTAGGAGTAACTATCTCACAAGATGAGTCTAATTTACTTTGTTATTATGTTACTGAGTCCAATTTACTTTCTCATTATGTTACTGAGTCCAATTTGTTTTCACATTATGATGTCGAGGTCAATCTACTTTCTCATTATGTTATCAAGTCCAATTTCTTTTTTCATTCTGTTACTGAGTCAAATTTACTGTATTATTCTGTTACCAAGTGAGATTTACTTTCTCATTATGTTATATTACTTTTTCAATCTATTACTGAGTTAAATTTACTATACTATTCTGTTACTGAGTCTATTTTACTTTAGTTTGACTATTACGGAGTTCAGTTGATGAAATAGCAAACAAAAAAAATCTTATGTTATTGAGTTCTCATTCGGAGACTACTAAATCAAGTTTGTTGATCAAATTACAACAAAATGCAGTCCATTTTACGTTCTCATTATGTTACTGAGTCTACTTTACTTTGTTATTATGTTACTGAGCCCAATGTACTTTGTCATTATGTTACTGAGTCCAATTTACTTTCTCATTATATTACTGAGTCCAATTTACTTTCTCATTATGTTACTGAGTCCAATTTATTTTCTCATTATGTTACAGAGGTCAATTTACTCTCATTATGTTATCAACTCCAATTTCCTTTTTCATTCTGTTACCAAGTCAAATTTACTGTATTATTCTGTTACCAAATGAGATTTACTTTCTCATTATGTTATATTACTTTTTTATTCTGTTACTGAGTCAGATTCACTATACTATTCTGTTACTGAGTCTATTTTACTTTAGTTTGATTATTACTGAGTCCAGTTGATGAAATAGCAAACAAAAAAATCTTATGTTATCAAGTTATCATTCTGAAAGTACTGAATCCAGTTTGTTGGTCAAATTACAACAAAAAACAATCGATTTTACTTTCTCATTATATTACCGAGTCCTATTTACTTTGTTATTCTGCTACTAATTAGTCCTGCCTTGCTACAGATTGCTACTACTTAGTCCTGCCTTGCTACAGATTGCTACTACTTAGTCCTGCCTTGCTACAGATTGCTACTACTTAGTCCTACCTTGCTATAGATTCTATTTTACTTTGCCATAATGTGATTGAATTCATTAAACATTTTGATTACCACTTAGTCTAGATTTGTATTCGATTTACAAAAAGAAAGTCCATATTACTTTATAATTATGTTACCGAGTCCATTTTACTTTCTTATTCCATTACTACTTATGACCGAGTTGCTATAGATTCAATTTTACTATGTCATAATGTTATTGTATTAATTTTACTATATTTTTACTACCAAGTTTTAATTCTTACTCAATTCAAAACAAACGAAATCAAAATGAATCAAGGAATCAAAATCAAAACAAATGGAAAATGCAATTTTAAGAATATTGACACAAGAACACAAATTGTAGGCTAATATCTATGAAAATTGAAATGAACAAAAAAATGATTCAAGTTCAACCTTTGTTTTTTGTCCTTGAAAAATGAAAAATAGTTGCGATTGTTCGGAAAATGTATTTAGGTGCATCATTTTTGATTCTGAACATCTTATTTATATAATATTTTATCGTAGGTAGTACAAAAATAGAATAGCTACAGTAAGTTATTACTGAAATAAGATGTAGATAATCAAAAATGATGCACATATATAATATACATTTTCAAAACAATTATTTTTAATTTTTCAAGGACAAAAAACAAAGGTGTTTAGAATTGAATGAAATTCGGTAGGGAGTAGTGATATGTCATAACGAACAGTTTATCTTAGCAGAAATTTTCGATATCATACACCAAAAAAAAACTAAAAAAAAAAAAACTTTCAAGTAAAGTATTATTTTGGTTAACAATATTGAAAAATATTATTAAGATAAGTTGTTTTAAATTATTAATTATGTGCGAGCACAAAATTTCAGCAAAATCGGACAATTTTTTAAATTTCCAAGGATAAAAACAAATGAAAATCGTTATGTTAATTTTCAAGGACAAAAACAAAGGTATTTAGATTTATATGAAAATCGCTATAGGGCTATGATTTATCATAACTAACAATTTATGTTAATAAAATTTTTGTATATCATTCACCAAAATAGTACTTTACGTGAAAAGATTTAAAAAAAATTCAGGTAAAGTCGCCTTTTTATCAGGGATATAGATTTTTTTTTATTAAAATAAGTTATTTAGAATTATAAATTATCTACTTGTACAAAATTTCAGAAAAATCGGACAACTTTTTTAATTTTCAAGGACAATAACAAAGGTGTTTGGATTGGAATGAAAATCGGTATAAGGTTATGATTTATTATAACGAACAACTTATGTTAATAAGATTTTTTGATATCATTCACCAAAATGGTACTTTACTAGAAATTTTTTTTTTTTTAAATTCAGGTAAAGTCGCCTTTTTATCAGGGATATGGATTTTTTTTATTAAAATAAGTTATTTAGAATTATAAATTATTATTATTTTATTAAAATAAGTTATAGTTATTTAGAATTATAAATTATATACGAGCACAAAATTTCAGAAAAATCCGACAACTTTTTTAATTCTCAAGGACAAAAAAACAAATGAAAAAGTTAATTTTCAAGGACAAAAACAAAGGTATTTAGATTTGAATGAAATTTGGTATGGAGTCGTGATACGTCATAACGAACAGCTTATCTTAGCAAAATTTTTCGATAGCATACACCAAAAATGTACTTTACCTCAACCGAAAAAAAAAAACTTTCAAGTAAAGTATTATTTTGGTTAATAATATGGAAAAATATTATTAAGATAAGTTGTTTAAAATTATTAATTATGTGCGAGTACAAAATTTCAGTAAAATCGGACAACTTTAGGAATTTTCAAGGATAAAAACAAATGAAAATCGGTATAGTTAATTTTCAAGGACAAAAACAAATGTGTTTGGATTTGAATGAATTTCGGTATGGAGTCGTGATATGTCATAATGAACAGCTTATCTTAGCAACAATTTTCAATAACATACACCAAAAATGTACTTTACCTCAACCGAAAAAAAAAACTTTCAAGTAAAGTATTATTTTGGTTAACAATATTGAAAAATATTATTAAAATAAGTTGTTTAGAATTATTAATTATGTGCGAGTACAAAATTTCAATAAAATCGGACAACTTTTTGAATTTTCAAGGATAAAAACAAATGAAAATCGGTATGGTTAATTTTCAAGGACAAAAACAAAGTTGTTTAGATTTGAATGAAATTCGGTATGGAGTCGTGATACGTCATAACGAACAACATATCTTAGCAAAAATTTTCGATAACATACACCAAAAATGTACTTTACCTCAACCGAAAAAAAAAATTTAAAGTAAAGTATTATTTTGGTTAACAATATTGAAAAATATTATTAAGATAAGTTGTTTAGAATTATTAATTATGTGCGAGTACAAAATTTCAGTTAAATCGGACAACTTTTTGAATTTTCAAGGATAAAAACAAATGTGTTTGGATTTGAATGAAAATCGGTATAGAGCTATGATTTATTATAACGAACAACTTATGTTAATACAATTTTTTGATATCATTCACCAAAATGATACTTTACTAGAAAAGATTTAAAAAACATTTAGATGAAGTCACCTTTTTATCAGGAATATGGATTTTTTTAATTAAAATAAGTTATTTAGAATTATAGATTATATACGAGTACAAAATTTCAGAAAAATCGGACAACTTTTTTAATTTTCAAGGATAAAAAACAAATGAAAATCGGTTAAGTTAATTTTCAAGGACAAAAACAAAGGTATTTAGATTTGTATGAAAATCGCTATAGGGCTATGATTTATTATAACGAACAACTTATTTTAATTAGATTTTTTGATGTCATTCACTAGAATGGTACTTTACTAGAAAAGATTAAAAAAAAATCAGGTAAAGTCGCCTTTTTATTAGGGATATGGTTTTTTTTTATTAAAATAAGTTATTTAGAATTATAAATTATATATGAGTACAAAATTTCAGAAAAATCGGACAAGTTTTTTAATTTTCAAGTATAAAAAACAAGTTAATTTTCAAGGACAAACACAAAGGTATTTAGATTTATATGAAAATCACTATAGGGTTATGATTTATTATAACGACCAACTTATTTTAATTAGATTTTTTGATATTATTCAACAAAATGCTACCTTACTAGAAAAGATTAAAAAAAAATCAAGTAAAGTCGCCTTTTTATCAGGGATATAGATTTTTTTATTAAAATAAGTTATTTAGAATTATAAGTTATCTACTTGTACAAAATTTCAGAAAAATCGGACAACTTTTTTAATTTTCAAGGATAAAAAACAAATAAAAATCGGTATGTTAATTTTCAAGGACAAAAACAAAGGTGTTTGGATTTGAATGAAAATCGGTATAGGGCTATGATTTATTATAACGAACAACTTATGTTAATAGGATTTTTTGATATCATTCACCAAAATGGTACTTTACTAGAATTTTTTTTTTAAATTCAGGTAAAGCCGCCTTCTTATCAGGGATATGGATTTTTTTTATTAAAATAAGTTATTTAGAATTATAAATTATATAAGAGCACAAAATTTCAGAAAAATCGGACCACTTTTTTAATTTTCAAGGATAAAAAATAAATGAAAATCGGTAAAGTATATTTTCAAGGACAAAAATAAAGATATTTAGATTTGTATGAAAATCGCTATACGACTATGATTTATTATAACGAACAACTTAATTTAATAAGATTTTTTGATATCATTCACCAAAATGATACTTTACTAGAAAAGATTTTTTTAAATTCAGGTAAAGTCGTCTTTTTATCAGGGATATGATTTTTTTTTATTAAAATAAGTTATTTAGAATTATAAATTATATACTAGCACAAAATTTCAGAAAAATTGGACAACTTTTTTAATTTTCAAGGATAAAAAACAAATGAAAATTATAGGTACAAGTTAATTTTCAAGAACACGAACAAAAGTGTTTGGATTTGAATGAATATATATATATATATATATATATATATATATAAATATATATATATATATATATATATATATATATATATATTTTCATATAAAAATAATTTCCAAGTTTATTAGTATATTAAACTCATTTGTAATGTAAATCAGTTTTTAGGCCCACTAGCGCCATCTGTGTGTGCATACAGCAACTACTATGGCTGAGAACAGGATTTTAAGAGGAATAGTTTTGCGGTGATGATTGGTGCCTAAAACAACGTTTTAATTCTTTATATCTTTTATTTCATGTACAAATCCCTCATCATTCAGACAAACGCCTACACCAGCCCGAAACACTGGCTCATCATGTTGAAACCATTGATCAACATCAAAATTTGGAAACAAAATGCCCATTTCACTCCGTGCAGATTGCTCAGAGTCTGCAACAAATATTCTCTCAGTCAACCCTGTGTGAAAATAATGTTGACCGATTTGTCTTCACTGTTTTTTTTTGTGTAGAATCATTAAACAAATATTCTCCCTGATAGTCAACCCTGTGTCAAAATAATGTTGATCAATTTGTCTTCACTGCTTTTTGTATAGAAAGATTAAACAAATATTCTCTCGGTCAACCCTGTATCAATATAATGTTGATCAATTTGTCTTCACTGCTTTTTGTATAGAAAGATTAAACAAATATTCTCTCAGTCAACCCTGTGTCAAAATAATGTTGACCAATTTGTCTTCACTGTTTCTTGTATAGAATCATTAAACCTATATTGTCTCAGTCAACCCTGTGTCAAAATAATGTTGACCAATTTGTCTTCACTGTTTTTTGTATAGAATTATTAAACCAATATTCTCTCAGTCAACCCTGTGTCAAAATAATGTTGACCAATTTGTCTCCACTGTTTTATTTTTGTATAGAATCACTAAACAAATATTCTCTCAGTCAACCTGGTGTCAAAATAATGTTGACTGTCTTCACTGTTTTTTGTATAGAATCATTAAACCAATATTCTCTCAGTCAACCCTGTGTCTAAATAATGTTGACCGATTTGTCTTCACTGCTTTTTTTTGTACAGAATCATACAAAAATACAAGCTACTAGAACATGAGAGACAGTTGCATTCATAAAAAGTATAGTTTGATTAGAGATTATTAAAAGTAAACAAAACAATTTTATATAGGGTGTTACCCCACTTCATGTCACTTAAAAATACACACAGACAATCATGAGGAGTGTACTTCTTACTCAGATGTACTGAATAAATTAAGAGAGGTTGATACGGAGGCGATGGGGGGCAAAAATCCCTCACATAGAGGCAGGAAGAACAAAATAGCCATCAGCAGGTAGCCCCCAATTAAAATATAGGGACAAGTAGTACACCTATAGGGAATGGACCTACTAACCACAGTTGGGAGTTGGATGAAGTGGTGAAAAAGGATCAGGAAGGAACTGCAGGGGAATTAATAAACTTTTAATATATAACTTGCCTAGTTTTATATTAAAAGTTTATTAACTACCACCCATTACTGTCCAAATTATCAAAAGTGTGTCATTTTTATCATTGCACATATTGTCACATATATTATGAGAAAATATATTTTATGCATAGAGATTTTAGTTCTTTTCTTCCACTAGATAGAGTACCAACTAACTAGAATTGCTCATAAAGGCATCTTACACGATCAATAATACTGTCAATATTTTAGAATAATGACAGTATTACTATATGATAACATGTTTAAATTTTTCATTATTCTAAAATATTGATAGAATTACTGATCGTGTAAGGTATAGTAATGATGGAATGAAGAGAATACTGATGTTTATTCGGACAATTGATTACTTGATATGTATTGGAGGAGAATTCAAGCAAATACTGTCAATATTTGCTTCAATCATCCTTTTATATTAAACAAGTAATCAATTATCCAGATAAACATCAGTATTGTCTTCATTACATCATTAATATACCTTACATGATGAGTAATACTGGCAATTTTAGAATAATGAACATTTTAAACATATTATCATACAGTAATACTGTCATTATTCTAAAATATTGACAGTAATATTGATCGTGTAAGGTGCCTTATACACACAATGTCAAATTTTAACTGTGATCATGTTTATATGTGAATCCTGTAATAGAAAATGATAAATATATACTTTACTTTACTAAATAGATAAAAATGTATATAACAGCCTTACACCAGTAATACAATAGATATGCATTTGATTAAATAAATAACATACCTGAACCATGTGTAGCATTTCGAGTATCAGACAGTCCATACTTTCCTCGAATACTATCCGGCTCACTAAACTGTGTTTTGAAGACTTTTGTGGGGCCCATTAGTTTGCGCCATTCAGCTATCGCATTTTGGCGAGCCAAAATGTACAAGTCAATTGGTCCACTGCAAAGAAACAAACATAGAAAGAAATAAAATACATTGCAACATTTTAAACCTTTGTTCAACATGTTCATTGAACTTCTTTTTTGATCAATAAATTTTAGGAAGATTAGATTTTGAACAATTGAATTGTGGGTATTATTGCTGTAAACTGATATTACAGACAATTTATGATCATCAAATAAATTTTAAAACCAACATCCCATAAACTTATGACTCATGACTATAGGTCCCATAAGCATTGAATGGACAAATTGAAAACGTCATTGTGGCAGAAATTGCCAAAACAAATGTCAAACACCTTGAATAGCGCTTGTGATTTGACACCTTTTGTTTAATTATTCAGTGTTTCCAATAAAGAGAATCTAAAGTAACTACATTCCCTAGATAATTGTTGCTATAATAACAAATACTTATGGGTTCAATAGCTATTGATAAATGTATGGGCTATTGGTGAATACGAGGGTATATCCATTAGAAATTGCATTTTTTCTATAATATTAGATATTTCTTTATAAATACGGTACGTACACTTTTGGTAGAAATTCACGTTTTGTTAATTTTTGTCCATCCTGTACTATATCAAAAGATTTTTCAGATTAAGCAACATTTGTTTCAAAGAGTGACTCAAGAATAAGTCACTCTTTGAAACAAATTTTGCTTAATCTGAAAAATCTTTTGGCGTAGTAAGTGGAAATAGAAAATAAAAATTTGCAAATATAGTTTATCAATCCATGAACACACTGTACACCTATTATTTTTTTCTACAGCAAGTACAGCCCCTGCTTCTAGGCTGTGCACACTGCAGAGCTATAGATAGATAGATTTATTTAATACTCAGCATACATTTAGTGTCAGTATATCATACATGAACATATCAGAAACATTCATAATTATTGTGCCTCATAAGTATAGTTTTATGTTCTTATAATTATTATTATCAATATTTCTACTAAATGGCTCATATAAGGATAGTAGAAAACATTCTAGATCTAAAAAGAGGCAAGATATAAATACCTTGTCATGAAGGTGACCAATCGGTTGTAAAAAAACTTCCCAGCATGCTCCTTATAAAATGTTTCAGCATCTCGCTTGGTTAGCTTCCTGCTGTCAGATCTAACAACCAAAAAATCGCGTTTTAGTATCAATTCACGCACCTCTTGCAGGGCAACAGGGTTGGCCACCAAGTGGGGCTTGACTATTGCCAGAGTCAGCTGGAGACGATTCATCACAATGCCATCCAGAACTATTACAACATAAAACAATTAGTACTATAGACAATATTACAACATAAAACAGCTAGTACTATAGACAATATTAAAAAAAAAACAGATTCAAAGATTGTCATGATAGATACAGTAGTAGTAGTAACTGTGTTTGTTAAAATTTATAAAAGGCATCTTATACTGTTATGCCTGTATTCATCAACATCCCATAAACTTTATACGTTTCATAAGTTATTGAATGGTTAAATTTAAAATGTCATCTTGACAGAATATGCCAAAACAAATGTCAAACACCTTGAATAGCACTTGTGATTGACACCTTTTGTTTAATTATTCAATGTTTCCAATAGAGAGAATCTAAAGTAACTACATTCCCTAGGTAATTCATTTATTGGTGCTATAACAACAAATACTTATGGGTTCAAGCTAATAAAGGTACCTTACACAGTCAATAATACTGTCAGTCCTAGTACTGTCAGTAGTTGCTTTTATATTTATCAAGTAATCAATTATCCCGATAAACATCAGTAGTCTCTTCATTCCACCGTTACTATACCTTACATGATAAGTAATACTGTCAATATTTTAGAATAATGAACATTTTAAATATGTTATTGTATAATATTTGGCACCTTACACAATTAATAATACTGTCAATATTTTAGAATAATGACAGTATTATTGTACGATAACATGTTTAAAATGTTCATTATTCTAAAATATTGAATATAAATACTGTTGTTATATGTTGTTGAAGTCCACTCACATACATATACATATGGCAGGATATGAAAGTCAGTAGTTAGTTAGAAATTGTAACAAACAGTATTGTTGTACAGTATTACTGTATTTGCTAAGATTTGTCCATTATTATTCTTACACAATGTAATGTTTGTTGTATACACTTTTTGTTATAGTTTACTAGTGTATGATAAGTGTATACAATAAACATTACATTGTGTAGGAATAATAATGGACAAATCTTAGCACCATCAAACCACCAACTACTTGATCTCGTAAAGTATTTATATTTATATGTTGTTGAAGTTCACTGATACACATATGGCAGGACATGAAAGTCAGTAGCCATTTATAAATTGTAACAAATACAGTACGAACTATAACAAAAATTGTACACAACAAACATTACATTGTGTAAGAATAATAATGGACAAATCCTAGCACCATCAAATTACCAACTAATAATACTATTTGATAATGATAGTTTTAAAACTATCACTAATGCCATTGTGCCCATCACAAGGCAAAATACATTAGCCAAATCCATACAAACATATAATTGATGTTACGATATAAAGTGAGGTTATTATTTGTAAACATGCGATTTACGGTGGCAAAATAATATAGACACGAGTATTCTGCTATTTAGATGTGTAGTATATAATATTACCTAGATATTAGATCCAAAATTCGTGTTATATCCGTAATTTTGTTGACACACACTAGAACAGAGCACACTAGTAAACAACAACGCGAGCGGCCATTTTGGAACTGCAATTGCCGCGCGATTTAAAACAGCTGTGAAGTTGGTCATTAGTCATGTTTATTTCTTCTTATCAAATAATCTTCCTCAGATGTAATAAAACATGTTTTAAAGATGCAAAATATATGATTTATAAAATCCTTAAAGCTCCGAAACATTGATGAATATCAATATGCCAACTCTTGATATCCTTTAATAGAATATTTTGTTCTAAAACTGTGGAAACGTGAAACGCCGGGAAAATGGAATTGATTGTAGAGAAAACTTCAACTGTCAGTTTGTGCGCGCTAAAAAGGCAAGTAAAGATCGGGGAAAAAATTATTAGAAAATGTCAACCAGTAGGCGTGTACTGCCGGAAAAGTGCAAAAATAAAAAATGAAAATTTTCCGAAAAAATCGAGTTTATGCTCATTGGATAGGCAGTCGAAAACTGACCCATGAAAGTTAAATTATAATGGCTCTAAAGTTACAGATAAAGCAGCAAAAAATGCAAACAAAGGTGGGGTGGGTGGGCGCCTCTACCAACCAAACTATGCCCATCCACTATTTCAAATGACTTGAACTATGCATTACACTATTATCTGTTATTTTCTATGATTAAATTAATGTCATTTATTAATTTAAGACTAATTAAAAAGATATATGTGAAAAATAATGTAATGCATAGTTCAAGTCATTTGAAATAGTGGACGGGCATAGTTTGGTTGGTGGGGGCCGCCCGCCCACCCCACCTTTGCTCGCGTAGTTGTTCCATAGGATAATACTCTTCTTGGAATAGTTTCAACAATATAAAACATTTGTATCCATTGATAAAACTATGCGAGCAAAGGTGGGGTGGGCGGGCGCCCCCCACCAACCAAACTATGCCCGTCCACTATTTCAAACGACTTGAACTATGCATTACATTATTTTTCACATATATCTTTTTAATTAGTCTCAAATTAATAAATGACATTAATTTAATCATAGAAAATTACGGATAATAGTGTAGTGCATAGTTCAAGTCATTTGAAATAGTGGACGGGTATAATTTAGTTGGTGGGGACCGCCCGCCCACCCCACCTTTGTTCGCATAGTTTTTTCAATGGATACAAATGTTTTATATTGTTGAAACTATTCCAAGAAGAGTATTATCCTATGGAACAACTACGCGAACAAAGGTGGGGTGGGCGGGCGGCCCCCACCAACCAAACTATGCCCGTCCACTATTTCAAATGACTTAAACTATGCATTACATTATTTTTCACATATATCTTTTTAATTAGTCTTAAATTAATAAATGACATTAATTTAATCATAGAAAATAACAGATAATAGTGTAGTGCATAGTTCAAGTCATTTGAAATAGTGTACGGGCATAGTTTGGTTGGTGGGGGCCGCCCGCCCACCCCACCTTTGTTTGCATAGTTGTTCCATAGGATAATACTCTTCTTGGAATAGTTTCAACAATATAAAACATTTGTATCCATTGAAAAAACTATGCGAGCAAAAGTGGGGTGGGTGGGCGGCCCCCACCAACCAAACTATGCCCGTCCACTATTTCAAGCGACTTGAACTATGCATTACATTATTTTTTCACATATATTTTTTTAATTAGTCTTAAATTAACAAATACCATTAATTTAATCATAAAAATTTACGGATAATAATGTAGTGCATAGTTTAAGTCATTTGAAATAGTGGACGGGCATCGTTTGGTTGGTGGGGGACCGCCCACCCACCCCACCTTTGTTTGCATAGTTGTTCCATAGGATAATACTCTTCTTGGAATAGTTTCAACAATATAAAACATTTGTATCCATTGAAAAAACTATGCGAGCAAAGGTGGGGTGGGCGGGTGTTCCCCACCAACCAAACTATGCCCGTCCACTATTTCAAACGACTTGAACTATGCAACACATTATTTTTCACATATATCTTTTTAATTAGTCTTAAATTAATAAATGACATTAATTTAATCATAGAAAATAACGGATAATAGTGTAGTGCATAGTTCAAGTCGTTTGAAATAGTGGACGGGCATAGTTTGGTTGGTGGGGGCCGCCCACCCACCCCACCTTTGTTCGCATAGTTTTTTCAATGGATACAAATGTTTTATATTGTTGAAACTATTCCAAGAAGAGTATTATCCTATGGAACAACTATGGAAAGAAAGGTGGGGTGGTCGGGTGGCCCCCACCAACCAAATGATGCCCGTCCACTATTTCAAACGACTTGAACTATGCACTACACTATTATCCGTTATTTTCTATGATTAAATTAATGTCATTTGTTAATTTAAGACTAATTAAAAAGATATATGTGAAAAATAATGTAATGCATAGTTTAAGTCATTTGAAATAGTGGACGGGCATAGTTTGGTTGGTCGGGGCCGCCCGCCCACCCCACCTTTGCTGGCATAGTTTTTTTCAATGGATACAAATGTTTTATATTGTTGAAACTATTTCAAGAAGAGTATTATCGTATGGAACAACTATGCAAACAAAGGTGGGGTGGGCGGGCGGCCCCCACCAACCAAACTATGCCCGTCCACTATTTCAAATGACTTAAACTATGCATTACATTATTTTTCACATATATCTTTTTAATTAGTCTTAAATTAATAAATGACATTAATTTAATCATAGAAAATAACAGATAATAGTGTAGTGCATAGTTCAAGTCATTTGAAATAGTGGACGGGCATAGTTTGGTTGGTGGGGGCCGCCCGCCCACCCCACCTTTGTTTGCATAGTTGTTCCATAGGATAATACTCTTCTTGGAATAGTTTCAACAATATAAAACATTTGTATCCATTGAAAAAACTATGCGAGCAAAGGTGGGGTGGGCGGGTGGTCCCCACCAACCAAACTATGCCCGTCCACTATTTCAAACGACTTGAACTATGCAACACATTATTTTTCACATATATCTTTTTAATTAGTCTTAAATTAATAAATGACATTAATTTAATCATAGAAAATAACGGATAATAGTGTAGTGCATAGTTCAAGTCGTTTGAAATAGTCGACGGGCATAGTTTGGTTGGTGGGGGCCGCCCACCCACCCCAATTCTGCTCGCATAGTTTTTTCAATGGATACAAGTGTTTTATATTGTTGAAACTATTCCAAGAAGAGTATTATCCTATGGAACAACTATGGAAAGAAAGGTGGGGTGGTCGGGTGGCCCCCACCAACCAAATGATGCCCGTCCACTATTTCAAATGACTTAAACTATGCACTACATTATTATCCGTAATTTTTTATGATTAAATTAATGGCATTTGTTAATTTAAGACTAATTAAAAAAATATATGTGAAAAAATAATGTAATGCATAGTTCAAGTCGTTTGAAATAGTGGACGGGCATAGTTTGGTTGGTGGGGGGCGGCCGCCCACCCCACCTTTATTCACGAAGTTATTCCATAGGATAATACTCTTCTTGGAATAGTTTTAACAATATAAAACATTTGTATCCATTGAAAAAACTATGCGAGCAAAAGTGGGGTGGGTGGGCGGCCCCCACCAACCAAACTATGCCCGTCCACTATTTCAAATGACTTGAACTATACACTACATTATTTCTCACATTTTTTTATTGTATTCATTGAAAAAATTATGAATTACTAATCGTGTAAGGTATAGTAATGATGGAATGAAGAGAATACTGATGTTTATCTGGACAATTGATAAATATTGGAGGAGGATTCAAACAAATACTAACAGTACTAGGAATGCCAGTATTATTTACCATGTATGGTGCCTTATAAACCTATCAATAGCTATTGAACCCATAAGTATTCGTTGTTATAGCTACAATAAATACATTATCTGGGGAATGTAGATTCTCTCTATTGCAAACACTGAATAATTAAACAAAAGCTGTCATTAAAGCTCCAATTGCAAGTGCTATTTAAGGTTTTAGACATTTGTTTTGGCATATTATGTCACAATGACGTTGTCAATTTATCCATTCATTTGGAATGTTGTTATCACAAAACATACTGTTGTTGTTGTAAAAACAAATGGTTTAAGTATAAGTAATTAAGCAGCTTCCACCAGGCGTTTATCAGGCAATCAAAGTCCTTGCCTGCTTTTTACTTCAAATGGTAGGCAGAAATGTAAAATGATATCACAAAACATGCTTATCATCTTAGAAGAAGAGTTTTACACCATAAGTGAGACAAGTAACATGTTTCTTACTATATAATAAAGTAGTTTAATGTAAAACCTGTGTTTTTTTTTTCAAACAAATCCATGGTCCACAATTAGAGAAGCTATAATACAGTAACATTAATGTGTATTCAATGTACATTACAATACTACATTAAACTAAAAAAATACGACATAGCACAATTTACTAAAGCAAGTTCATCATTGTATATAAAATACATGACATTTGTAAATCTTTGTCACACAACAAATTACTCATCTATAGTAGGTGGCGGCAAAGTAACCCTAGGTATCTTAATACACTCCCCATCATTCACCTTATACAATTTCGAGCCAGTTTTCTTAATAGCGCAATTCAAACTGCACTCATTGCTATAAGTAATACCATTGGATCCACACACAGGCAGCCAATTAGCCGGACAAATGCACGGCTTCTCCGGACAAACCCCGTCAGATACCCTAGAAAGCCCTGGTGTGGTTCCTTTGAAAATCTCGCAATCCAACTCACACTGGTTAGCATAAGTAATGCCATCAGTTCCACATACCGGTTTATAGATGTCTGGACAATTACAACGACACTCACCGGGTGTGCTAGTTAAGTTCGGATCAAATTTAGCGGCGCAGTTGAAGAATTCGATGTTGAAATAAGTAGCGCCGTTGCTTCCACAAACCGGTTCGTAGTTGGTTCGGCATTTGCTGAAACATACTTTATCGCAGGGTTTGTTGTCGATCAACTGGATGCGGTAGTCTTTACGGCGGGCGCACTCCAACAAACAGGGGTTGTCGTAGGTGATACCGTTGCTAGCGCAGACGGGCAGATAGATTTTCGTGCATATACACGGTGCTATACATTTCCCTATTTTAATGGCTTTCAAAGAGGGCTGTTTGCGGCACACGGACAAACAGTTTACCTCATCTAGGTTGCTGTAGGTGTTGCCATCGGATGCACAGATTGGGGTGTTCACGCAGGGCACTGGCAGGATGGCGTAGGCCAATGTTGTCATTAATAACGTGATGATGATGGTGGACTGCATTTTGGATGGCTTGTGAACTAGAGTTGGTGGTTTGGGGTATTTATAGGAGTCATTTACGTGGCGGTTGTGACTTATCAGTCGCATATTGTACGGATTGATGGGTTTTACTGGAAAAAGTTGCACGGACGTGTTGTTTCAGTAGTTTAGATTCGGATTTGAAGGTGATTAGGATTAGTGTTATTGCTAATTACGTGCATAATTATAAAGATTTGTGTTTAAACAATGGAAACGGGTTTTATTTGAAATGAGTTGAAATATTATTAGGAATCAATTTAATTATTTGTTGTCGCTGTGTTTATGATCCTGACTAAAATTAAAAAAAAAAACATTAACTTTAGAAAGCTTGATTTAAGGATCGTAAGAGGCAATTGAAGCAAATGTTTGATAAAAAGTTACGCAAAACCATTTTCATGATAATTTTCTGAAATTTGACTATTACTATTATTTTCGTTAATATTTATTTTTGAGCCTTACAGGGTTAATTTACCCATTTAATTTAATTTATTATATATTTAGTAGCCACCAAATGGCACCACATTTACAATTTGGCCCATTTGGTTTCTAAAAGCTACCACTGGATTTGTAGAAATTATTTATTAACAAGGTGGTTTTGTGAAACCACTAGGAATAAAAGGGTTAACAACCTTCCTCAATGCTAATAGCAAAAAAGGACCATTATTGGCATTTCCCTCACTGCTCTTCCACATCACCAACCACAACAAAAATATACAAAAATAAAAATAAATTAAAAAAATAAAATACTAATAGCAATTAAAGTTTCATTTGAGGGTTGATGGGCTGTACTACATAATCTACAACAATAGGAAATACTCACCATTAAGAGGATTCAGGATACAGGTCCTTTTTTCTTCTAAATATTTGTCTTCATAAAACGTATATTACTTTCATAACAAACAAAACAACACAAAAGACTCCTCCCTGCCATCAAAATCGGGTTCGCCTATCATTCACCGTCAGTATCGTCTCAACAGCCTTGGCGCGTTTTTCTAGCAATACCCTACGTTCTTCCGATACAGATTCGGAATTGAGATTGCGTAACAGGAAGTGTCTGATAAACAAACGGATGCTCTCCCTGAACATCTTCAGTTTGTCGGACTGCGCCACTTTTTCGAATACCTCCTTGCATTGCTCCTCGTTCTCGCTCAGCAGTACGCCGAGCAGGATTTGGCGCATGAAGCGAAGAGTGACCTTATCGAGCTCACCAAAGTTCATCATCTAAAAAATAAAATAATATTCAATGCAAATGGTGCTATTTTTTAAAAACTACTATGAAAATAATAATACATACACAAGTGTGCATCCACCTCTTAGCAATCTACATATCTAGATTTCGATCTTATTAGATCTCATTAGTGTAGCTCAGTTAGAGAAGATGAATTCACACAATATCTCGAGTGGTTATATACAAAAATGATACAACTAACCCCATAGGAGGAAAGTTAAACGCCATCTGGCGGTACCACATCAATTAGCAATGCACATCCATATGGTAATAACTGTCAACATGCTCATGCCATCAGGATCACCGGGTAGTGCCCTCTAAATCTAGCCCAGTAGGCTTTGTCCCTCACTTTTGGAAAATACTAGTTTAAATTATTATAATACTAACTTTCAAAGTAGAAATTGGTAGTCCTTTATACAGGAATAGGTACGTCAGTAATTTGGCCAAGTTGGAGATTTGTACAGCTGAACAGTCTGTCAAGGTCTTGACCTTGTCCCAAATGGAGCACTTGATTGTCATCTGAAAATAAGAGTCAACTGTTATCGTCAAAGTGATATTTATGTGTATCCCGGACTGCAAATTAGTTTGGAGTTATGATATGAATCTGCTTTTATAACACAGTCTTAATATACTAAGGTTTTAGTTTTTATTTTGCTTCAAATTGCTAATAGGACAAATCCGCTTTAAGAGCTATCATAGCTAATTTTACCTGGAATTTCCTATCATGTTCACAGAATTTCAACGCCAAAACAGAATAGTATGGGTTATATTTCTTCTCCTGAAGGCAACAGTGTAGCAGCACGTGAATTATTTCTCGTTCCTGCTGATTCTTCAGACTTAGGTGAAGCAATTTCTCAAATGCATCCAAATAGTCCTGTAATAAAAAATAGTTAGCGACTTATAATACATGTGATATATTATATGTTATATTTTTTAATTAATATATATATATATATATATATATATATATATATATATATATATATATATAGTTATTTCATCAAATGAAATGATTCAAAATTTGTATAAGTAGACTCCACTCAAAAAATAATATTTCCAAATTTTGATTAGGGATGATAATAATTTCGAATACATTATAATCACCATACATAAAGCTACTAGAAAATAAATCATGACTGTCATCAAATGACATTAAGTATTTTTTTAGTCCATCAAATGAAATGATTCAAAATTTGTATAAGTAGACTCCACTCAAAAAATAATATTTCCAAATTTTTATTAGGAATGAAAATAATTTCGAATACATTATGATCACCATATATAAGGCTACTAGAAAATAAATCATGACTGTCATCAAATGACATTAAGTATTTTTTTAGTCCATCAAATGAAATGATTCAAAATTTGTATAAGTAGACTCCACTCAAAAAATAATATTTCCTAATTTTGATTAGGGATGAAAATAATTTCGAATACATTATGATCACCATATATAAGGCTACTAGAAAATAAATCATGACTGTCATCAAATGACATTAAGTATTTTTTTAGTCCATCAAATGAAATGATTCGAAATTTGTATAAGTAGACTCCACTCAAAAAATAATATTTCCAAATTTTGATTAGGGATGATAATAATTTCGAATACATTATGATCACCATACATAAGGCTACTAAAAAATAAATTATGACTGTCATCGAATGACATTAAGTATTTTTTTAGTCCATCAAATGAAATAATTCAAAATCTGTATAAGTAGACTCCACTCAAAAAATAATATTTCCAAATTTTGATTAGGGATGATAATAATTTCGAATACATTATGATCACCATACATAAGGCTACTAGAAAATAAATCATGACTGTCATCAAATGACATTAAGTATTTCTTTAGTCCATCAAATGAAATGATTCAAAATTTGTATAAGTAGACTCCATTCAAAAAAATAATATTTCCAAATTTTGATTAGGGATGATAATAATTTCGAATACATTATGATCACCATATATAAGGCTACTAGAAAATAAATCATGACTGTCATCAAATGACATTAAGTATTTTTTTAGTCCATCAAATGAAATAATTCAAAATTTGTATAAGTAGACTCCACTAAAAAAATAATATTTCCAAATTTTGATTAGGGATGATAATAATTTCAAATACATTATAATCACCATACATAAGGCTACTAGAAAATAAATCATGACTGTCATCAAATGACATTAAGTATTTTTTTAGTCCATCAAATGAAATGATTCAAAATTTGTATAAGTAGACTCCACTAAAAAAATAATATTTCCAAATTTTGATTAGGGATGATAATAATTTCAAATACATTATAATCACCATACATAAGGCTACTAGAAAATAAATCATGACTGTCATCAAATGACATTAAGTATTTTTTTAGTCCATCAAATGAAATAATTCAAAATTTGTATAAGTAGACTCCACTCAAAAATAATATTTCCAAATTTTGATTAGGGATGATAATAATTTCGAATACATTATGATCACCATACATAAGGCTACTAGAAAATAAATCATGACTGTCATCAAATGACATTAAGTATTTTTTTAGTCCATCAAATGAAATTATTCAAAATTTGTATAAGTAGACTCCACTCAAAAAATAATATTTCCAAATTTTGATTAGGGATGATAATAATTTCGAATACATTATGATCACCATATATAAGGCTACTAGAAAATAAATCATGACTGTCATCAAATGACATTAAGTATTTTTTTAGTCCATCAAATGAAATGATTCAAAATTTGTATAAGTAGACTCCACTCAAAAAATAATATTTCCAAATTTTGATTAGGGATGAAAATAATTTCGAATACATTATGATCACCATATATAAGGCTACTAGAAAATAAATCATGACTGTCATCAAATGACATTAAGTATTTTTTTAGCCCATCAAATGAAATAATTCAAAATTTGTATAAGTAGACTCAACTCAAAAAATAATATTTCCAAATTTTAATTAGGAATGATAATAATTTCGAATACATTATGATCACCATATATAAGGCTACTAGAAAATAAATCATGACTGTCATCAAATGACATTAAGTATTTTTTTAGTCCATCAAATGAAATGATTCAAAATTTGTATAAGTAGACTCCACTAAAAAAATAATATTTCCAAATTTTGATTAGGGATGAAAATAATTTCGAATACATTATGATCACCATATATAAGGCTACTAGAAAATAAATCATGACTGTCATCAAATGACATTAAGTATTTTTTTAGTCCATCAAATGAAATGATTCAAAATTTGTATAAGTAGACTCCACTCAAAAAATAATATTTCCAAATTTTGATTAGGGATGATAATAATTTCAAATACATTATAATCACCATACATAAAGCTACTAGAAAATAAATCATGACTGTCATCAAATGACATTAAGTATTTTATTAGTCCATCAAATAAAATTATTCAAAATTTGTATAAGTAGACTCCACTAAAAAAATAATATTTCCAAATTTTGATTGGGAATGAAAATAATTTTGAATACATTATGATCACCATATATAAGGCTTCTAGAAAATAAATCATGACTGTCATCAAATGACATTAAGTATTTTTTTAGTCCATCAAATGAAATGATTCAAAATTTGTATAAGTAGACTCCACTCAAAAAATAATATTTCCAAATTTTGATTAGGGATGAAAATAATTTCGAATACATTATGATCACCATACATAAGGCTACTAGAACATAAATCGTGACTGTCATCAAATGACATTAAGTATTTTTTTAGCCCATCAAATGAAATAATTCAAAATTTGTATAAGTAGACTCAACTCAAAAAATAATATTTCCAAATTTTAATTAGGAATGATAATAATTTCGAATACATTATGATCACCATATATAAGGCTACTAGAAAATAAATCATGACTGTCATCAAATGACATTAAGTATTTTTTTAGTCCATCAAATGAAATGATTCAAAATTTGTATAAGTAGACTCCACTCAAAAAATAATATTTCCAAATTTTGATTAGGGATGATAATAATTTCAAATACATTATAATCACCATACATAAAGCTACTAGAAAATAAATCATGACTGTCATCAAATGACATTAAGTATTTTATTAGTCCATCAAATAAAATTATTCAAAATTTGTATAAGTAGACTCCACTAAAAAAATAATATTTCCAAATTTTGATTGGGAATGAAAATAATTTTGAATACATTATGATCACCATATATAAGGCTTCTAGAAAATAAATCATGACTGTCATCAAATGACATTAAGTATTTTTTTAGTCCATCAAATGAAATAATTCAAAATCTGTATAAGTAGACTCCACTCAAAAAATAATATTTCCAAATTTTGATTAGGGATGATAATAATTTCAAATACATTATGATCACCATACATAAGGCTACTAGAAAATAAATCATGACTGTCATCAAATGACATTAAGTATTTTTTTAGTCCATCAAATGAAATTATTCAAAATTTGTATAAGTAGACTCCACTCAAAAAATAATATTTCCAAATTTTGATTAGGGATGATAATAATTTCGAATACATTATGATCACCATATATAAGGCTACTAGAAAATAAATCATGACTGTCATCAAATGACATTAAGTATTTTTTTAGTCCATCAAATGAAATGATTCAAAATTTGTATAAGTAGACTCCACTAAAAAAATAATATTTCCAAATTTTGATTAGGGATGAAAATAATTTCGAATACATTATGATCACCATATATAAGGCTACTAGAAAATAAATCATGACTGTCATCAAATGACATTAAGTATTTTTTTAGTCCATCAAATGAAATGATTCAAAATTTGTATAAGTAGACTCCACTCAAAAAATAATATTTCCAAATTTTGATTAGGGATGATAATAATTTCAAATACATTATAATCACCATACATAAAGCTACTAGAAAATAAATCATGACTGTCATCAAATGACATTAAGTATTTTATTAGTCCATCAAATAAAATTATTCAAAATTTGTATAAGTAGACTCCACTAAAAAAATAATATTTCCAAATTTTGATTGGGAATGAAAATAATTTTGAATACATTATGATCACCATATATAAGGCTTCTAGAAAATAAATCATGACTGTCATCAAATGACATTAAGTATTTTTTTAGTCCATCAAATGAAATGATTCAAAATTTGTATAAGTAGACTCCACTCAAAAAATAATATTTCCAAATTTTGATTAGGGATGAAAATAATTTCGAATACATTATGATCACCATACATAAGGCTACTAGAACATAAATCGTGACTGTCATCAAATGACATTAAGTATTTTTTTAGCCCATCAAATGAAATAATTCAAAATTTGTATAAGTAGACTCAACTCAAAAAATAATATTTCCAAATTTTAATTAGGAATGATAATAATTTCGAATACATTATGATCACCATATATAAGGCTACTAGAAAATAAATCATGACTGTCATCAAATGACATTAAGTATTTTTTTAGTCCATCAAATGAAATGATTCAAAATTTGTATAAGTAGACTCCACTCAAAAAATAATATTTCCAAATTTTGATTAGGGATGATAATAATTTCAAATACATTATAATCACCATACATAAAGCTACTAGAAAATAAATCATGACTGTCATCAAATGACATTAAGTATTTTATTAGTCCATCAAATAAAATTATTCAAAATTTGTATAAGTAGACTCCACTAAAAAAATAATATTTCCAAATTTTGATTGGGAATGAAAATAATTTTGAATACATTATGATCACCATATATAAGGCTTCTAGAAAATAAATCATGACTGTCATCAAATGACATTAAGTATTTTTTTAGTCCATCAAATGAAATGATTCGAAATTTTTATAAGTAGACTCCACTCAAAAAATAATATTTCCAAATTTTGATTAGGGATGAAAATAATTTCGAATACATTATGATCACCATACATAAGGCTACTAGAAAATAAATCATGACTGTCATCAAATGACATTAAGTATTTTTTTAGCCCATCAAATGAAATAATTCAAAATTTGTATAAGTAGACTCAACTCAAAAAATAATATTTCCAAATTTTAATTAGGAATGATAATAATTTCGAATACATTATGATCACCATATATAAAGCTACTAGAAAATAAATCATGACTGTCATCTAATGACATTAAGTATTTTTTTTAGTCCATCAAATGAAATGATTCAAAATTTGTATAAGTAGACTCCACTCAAAAAATAATATTTCCAAATTTTGATTAGGGATGAAAATAATTTCGAATACATTATGATCACCATACAAAAGGCTACTAGAAAATAAATCATGACTGTCATCGAATGACATTAAGTATTTTTTTAGTCCATCAAATGAAATAATTCAAAATTTGTATAAGTAGACTCCACTCAAAAAATAATATTTCCAAATTTTGATTAGAGATGATAATAATTTCAAATACATTATGATCACTATATATAAGACTACTAGAAAATAAATTATGACTGTCATCGAATGACATTAAGTATTTTTTTAGTCCATCAAATGAAATTATTCAAAATTTGTATAAATGGACTCCACTCAAAATATAATATTTCCAAATTTTGATTAGGGATGATAATAATTTCGAATACATTATGATCACCTTACATAAGGCTACTAGAAAATAAATCATGACTGTCATCAAGTGATATTAAGTATTTTTTTAGTCCATTAAATGAAATGATTCAAATTTTTTTTGGTAGACCACTCAAAAAATAATATTTCCAACTTTTGATTAGGGATGTAAAAGGTAAATTTAATGCTCTACAACTTTGTTTTTGACAATTTTTCTGAGAAACGATCATGGGAGGCACTAGAAGCAAATGTTTGATAAAAATGATTTCTTTCGAAAATCATCGATATTCGTATATAACGCATATCTCGAAAACCGTTGGAAGTGGGACAAATATGTATATAAACAATTTTATAGGAAATTTAATTAGCTTTCATTTTTATTTAGAACATATTTTTCTAGAGTCCACCGTTTCCGAGATATAATCGAAAAACCCAGAAATGGGATATTCTCTACTCTCCCAACATGCTCACCTCCCAGGGGCTAAACATACTAAAAGTCCCCTTTAGTATGTTTACCTACTAACTACTAACAAAGTCCTGAACTCAAAAACTCTTTCATATTTCATGCACTGTACAATACTGATTTATTGACTGGACTACTAGGAGTACAAATAGTATTACCTCTGCCGACATGATGATGCAAAATATATTCCTCCTGGTATCCGTATTCATCCTTTGTTTACGTGCAAGATCGAGAAGTTTTTGGGAGTACGTGCTATCACCCGTTTTGGTTTTAAGTCTGCTACTATCGTCATCCACTTTGCCTGTCCAAGCGGAACCAACAACCCACCACTTCCCTCTTTCATAAGCTAAAATATGACTATATATTATTAGTTAGTTACAGCGACGTTAATCTTTCTAAATTTTATGCGAAAAAGATTACTAGAAGAGTTATAATTCGTATATTATCTTCCGTTTTGCTCGCAACTGACATTGCATGTAATGAAATCTCACAAATGTGTCAAAAGTGAAAAATTATGAAATATTAGGAAATAGGTTATTATGCTGCCATTCTTGTTACATTTATGACATTTGACATAAGGCAGTATTACACTAGCGTTTGCGGAGAGTAAAAAAAAGACCTTTAGTTAGCATGACAACTCAAAAAAATACAAAACCCTCCAATATACAATGCTCATCATCAAGCAAAAGTAACAATCATCAAAATACACATTAAGAGCATAAATAACCCGCCAGATAACTCTCGAGTTAATTTGAACCTCACTTTTGCCAACTTTGACACATAATGCGACGTTGCCATATACATGGCGCTATGAAATGAAAAGTTAGGTAAGATATTGATATCAGCTTAAAGTCTACTTACCTTTCAGTAAATCATCTAAAGCTATATTCAGTTGTGTCACATAGTTTCCTTTTCGTATAAAACCCTTGGAAATTTTCTTCAGGTGCTCACTGTAGCTGGTGTCATAGTTCGGAATTTTATTCATGTTATTGTTTTTGATAGCAAGTAGGATGTCCAGCATGAATCGTACTCTCGGACTAAAACAAGTAATGCAGCTAGTAATAACAGAAAATTTGTTGATAGAAAAAATATAACAAACAGCAGAGACCTCTAGTAAACATTAGGCTATTAGTACTAGGAAATGTTGAAAAGTCAGCACCCCCATAACTTTTTTTTTAAAGTTTCTGAGCAGAATATGTTTGTCCGAAAATTGAGGGTGGAAATAAAAAATTTAGGGTGGGCAAATGTAGACTAACCCGTTACACACGTATTCTGCTTGAAATTAAAAAAATAGTTTCATAGGGGTTAGAATTTTATTTTGGATATAACATCTTTTTGAAGGGTGGTCATACAAACATTTTTGTTGCAACAACGAATGAAACAATAATTTCTCGAAAATTCAAACATAGAGGTGCTAACTTACACAGCTCACTGTATAATGAAAAAAAAAAGTATAATAATGATAAATTGTAAATTTCTTTAAATATTTGCATTAATAAAAACTCTACTTAAATAAAAATATCACATACTTATCTTTGATATCTTCACTAGCCCCACTAGCTCTCTTCTGCAGGTCCAAAATAAGGTCCTTCAGCGCCAAAGGATCGTCTTTACGCAGCGTGAAGCCAACGGCTTTTAAAATAGCCAAAATACACTCAACATCCTTCTCAGTAAACCGCCCCGAGAGGCGGGACAAGATTTGGTAAAGCAGCTGCGAGTTGAAAACCTTGAAGTTGTACAGCTGCGCTATTATTCCAACAGCGTTGTCCATATGCTTGTCCTCCACTGCAGGCTCGGCCAGGTACAACTCGTCGAAACGTTTAACGACCGTCTGCAGAAAATGAGCGCCTGAAGTTTGAAGAAAGTTGAAAGTATGATCAAGTGCTAAATTTGACTCTTGTTGTGACTAGTGTATCACCATATATAAATATAATCGCCAATTTTTAACACAACTATCCTTGGAATCATCAGGAATTTCAAAAAAAAGACTAGGTAGAAATTAGTTCTAGTGAAGTATTGAGCAAAACGGAGATAATGGTGTTAAAATATAAGCCCTGTCTACATTTTCAAATATAGTTGTGGTCATTGGGACTGTTACCCACTTACAAAGACACTGGTTTTTAACCCTGTGTTGTCCTAGTGCAATTAAACAGCACATATATACGACTAGTTTGTACTGTTTTGTGCTTAGAGATAGAATATATAGTATTTATTTTAAAGAATAGTTCTTCCTGGCGTAACCTATGGCCTAAGGTTCGATTTCGCTCAGTTTAGGTTATAATATCATGTTACAGGCAAAGTGTCGGTTTTGGCAAAAGATAAGAACCTTTTACCACTACCGAAATTCCATTCGCATTCTTTGGACAAAGAGCAAGAAGATAACTTTTACCATCCGAGTATAGCACTGCTACTAAATAGTAGTATAAAGACGTTTAATGATATTTACACAAAATAACATAAGTTTATACATTTTCCACAAGCAAAAAATTGACTTACCAACTTCAGTTCCTACATTCGCATGTAAAACTGTTATCAGGAGCACATGTTCGAGCAACAACCTCTCCGGACTGACCACATTTGATATAATCGCCTCCAAAATCAGTGTGGTCAGAGTGTCATTCATGTCATTCCTGCTATTCTCCATGTAAATATTCTCGATTTGGTTGGCAATATTGTGCATGTTGCTCTCTGCTAGTCGATTCAATAATCCTGCAAGTTAAACATAGTTATAGACAAGTGCATAATGTTATGTTGCTACATGGCATGTAAAAATAGTAATGATATTGCAGATGGATGGATGGATGTAGGTATGTATGTAGGTATTGTGCTAAAGTTTATTATTATTATTATCTTATGAGTAATCGTGGGAAAATGTGAAAAAACATGGGAGAATGTGAAAAAACGTGTGAAAATGCGTCAAAATGTATCAAAAAAGTGAAAAACGTCTATCTAAGTATTCGAAAAATCATGTGGTGTCCACACCAGATTTTTTTTATACAATTTGTATTCTCAAATTTCTAGTATCGTTCATTGTATTCTAACTACAAATGGAACAGACTATCCCGGATTGGAATTCGCTCATACTACACAGGCCTGTACGTTTTTAATTATTATTACTAATAACATTTACCTTTTAATTGGCGCTTCAACTTGTTCAACTTCTCTACACGTTTCTTATCTTCCGGGAACGATGCCTCCATTTTGGCTCTCACTGCTGGCGGAATGTACTTGCTTTCCGATTTCTAAAAATACAAGAATCATACTAACAAAAAAAAACACCAATATGACCAAAGCCACGCGGATGCTTGTGCTGGGAGAGCTATCTAATCTAAAACGCGAATTAGAATCGGAATTTAACACAACCATAATATCAAGGTGGAATTTGATTAAGTCTATAGCTCACCTGTACTACATTCCCTTGTTTGTCTCTAATCCTTCCATAGATGTCCTCCCATGTTCCTGCATCATTCTTTATTTTCACATTATCTGGTTCATCACCACTATTTCCATTATCTGCTTCATCACCACTAGTCCCATTTTCAGTTTCAGACTGACTTGAACTATCACCATCATTAAAATCTTTTTGATCATCACTATCATCAAAATCTTCTTCATCACCACTATCATCAAACTGAATATTTGTATATACTTTCTTATCTTTCTTCATATTAGTTTTAGTATTGGCATGATTATCTTCACTTTTACCATCATTATCATCCAACTGTATGTTTTTATTTATTTTTTGCTGTTTTTTGGCATTAATTTTAATTTCTTTCTTATTATTTAGTTTATTTGTTTTATTCTTACCATATAATTCTCTATTAGCATCTTCCTTTTCGTCATCTAAAGTTAACACATGCTTATCAAATTCATCATTAATATTTGTATTTTTCTTTAAAGTTTTTTTCTTTTTGCTTGTTTTCTTGTTTTGAAGCTCTTCATTGCTATCTTCATCAAGCTTCATTGTTTTAATTATATCTTTTTCATCATTTACAATTGAGTTTTTCTTTTTTTTACACTTTTTAGTGTTCTTATTAGAATATATGTCTTCTTCAATATCACTGTCATCAGGACCATTCAATTTTTTCTTTAAGGTTTTATTATTTTTGTTATTCTTTTTACTATAATTATCTGCATCACTTTCTTCACCTAATTTCATTAAAATAAAGTCCTCATCTTCAATACCAAATTCATTTTCATCTTCACTATTGTTACTTCCAAATTTACTTACATCATTATTATCATTAATATTTGTAGTTTTTTTTGGTTTGCTTGTTTTCTTGTTTAGAAACTGTTCATTGTGATCTTCATCAAGCTTCATTGTTTTGATTATATCTTTTGCATCATTTGCAGCAGAGTTTTTCCTTTTATTCTTTTTAGTGTTCTTATTAGGGTATTTGTCTTCTTCAATATCACTGTCTTCAGAACCATTCGACTTGTGATTTACGGTTTTACTATTTTTGTTATTCTTCTTACTATAATTATCTTCATCACTTTCTTCACCTAAATTCATTGAAATAAAGTCCTCATCTTCACTACCAAATTCATTTTCATCTTCACTATCAAATTCATTTTCATCATCACTATTGTTACTTCCAAATTCACTTACATCATTATCATTATCCTCATTATCAGTGCAATCATCATTATCCTCATTATCACTGCAATCATCATTATCCTCATTATCACTGCTATCATCATTATCCTCATTATCACTGCAATCATCTTTATCAATTAATTTTTGCTTCTGCTTCGATTTTTTATTAACTTTACTAGTTTTCTTCGTTACATAATCATCTTCCTCCCCACTTTCTTCTCCTAGATTCATCGAAATTAAATCCTCATGTTCATCTTCACTGTCATTACTATAATCATCTTCGTCATCGTCATCGCTGTGCCCACTCTGAATATCATCATCTGAATCTAATTTTGATTTCTTGCGTGTTAGTTTTATATCTTTGGTATTCTTCTTCCGTTTACCCGTTGGTCGTTCGTCCGGAGCGTCGTTTGCCATCAGCGCAAAGTCCTCATCGAAGTCTTGTAGCTTCATATCGTGGTCGGCAAGCGCGGCGTGGTCCACCCCGGACTCGCATACCTCTAGTAAGTCTATTAAATAGAAAAAGGTCGTTATTTACAAAAAAAAAATTAAAAATTTAACGCAATTTATGAATGGAACAAATGAATAAAACTACTATGTTTTTGATCACTTATTTAATTGTTTGGAACAACTAGTTTTGCCTAAGCTCTAGGGATTTTAAAAGTTTTTCCGATGACACAATGCCAAAAAGTTAAAAAAAAGCTGTCAAAACGTGAAAATGTAAAAAATTTCAAGAAAGTGAAAAATATATATTTTTTTAATGTCAAAAAAGTCCAAAAAAGTAAAAGACGAAAGTAAAAGGCGAAGTCAAAAATGTCAAAAATGTCAAAAATGTCAAAGAAAAAGTTACAAATGTCAAAAAAGTCTAAAATATACAGTCAAAAATGTAATTTTCGACATTTTTTACTTTCTATTCACTTGAAAAAGTTTTTCAAGTCAACAAAAGTCAATATGTCAAAAAAAGTAAAAAAAGTCAAGTCTACAAAAGTAAAACGAAGAAGTCAAAAATGTCAAAAAAGTCACAAATGTCAAAAAGTAACAAATGTCGAAAGTAAAAAATTTTAAAAACATTTTCGACATTTTTCACTTTTTTTTTGACAAAAGTAAAAAATGTTAAAATAGAAAAAAGTCAAGTCTAAAAAAGTAAACAAGAAGTCAAAAATGTCAAAAAGTCTAAAATGTCAAAAGTCAAAAATGGTAAAAAGTAAAAAAAGAAGTCAAAAATGTCAAAAGTCAAAAATGGTAAAAAGTCAAGTCTAAAAAAGTAAAAAGTAAAGTCTAAAAAAGTAAAAGACGAAGTAAAAAATGTCAAAGACGAAGTCAAAAATGACAAAGACGAAGTCAAAAATGTCAAAAAAGTAAAAGAAGAAGTTACAAATGTCAAAAAAGTCTAAAATATCAAAAGTCAAAAATTTTAAAATTTAAAAAAAAAGTAATTTTCGACATTTTTTACTTTTTATTCACTTGAAAAAGTTATTCAAGTCAACAAAAGTCATTATGTCAAAAAAAAGTAAAAAGTCAAGTCTAAAAAAGTAAAAGACGAAGTAAAAAATGACAAAGACGAAGTCAAAAATGTCAAAAATGTAAAAGAAGAAGTGACAAATGTCAAAAAAGTCTAAAATATCAACAGTCAAAAATGTTAAAATTTAAAAAAAAAGTCATTTTCGACATTTTTTACTTTTTATTCACTTGAAAAAGTTATTCAAGTCAACAAAAGTCATTATGTCAAAAAAAAGTAAAAAGTCAAGTCTACAAAAGTAAAACGAAGTCACAAATGTCAAAAAGTAACAAATGTCAAAAGTCAAAAATATTAAAAAAAGTAATTTTCGACATTTTTTACTTTTTTGACAAAAGTAAAAAATGTCAAAATAGAAAAAAGTAAAGTCTAAAACAGTAAAAAAAAAGAAGTCAAAAATGTCAAAAATGTATAAAATGTCAAAAATCAAAAATGTTAAGTTTAAAAAAAGTTATTTTCGAAATATGTTGACTTGAAAAAGTTTTTCAAGTTAACAAAAGTCAATAATAATAAAAAAGTCTAAAGAAGTAATAAGAAGTCAAAAAAGTCACAAATGTCAAAAAAGTCTAAATGTAAGTCAAAAATGTTAATAAAAAGTTTAAAAAAAGTAATTTTCGACATTTCTTTTACTTCTTTTTGATTTGAAAAAGTTCTTTAAGTGAACAAAAGTAAAAAATGTCAAAAAAGTGAAAAAGTCAAGTCTACAAAAGTAAAAAAGTTACAAATGTCAAAGAAGTCTAAAATGTCAAAAGTCGAAAATGTTAAAAAAAAAGTTTAAAAAAAGTAATTTTCGAAATTTTTTACTTTTTTTGACTTGAAAAAGTTTTTCAAGTCAACAAAAGTCAATAATAGTAAAAAAATCTAAAATCTAAAAAAGTAAAAAGAAGTAAAAAAAAGGAACAAATGTCAAAAAAGTCTAAATGTAAGTCAAAAATGTTAATAAAAAGTTTAAAAAAAGTAATTTTCGACATTTCTTTTACTTCTTTTTGATTTGAAAAAGTTCTTTAAGTGAACAAAAGTAAAAAATGTCAAAAAAGTGAAAAAGTCAAGTCTACAAAAGTAAAAAAGTTACAAATGTCAAAGAAGTCTAAAATGTCAAAAGTCGAAAATGTTAAAAAAAAGTTTAAAAAAAGTAATTTTCGACATTTTTTACTTTTTTTGACTTGAAAAAGTTTTTCAAGTCAACAAAAGTCAATAATAGTAAAAAAATCTAAAATCTAAAAAAGTAAAAAGAAGTAAAAAAAAGTCACAAATGTCAAAAAAGTCTAAATGTAAGTCAAAAATGTTAAAAAAAAGATTAAAAAAAATCATTTTCGACATTTTTTTACTGCTTTTTGACTTGAAAAAATGTCAAAAAAGTGAAAAAGTCAAGACTACAAAAGTAAAAAAGTCACAAATGTCAAAAAAGTCTAAAATGTCAAAAGACAATTATGCTAAAAAAAATTTTTTTTTAAATGTAATAAAGTAATTTTCGACATTTTTTACTTTATTTGACTTGAAAAAGTTATTTTCGAAAATTTTTGACTTGAAAAAGTTTTTCAAGTCAACAAAAGTCAATAATAGTGAAAAAGTCTAAAATCTAAAAAAGTTAAAAGAAGTAAAAAAAAGTCACAAATGTCAAAAAAGTCTAAATGTAAGTCAAAAATGTTAAAAAAAAGTCATTTTCGACATTTTTTTTACTTTTTTTTTGACTTGAAAAAGTTTTTTTAAGTGAACAAAAGTAAAAAATTACAAAAAAGTGAAAAAGTCAAGTCTACAAAAGTAAAAAAGTCACAAATGTCAAAGAAGTTTAAAATGTCAAAAGAGAAAAATGTTAAAAAAAAAAAATTTTCGAAATTTTTTTACTTATACTGACTTGAAAAAGTTTTTCAAAGTTATTTTCGAAATTTTTTTACTTGAAAAAGTTTTTCAAGTCAATAAAAGTCAATAATAGTAAAAAAGTCTAAAATCTAAAAAAGTAAAAAGAAGTCAAAAAAGTCTAAATGTAAGTCAAAAATGTTAAAAAAAAGTTTAAAGAAGTCATTTTCGGCATTTTTTTACTTCGTTTTGACGTTTTTTAAATGAACAAAAGTAAAAAATGTCAAAAAAGTGAAAAAGTCAAGTATACAAAAGTAAAAAAGTCACAAATGTCAAAGAAGTCTAAAATGTCTAAAGTCAAAAATGTAAAAAAAAAAAATTATTTTCGACATTTTTTACTTTTTTTGACTTGAAAAAGTTTTTCAAAGTTATTTTCGAAATTTTTTTACTTGAAAAAGTTTTTCAAGTCAACAAAAGTCAATAATAGTGAAAAAGTCTAAAATCTAAAAAAGTAAAAAGAAGTCAAAAAAGTCACAAATGTCAAAAAAAGTCTAAATGTAAGTCAAAAATGTTAAAATTTTTTTTAAAAAAAGTCATTTTCGACATTTTTTTACTTCTTTTTGACTTTTTTAAGTGAACAAAAGTAAAAAATGTCAAAAAAGTGAAAAAGTCAAGTCTACAAAAGTAAAAAAGTCACAAATGTCAAAGAAGTCTAAAATGTTAAAAAAATAATTTTCGACATTTTTTACTTTTTTTGACTTGAAAAAGTTTTACAAACTAATTTTTGAAATTTTTCGACTTAAAAATTTTTTTCAAGTCAACAAAAGTCAATAATAGTAAGAAAGTCTAAAATCTAAAAAAGTAGAAAAGTCAAAAAAGTCACAAATGTCAAAAAAGTCTAAATGTAAGTGAAAAATGTTAAAAAAAGGTTTAAAAAATCAAAAAAAAGTAAAGTCTAAAAAAGTAAAAAGAAGAAGTGAAAAACAACTAGTTTCGCCTAAGCTCTAGGGATTTTCAAGTTTTCTGAATGCCAAAAAGTTAAAAAAAGTCTAGATGTCAAAACGTGAAAACGTCAAAATCTGAAGTGTCTAAGATTTAAAAAAAAAAATGGAAAATGTTAATTTCTTTTTCAAAAATGTCCAAAAATAAAATGTTAAAAGTCAAAAATGTTAAAATTAAAAAAATAATAATAATTTTCGACATTATTTACTTTTTTTGACTTGAAAATAACAAAAGTAAAAAATATCAAGAAGTGATGTTGGGATCTGCCAGTACATGTTCTTTCATCCCATGGTCGCCATCTGGTCACTGGCACTCCAGTTTCTGGAGAGTTTCTGACAATGTGACCTGCCCAGTTCCACTTAAGGCTGCATATTATGTTGGTTATGTTCTGGACTTTAAATGCTTTGTTAGTTTTGACTTTCTCAAGTCAAAGAAGTCAAAAATGTAAAAAAGTTACAAATGTCTAAAAATATATGTCATTTTCAACATTTTTTACTTGAAAAAGTTTTTTAAGTCAAAGATAGTAAAAAAACTCAAAAATATCAAAAAAGTAAGAAAGTCCAGAAAATAACAAACAGAATATGCAGCCTTAAATGAAGCTAGGCAGGTCACTCACCAGAAACTCCACAAACTGGAATGCCAGTGACCAGATTGTGACTGTGGGATGAACAATGGAGCACTTGCAGACCCCAACAATGCTGGTATGACAACAAATATACAGCAGGCTTCAACTGGTATCAGGTACCATCTACAAATGACTGGAATGGGAGAAGAAGTGGCTGATGGGAGAGTAAATAGTATATAAAGAATGACACCCACAGACCTTTTCGACAAGTCAAAAAGTCCAAAATGTCAAAAGTCATTTTCGAGATTTTTACTTTCTTTGACTTGAAAAAGTCAAAACTAACAAAGCATTTAAAGTCCAGAACATAACCAACATAATATGCAGCCTTAAGTGGAACTGAGCAGGTCACATCACCAGAAACTCCAGAAACTAGAGTGCCAGTGACCAGATGGCGACCATGGGATGAAAGAACATGCACTGGCAGATCCCAGCAACACTGGTATGATATCAAATGAAAATCAGGCTGCAACTGGTACCAGGTACTATCTGCAAATAACTAGCATGGGAGAGAAAGTGGGTGAGTGGAGATTTGGTTGGTACAGATCACAATGATCAGAAAGATATATATAATACAATATGAAGATCATTATCGGCAGAACAGCATCAAAAAAGATAAAATCTGAAAGAAATCAATTCACACGGAAAATAGTGGTGATATAATATAATATATAATAATATAATGAATAGCGAAGTTTTGGGGGAAATATAAAATGATTGTGAGGATAAGATGCCCTCTAAGTGATGACAAGAAGGAGGGGTTGTGGTAGGAAGAACCAAGGTATAGATCTATACCTATTTCATGACTCATGTCCATATTCACCAACATCCCATAAACTTTATAGCTCCCATAAGCTATTGAATGGAAAATTTAAAATGTCATTGTGACAGAATATGCCAAAACAAATGTCAAGCGCTTATGATTGAGACCTTTTGTTTAATTATTCAGTGTTTCCAATAGAGAGAATCTAAAGTAACTACATTTCCTAGATAATTTATATAATATAATAAAGTATTTATTGTTGCTATAACAATGAATACTTATGGGTTCAATAGCTATTGATAGATATATGGAACATTGGTGAATATGGAGGCCTGTCTTGTATATTTAGTATTATTTAGTAATTGAGTGTGATTTCCCCCAACTAAATAAAGTGCAAAAAAAGCTGCAATATTTGATACATTACGAACCTGTATGTATAATGTAAGTTCATAATGTATCAAATATTGCAGCTTTTTTTTGCATTTTGGTTGGGGGAAATCATGACATATGCAAGAAAAGCAGCAACACCAAGCACACAACAATATTTGATACATTATGAACCTGTATGTATAATGTAACAAATATTACAGCTTTTCTTGCACTATTTGGTTGCGGGAAATCATGACACACTCAATTACTAAATAATATTAAATATACAAGACAAGTAGAGATAGGTATTTACTAGTAGCTGTCTAGTAGTTTTTTAGTAGTTGTCTAGTAGTTGTTTAGTAGTCAATGAGTACATAAAAGGCTTAGGTAGTATTCAACACAATAATATCATACAGATTACAATTAAAACATATGCCAAACTTACAATCAAGTCCATCTGTAGCGAACGATTTGGGCACAGCCTTGCTCTTCCTCTTATTCAACTTGAGTTGCTTTTCCAACCTTTTAATATTCTTATCCTCCTCCACATTAGCATCCACCAGCTGTTTCTTGCGCCGTTTCTTCATTTCGCTTTGCAAATTTTTCTGTAGCCGCCGCTCTTTCGCAGCATTCTGCACGCTAGGGTCCACAAATGGAGTCTACGACAAAAACAAAAGACATACATAAAACATCTGTGTCCATATAGCATCCCAAATTGTGACTTACACCTTTTTAACAGCTAATATGTAATATAATATAACTACATACTGACTACTAATGAACAACTAACTTGAGGTTTGATTCATGTTATGAATTTATTATATAATATAACTACAAACTGACTACTAACAAACAACTAACTTGAGGTTTAATTCACGTTATGAATTTTATATTTTATTACACACACCATTATAAGTTATGGTTATTTATGTGCGATTTAAGGTTAAGTTAACAAAAACTGTTAGCGGTTAAAATGACCATAGACAACTTGTAAAATGACTCACGTTGTAACCGGTACGAGTTCAAATACAACATCCAGGTTCCATTTGTTGTTACTTGCAGAGTTAATATTGTAGCCGATAATGCTTAACGTTTATTAATCGTGTTATTATTATAACGGATTCTAAAATACGGTTTGCAAATAAACGTGTCACGTGATACATGACTCAAGTGTAACATCCGGTCTAACCGTTGCAAATTTAAGGATTTTTATTGTTATAAACAAGTCTGGAGAATATTTATGTGCGTGAATAATTATCACGCGACAAAAAAGGATTTTTGCAAGTGGTTTAGAGTCCTAATTTAATCTAAAGTAGGAAAATAAAATGACTGACGTTGTGTAATGACCGGAAGTTGTTTTGTTAAAATTTTATGAGGATGCTCAGTTTGCAACAACCAACAACTATGTATCTGTGTTTCTTGCAAGTTGTACATATTCAAATGAATTTGAGCCGCATCTAAGGCAGTTGGAGGCAATTGGTGAGTGTTTATTATGTATGTAGCAACAAATCAGATGTATTTGTTTAGATAGACTTGTGCTCGTATTCATCAACATCCCATAAAATTTATAGGTTTGGAAATTTTATGGCACCTTTTGTTTAATTATTCAGTGTTTCCAATAGAGAGAATCTAAAGTAACTACATTCTCTAGAAAATGTATTTATTGTTGCTATAACAACAAATACTTATGGGTTCAATAGCTATTGATAGATTTATGGAACATTTGGTGAATACAGGGGTAAATGTTGCATCTACCTCTTTCTGTTTATATTTGTATATATCTGTATTATATGGATAGATGGTTATATGGTTTTTGACAAGACAATTTCTTGGCTCAAAAGTTGTTCAAGAAATTAATTCATATATCCTACTCCCATACAATTTGTCCATGACAAATAGAACGCGTTATATTTTTCCATTCGATCTACCATCCAATTCAATATTTCAAATAATTTGCTGTATGATACAAGACAATTGGATTGTCTCGCATCTTGACTAACTTTTGAGTCAAGAAATTGTCTTGTCTAAAACGACCTTAAGCAAAATATATGTTCAAGCACACACATCTACTGTACGTAGATTATAGAAGTAGATCGCAAACAAAATAGGCTTCACTAGCAACTTGTTGACCACCCCTGTTCTAAAACATATTTCCTCAAACATTTTAACAGTAACTAGTAATCATTATAAGTTTCTTTAACTGCGTTATTCATAGTAGTAGTAACTGTATTTGTAACAACTCTGGATTTGGTGTGCCATTCTTTAAGACAACACTAAAACCATCTGAATATCATTACCTCCTTAACAATTTTCTTCTTTTGAGTCTGTTTCCCACCAACAACAACATCCTGGGCCTCTGGATTTAAAACCAACTTCCCCGGTTTGTTCCGATTCGTATAGTAGTCATTCCTACGAGCCTTCTTCTGCTGTCGCTGCTCCTTCCGCTCCTGTTTCCTGCTCTTCTTCACCGCACTCATCACAAACGCATTCCCCCTCGAATTTGAGGTTAAAACAGGTTAGAATCCCAAATCTGACAGAGCGCTGCTGCGCGTGGTATTTCCGGCCGTTGCGCACAGGTGGCCTCGAGCGTCCCACAACCTTCTTGTTGTTGTTGTTATTTTCCTCGCCATTTTTTGCGTCAACAACGTCCAGTGACGCCGTCGTCTTGTTATTGCGTGTTTGCGAGTTCGCGTATGGCTGGTGGTGGGCTCGAGCATTAGCGATGGGTGATATGGAGCGCGGGGACGGCGACGTCGAGCGGCAGGGCAGGTGAGGCGGTTTTGCAAGATTGTTGCAAGTTTTTTTTTCTCGTAATTTGTTTTGTCGTTTCGCAGTTACTTGCTGCTGCGACACGCCAGCCAGAATTCACTGGATGAGAGCAGCCAGAAGCATGTGCCGAGACCGAATGGCAAGGAGAAGTATCCATACCACAATTTCAGTCACACCATCAAGGCTTTCGATGTTATTAACTTGATGCGCAAGTAAGTTTATATGAAAACAATGTAATCAATTGAAATTAGTCGAATCATTCATTGTGGGATTGTGGGATCTACTATCGATAATTTTATAAGGTAATATACTACATACATTCACCCAAACTAAAATTGTAATTGTAAGCAAGTGGTAAAAAACATAGTAGTTTTATTCATCTCCTTTATTTAAAATTGTAATGATTATTGAATTTTTATGATTATTATGTGATATTATGAAATAAACATCACAATTTGTGATTCAAATGCCAACAGGTTTTATTAAACTAGTGGGTGAACAGCTGATTTTAATGTTTGATCAGCTGATTACAAAAACCTTACATTATTAGTAGGGAATTTGTTTGCATAACATTTGTTTTTTTCATGATATAAAGGCACCTTACACGATCAATATTACTGTCAATATTTTAAAATAATGACAGTATTACTGTACGATAATATGTTTAAAATGTTCCTTATTCTAAAATTAAACTAACTATAGTAATGATGTAATGAATAGAATACTGATTTTTATCAGGATAATTAATTACTTGATAAATATAAAAGGAGGATTGAAGCAAATATTGACAGTACTAGGATTGACAGTATTATTGACCATGTAAGGTGCCTTATACATTACTATATAGCAAAGGTTTTACTATTTATACCTTAAAAGTACATTCACAATCGCCCATGATTGTAGCAGTGACTGAAATTATATGATTTTAATGCAATTAACTGATCAAGCAATAACAATCTACTAACTCGAAGAAAACTGTTAACATTTGAATCGTGAATCAGTAAGGGCCATCCTAAAGCTACAACCAAGCCTTAGAATGGCCCTTACTGATACCATGTAAGGTTTTTGTAGTCTGGGGTTATAGCCAATTTATCCCTTCATTAGGGTTGCCCTGGTATCATTTCACCTCTACAATAAAGTATATACTACATACAGTTTGTTATTATTTTTTATTATCTTGTTGTTAATTATTGTTACAATGTACTATTTTTTCATATTGATTTTATTTTGTTGCACTGTAATTGGGTTTACCTGTTGGGCAATAAACATTATTATTATTATTATTATACAGGATGTTTCGTAACTAGATTGACAAAATGAACTGTCATATATAAAATCAAATTCTAAACAATAAAGAAATTCAGATCGGGATTTGTGTGGGAAATATATGTAAAATTCAGGCAGCTATGAAAACAAAAGATTAATTATGATTTGACAGCATGTTATTAACTAATTATTTGTGTCTACATTGCATGATTAATTAATATTTTGCAGGCAACAACAGCTTTGTGATGTGACTCTAGTAGCAGATGGGGAAGAAATCCCCGCTCACAGGATGATCCTGTCAGCCTGCTCCCCATACTTCTATGCAATGTTCAACAGTTTTGAGGAGAGCAAACAGGATAGGATTACACTGCAGGGTGTTGACTATCAAGCCCTCATGTTGATTATCGAATATATTTACACATCCGAAGTGCAGGTCACTGAGGAGAATGTGCAAATGTTGTTGCCAGCTGCTAATTTACTGCAGCTAACGGATGTGCGTGACGCCTGTTGCGACTTTCTGCAATCACAGCTGCACCCTACAAACTGTTTGGGGATCAGGGCGTTTGCTGATCTTCATGGCTGTTTGGAGCTGTTGAGTTATGCAGAGTCGTACATCGAGCAGCATTTTATGTAAGTGATAAATCATGAACACATAAAAATGATGAGGAGTATTGCCCATATTCACCAACATCCCATAAACTTTATATATTCCTCACTCAGTTTAGTAGTTGTAGCTGACATTATTTATGTTTATGGTAACCCTAAAGCTGCAAGTTGGGAATACAGTGTAAGATACCCAAACAGATTACAACCTTGTGTGGTTTCATTGGCCTGCAAGGTTCCCTAACCCCCCCTGTATTCACCAACCTTCCATAAATGTATCAATAGCTATTGAACCCATAAGTGTTTGATGTTATAGCAACAATAAATACATTATCTAGGGAATGTAGTTACTTTAGATTCTCTCTATTGGAAACACTGAATAATTAAACAAAAGTTGTCATCAAAGCTCCAATTGCAAGCGCTATTCAAGTTGTTTGACATTTGTTTTAGCATATTCTGTCACAATGACGTTGTCAATTTATCCATTCAATACCTTCTGGGACCTATAAAGTTTATAGAATGTTGGTAAATACGGGCAATAAGCTTTCAAACGACTTTAACTATGCATTACATTATTTTTCACATATATTTTTTTAAATTAGTTTTAAATGAATAAATAACATTAATTTAATTATAGAAAATAATGGATAATAGTGTAGTGCATAGTTCAAGTCGTTTGAAATAGTGGACGGGCATAGTTTGGTTGGTGGGGGCCGCCCGCCCACCCCACCTTTGTTCGCATAGTTTTTCCATGGGATAACGCTCTTCTTGGAATAGTTTAAACAATATAAAACATTTATATCCCATGAAAAAACTATGCGAGCAAAGGTGGGGTGGGCGGGCGTCCCCCACCAACCAAACTATGCCCGTCCACTATTTCAAACGACTTGAACTATGCACTACACTATTATCCATTAATTTCTATGATTAAATTAATGTCATTTATAAATTTAAAACTAATAAAAAAAATATATGTGAAAAATAATGTAATGCATAGTTCAAGTCTTTGAAATAGTGGACGGGCATAGTTTGGTTGGTGGGGGCCGCCCGCCCACCCCACCTTTGCTCGCATAGTTTTTTCATTGGATATAAATGTTTTATATTGTTTAAACTATTCCAAGAAGAGTGTTATCCCATGGAAAAACTATGCGAACAAAGGTGGGGTGGGCGGGCGGCCCCCACCAACCAAACTATGCCCGTCCATTATTTCAAACGACTTGAACTATGCACTACACTATTATCCATTATTTTGTATGATTAAATTAATGTCATTTATTCATTTAAAACTAATTTAAAAAAATATATGTGAAAAATAATGTAATGCATAGTTCAAGTCGTTTGAAATAGTGGACGAGCATAGTTCGGTTGGTGGGGCCGCCCGCCCACCCCACCTTTGCTCGCATAGTTTTTTCATTAGATATAGATGTTTTATATTGTTTAAACTATTCCAAAAAGAGTGTTATCCCATGAAAAAACTATGCGAACAAAGGTGGGGTGGGCGGGCGGCCCCCACCAACCAAACTATACTCGTCCACTGTTTCAAACGACTTGAACTATGCACTACACTATTATCCATTATTTTGTATGATTAAATTAATGTTATTTATTCATTTAAAACTAATTTAAAAAAATATATGTGAAAAATAATGTAATGCATAGTTCAAGTCGTTTGAAATAGTGGACGGGCATAGTTTGGTTGGTGGGGGCCACCCGCCCACCCCACCTTTGCTCGCATAGTTTTTTCATTAGATATAGATGTTTTATATTGTTTAAACTATTCCAAGAAGAGTGTTATCCCATGGAAAAACTATGCGAACAAAGGTGGGGTGGGCGGGCGGCCCCCACCAACCAAACTATGCCCGTCCATTATTTCAAACGACTTGAACTATGCACTACACTATTATCCATTATTTTGTATGATTAAATTAATGTCATTTATTCATTTAAAACTAATTTAAAAAAATATATGTGAAAAATAATGTAATGCATAGTTCAAGTCGTTTGAAATAGTGGACGAGCATAGTTCGGTTGGTGGGGCCGCCCGCCCACCCCACCTTTGCTCGCATAGTTTTTTCATTAGATATAGATGTTTTATATTGTTTAAACTATTCCAAGAAGAGTGTTATCCCATGGAAAAACTATGCGAACAAAGGTGGGGTGGGCGGGCGGCCCCCACCAACCAAACTATGCCCGTCCACTATTTCAAACGACTTGAACTATGCACTACATTATTATCCATTATTTTCTATGATTAAATTAATGTCATTTATAAATTTAAAACTAATAAAAAAATTATATCTGAAAAATAATGTAATGCATAGTTCAAGTCGTTGGAAATAGTAGACAGGCATAGTCTAGTTAACGACTTGAACTATGCAATGCATTGTTTTTCACTTTTGTTTATGTATTAGGCGTAAATGAATAAATGAAAAAAATTGAATTATAGAAAGTAATGGATAACAGTGTATTGCAGAGTTCCAAGTCATTTGAAATAGTGGACGGGTATTGTTTGGTTGGTAGGGACCACCCGCCCACCCCACCTCTGCTCACATAGTTTTTTCATTGGATATAAATGTTTTATATTGTTTAAACTATTCCAAGAAGAGTGTTATCCCATGAAAAAACTATGCGAACAAAGGTGGGGTGGGCGGGCGGCCCCCACCAACCGAACTATGCTCGTCCACTATTTCAAACGACTTGAACTATGCATTACATTATTTTTCAGATATATTTTTTTTATTCGTTTTAAATTTATAAATGACATTAATTTAATCATAGAAAATAATGGATAATAGTGTAGTGCATAGTTCAAGTCGTTTGAAATAGTGGACGGGCATAGTTTGGTTGGTGGGGGCCGCCCGCCCACCCCACCTTTGTTCGCATAGTTTTTCCATAGGATAACGCTCTTCTTGGAATAGTTTAAACAATATAAAACGTCTGTATCCATTGAAAAAAGTATGCGAGCGAAGGTGGGGTGGGCGGGCGGCCCCCACCAACCAAACTATGCCCGTCCACTATTTCAAACGACCTGAACTATGCACTATACTATTATACGTTAGCATTGACCATAAAGGCACCTTACACGATCAATATTACTGTAATATTTTAGAAAATGACAGTATTACTGTACGATAATATGTTTAAAATGTTCCTTATTCTAAAATATTGACAGTACTACTAATCGTGTAAGGTATAGTAATGATGTAATGAAGAAAATACTGATCTTTATCCCGATAATTGATTACTTGTTAATAAGGTGCCTTATTAATAACCAATTGGTAATGGAGTATTTTTCTTTTATAGGGAAGTGGTAGAATGTGAGGAGTTTCTAGCACTGTCACATCAGCAGGTTTCCAAGCTGATTTGCAGTGACAGACTAATTGTACCTACAGAGGAAAAGGTATGAACTAAATATATTTGAGAGCATACAAGGCAAGTATGATTTCATTATGAATATGAATTTGAGCAAACATTCATAATCCCTGAATGTTTGCTCAATATTCATAAATAAAAATGTAACTGCGCACGTCAATTTACATAAATACCAAACGCGAAATCTTCTACTTTTAAAAAAATTTCAAATGTGGCTTACACCACTATCATTCTCACAGACTCATATAATTCATATCTCCGTTTAGAGATACTTGTATTATATATAATACATGATATATAAATTAGATAAAAAAATTACGACTATTTTTCACTTCGAATACTGAAAAATTAGTTGCTAGCCACCTCTAGAAAATTCTCTCCAAAGATAAGTTCTTAATATTAATAGGAACATCACAGTTTTAGTTTTTTTATTCTATAGAGCCCATTACCAATTGTTTGTGTCAAACTAGTGGATTAATAACTTCATTATAACTCTCTCCAGGTTTTTGAGTGTGTCATCGGTTGGGTACAGCACGACATGGAGGGCAGGCGCGCGCAGTTGTCCTCACTGATGGAGCACGTGCGGCTGCCGCTGATGTCGCAGGAGTACCTGATGCAGCGCGTTGAAGAGGAGCCCCTCTTGAAATCCGATCTACAGTGCAAGGACTACTTGATTGAGGCGCTCAAGTACCACTTGCTCAAAGGCGACTCGAAAATTACGTTTAAAACGCCCAGGACGAAGCCGCGACAGCCTGTGGGGTTGCCCAAGGTTCTCCTCGTGGTGGGCGGCCAGGCGCCCAAGGCAATTCGCAGTGTGGAGTGTTTCGACTTCAAGGAGGAACGATGGTACCAGGTCGCTGAGATGCCTACTAGACGATGCAGGTAACACAATAAAATAGTAATAAAAAAAATCCAAAAGTCAAAAAAGTTCAAAAAGTCCAAAATGTCAAAAAAGGTACGCGCCTGGTGTTAGGGACTTTTTTGACTTTTGGAATTTTTTTTTACTTTTTTTGACTATAGACATTTTGACATTTGTGACATTTGTGGCATTTTTTATTTTCTTGCATTTTTTACTTTTTAGACTTATAGAGTTATAACTCAATAAAATCCTTCCTGCAGATTTTATTTTTGGGTGAAAATGAATAAAAATCAACTTATTTTGAGCACAATTAAATATAGAATGTAAAATTATTTCATAAATTTTAATTTCATAAATCTGTAATTTTATTATCATTTTTATAACTCAATCAATTAATTTAAAACAATTCGTATAATAAAAACTTTCCTGCAGACTTTATTTTTGGGCGAAAATAATCAAAAAAATAGCTTATTTTGAGCCTAATTAAATATAGATGATATCATAAATTTTAATTTTTAAAATCTTTGGTTTTTCATAATTTTTTTTCACATTTTTGACATTTTTTTTAAATTCGCGTACGTATACCCTTCTGCAATGTCTCCCACAGGGAATTACGGTGGCATGAGTAATTATCTTTATATATGTTTTTTTTCTTTCTAAGGGCTGGTTTGGCTGTTTTGAATGGCAAAGTGTATGCCGTCGGTGGTTTCAATGGCTCCTTAAGGGTGCGCACGGTGGACGTGTACGACGCCAGCACTGACCAGTGGACCACGTGTAACAGCATGGAGGCACGCCGCTCTACTTTGGGGGTGGCGGTGCTGGGCAACTGTATATACGCCGTGGGTGGTTTCGATGGGTCCACAGGGCTCAACACAGCCGAAATGTACAATCCCACGCTACAAAAATGGCAGGTGATTGCATGCATGTCCACCAGAAGGAGCAGCGTAGGCGTGGGCGTCGTGAATGGATTTTTATATGCAGTGAGTATTAATCTAAATTGTAATCAAATTAGATGATTTGAAATATTTGGTGTAGTTCAGTATAAATTGATAAGTTGACAGAACAACAAAAGAACTGAAAAAACTGTAGTGTATTTGTTGTAGTTCAGCAGGGGTGCGACTCCTGATATCACTCATTTCGAATGTAGATGTTCACCTAGAAAAGCCCTATATTATATATATATATATATATATATATATATATATATATATATATATATATATATTTAAAATGAAAGTAAATATAATGCTCTGCCACTTTGTCTTTGACAATTTTTCTGAGAAACAGTCGCGTGAGGCAATAGAAGAAAATGTTTGACAAAATGTGAGACTTTTTTTTCAAAAATTATCGATTTTCGTATATAGCGTATCGAATGTCATTGGAAGTTCGACAAATATGTATAGGAGTTTTATAGGAAATTTAATTAGCTTTCATTTTTATTCAGAACATATTTTTCTAGAGTCCACCGTTTCCGAGATATGATCGAAAAGCCCAACAATGGGATCTTCTCCTCCCCCTCCCACCTTATGCTCACCTCCCAGGGGACTTTTAGTATGTTTACCTACTAACTACTCCTAACAAAGTCCTGAAGTCAAACCCTCTCATATGTCATGCATTCTACACCTCTTTTTTTGAGAATTCATTGACTGGACTATCTATTCTGTTTGCATATTCTTTCAGGTTGGTGGTTATGACGGCGCATCTCGTCAGTGTTTAAGCTCTGTGGAATCATACAACCCTGAGACTGACAGCTGGAGCAACGTGCCCGATATGGGATTTAGAAGAAGTGGCGCTGGTTAGTAGTATATATATATATATATTTATTCGGTGTGTTCTCTTATCTCTGTCGATTTGTAGCGTGAAAATTTATTTTGTACTCATGTATTAAGATAAGTCAATTCCCGCAATGATTTGGGTGCCGGAAATACTACTTCCCGCACTAGTGCTGGAAGTAGCCAGTGTTCTCAACTTAAATTTTGGAAATTTTACAAAAAATATTGTGCTGGCCGTGATTAATGCCGAAAAAAGTAGATTTTCTCAAGTAAGCTGGCAATATTATTGGTATTGATGTTGTGTATGTTAATCCACTTGACTGCAGTCAAGATGTGTTCTTTCGATTGTTTTTATTTCATAGTATCCATCACTATTTTGTTGATGATTATGTGTTTTAGGGCATTAATAGTCTACAAGAATAATTGATAGAACAATTTAGTAACATTTTGGACAATAGACAATGCCCATTATCACATATCGCGGCTTTTTCAATATATAGACCTCTCTATCCCTGACAAGTGTGTGAATTTTTAGAATGTAGGGTGGTAAGACCTTAGTTTGTAATCTATTTTTTTTTAAATTGTGGCCCAGTATAGTGACAAGTGGAAAAACTTAAGGGAGGCTTATACCCTGAGGGTAGAAACCGGTTAAATTTTAAAAAAAAACCTACACACTTTCACCAAAATCATAAATTTGGTCTTTGGTTTTAGGTGTTGGTGTCTTGGACGGCGTTTTGTACGCTGTTGGTGGGCACGATGGCCCGATGGTGCGGAAATCTGTGGAAGCGTACGACCCTACGACCCGGAAGTGGTCATCAGTTACAGATATGGCTCTCTGTAGAAGAAACGCAGGCGTGATAGCTATGAACGGAATGCTATACGTGGTCGGCGGGGATGACGGCTGCAGTAATTTGCCCAGTGTAGAGGTGTACAATCCCAAATCTGATAGTTGGAGCATGCTGCCCAGCTGTATGGGCATCGGCCGCAGCTATGCGGGCGTGGCTATCATAGATAAACCAATATGAAATTCAGCCATTGCTGGTAACGGGGTCAGTGCTGCTGTAAGGTAAATATACACAATATAATATATAATGTATACTAGGGTGGGTCAAAAACCAATCGAACTTTCGATACTATTGGTTGCTATATACCTCTTGAAAATTCTCTCAAATGGAGAGCTCTTAAGAGCGTTCCATCAACGGACGATATTAACGGAAAAGGTAGTCTTATGGTAGCAAGTGTAGTGAAGTCAATTATTACAATAAAATTATAAATGAGGTATTATTTTGAAGAAGATATATCTTTGATTCGGTCGGGCCGATTTTAGATACATATTTTCAAAATAAAGTTATGAGAGAATAAACATAGACAATATTTGCTAAACAATTACTATATGAAAAAAAATAAATATCCCGACCGAATTAAAGATAATTTAATGAAGTTTCAGAATATGTCTTTGGAATTAAAATCGGTTTCCAAATAACGCCACAACATTGGAAACCATATTAATAAGAAGGTCTTCAGGACATTTTATATCAGTCCCGAACGAAAAAAATAAACAGACAATATTTGCTAAACAATTACTATATGAAAAAATAAAAATAAAAAAAATTATCCCGACCGAATTAAAGATAATTTAATGAGGTTTCAGAATATGTCTTTGGAATTAAAATCGGTTTCCAAATAACGCCACAACATTGGAAACCATATTAACCATAAGAAGGTTTTCATCACATTTTATATCAGTCCCGAAAACGAAAAAATTCATATCTAGCCATTCACTGAACGTATAACAATTCTCGACACACAATCTTGTAGGAAATTCAACGCTCCACAAAAAAGGTCTCTTATATTTTTTGCGTTTATGCAACTAAGTAAAAGATATTGAAGGTTAAAGTTTGAAAAATATAAGAAAAACAAAATTTTCTTTCTTAATTTTATAACTCGCTAAATTGTAAGTATCATGGGATGGACAATACATATTTTTGTAGGAAATTAACGGTTCTTCGAAAATGGTTTTAATTTTTAAATCGATTACTGTGACCATGTAGAAGATATGTGTAGCATATGTGTTCAATGCATACCGATTTTAGAATTTTTTGGCATTTTTTACTTTTTTCTGATCTTGACTTTTTTGACATTTTTGACTTTTCTTTTACACTTTTTGACAATTTTTACTTGTTTGTATGGGTTTTTTGACTTTTTTTGTTGCCATTTTTGACTTTTCTTTTACTTTTTTTGCCATTTTTTACTTTTTTTTGTCATTTTTTACTTTCTTGTATGAGTTTTCTGACTTTTTTTTGACATTTTTGCCTTTTACATTTTTCGTAATTTTTGACTTTTCTTTTACATTTCTTGTCATTTTTTACTTTTTTGTATGAGTTTTTTTACTTTTTTGACATTCTTGACTTTTTTGAACATTTTTGACAATTTTTACTTGTTTGTATGGTTTTTGTTGTCTTTTTTTTACATTTTTGACTCTTACACTTTTTGACAATTTTTACTTGTTTGTATGGGTTTTTTAACTTTTTTTTTTACCATTTTTGACTTTTCTTTTACTTTTTTTTGCCATTTTTTACTTTTTTTGTCATTTTTTTACTTTCTTGTATGAGTTTTCTGACTTTTTTTGACATTTTTGACTTTTACATTTTTCGTCATTTTTGACTTTTCTTTTACATTTTTTGTCATTTTTTACTTTTTTGTATGAGTTGCTTGACTTTTTTCGACATTTTTGACTTTTCTTTTACATTTCTTGTCATTTTTTACTTTTTTGTATGAGTTTTTTGACTTTTTTGACATTCTTGACTTTTTTTTTACATTTTTTGACAATTTTTATTTGTTTGTATGGGGTTTTTGTCTTTTTTTTTGTCTTTTTTTGACATTTTTGACTTTTCTTTTACACTTTTTGTCATTTTTTACTTTTTTGTATGAGTTTTTTTGACATTTTTGGCTTTTCTTTTACATTTTTTGTCATTTTTGACTTTTTTTAAATTTATTGTCATTTTTGACTTTTTTGTATGAATTTACAGACTTTTTTTGACATTTTTAACTTTTCTTTTACATTTCTTGTCATTTTTACTTTTTTGTACCATTTTTTTTGTCTTTTTTTGACATTCTTGACTTTTTATTTACATTTTTTGATAATTTTTACTTGTTTGTATGGATTTTTTTGTCTTTTTTTGACATTTTTGACTTTTCTTTTACACCTTTTGTCATTTTTTACTTTTTTGTATGAGTTTTTTGACTTTTTGACATTTTTGGCTTTTCTTTTAATTTTTTTGACAATTTTTACTTATTTGTATGGTTATTTTAAAACTTTTTTTTGTCTTTTTTTACTTTTGTGTATGAGTTATCTGACTTTTTTGACATTTTTGACTTTTCGACTTTTCTTTTACATTTTTCGTCATTTTTGACTTTTCTTTTACATTTTTTGTCATTTTTGACTTTTTTTGTATGAGTTTCTTGACTTCTTTTTCGACATTAGAGACTTTTCTTTTGCATTTCTCGTCATTTTTTACTTTTTTGTATGAGTTTTTTGACATTTTTTACTTTTCTTTTAAATTTTTTGACAATTTTTACTTGTTTGTATGGTTTTTTTTGTCTTTTTTGACATTTTTGACTTTTCTTTTACACTTTTTGTCATTTTTTACATTTTTGTATGAGTTTTTTTGACTTTTTCTTGACATTTTTGGCTTTTATTTTAAATTTTTTGTCATTTTTGACTTTTCGTTTACATTTTTTGTCATTTTTGACTTTTCTTTTAAATTTTTTGTCATTTTTGACTTTTTTGTTTGAGGTTTCTAACTTGTTTCAGAAATTTTTGACTTTTCTTTTACATTTTTGACAATTTTTAGTTGTTTGTATGGGTTTTTTGTCTTTTTTTTTGTTAAAATTTTTGACTTTTCTTTTACATTTATTGTCATTATCTACTTTTTTGTATGAGTTTTTTTACTTTTTTTCACATTTTTGACTTCTTTTACATTTTTTGTAATTTTTTACTTTATTGTATGCGTTTTTTGTCTTTTATTTTACGATATTTTTGATTTTTCTTTTAAATTTTTTGACATTTTTGACTTCTTTTACATTTTTTTGACAATTTTTAGTTGTTTGTATGGGTTTTTTGACTTTTGACTTTTCTTTTACATTTTTCGTAATTTTTTACTTTTCTTTTACATTTTTCGTCATTTTTGACTTTTCTTTTACATTTTTAGTCATTTTTTATTTTTTGTATGGGTTTTTTTACTTTCTTTTCGACATTTTTACCTTTCTTTTACATTTTTTGTCATTTTTTACTTTTTTGTATCAGTTTTTTTGACTTTTTTTTACATTTTTGACTTTTCTTTTACATTTTTTGACAGATTTTACTTGTTTGTTTCGGTTTTTTGTCTTTTTTTTGACATTTTTTACTTTTTTGTATGAGTTTTTTGACTTTTTGACATTTTTTGGCTTTTCTTTTACATTTTTGTCATTTTTTACTTTTCTTTTACATTTTTTGTCACTTTTTACTTTTTTGTATGAGTTTTCCGACTTTTTTTTGACATTTTTTACTTTTCTTTTATATTTTTCGTCATTTTTGTCTTTTCTTTTACATTTTTTTTGTCATTTTTTACCTTGTTGTATTAGTTTTTTGAAGTTTTTTGACATTCTTGACTTTTCTATTACATTTTTTGTCATTTTTTACTTTTTGGTATGAGTTTTTTGACTTTTTTATACGACATTTTTTACTTTTCTTTTAATTTTTTTTGTCATCTTAGACTTTTTTTTCTTTTTTGTTATTTTAGACTTCTTTTAAATTTCATTATGTTTTACATTTTTTGTCATTTTCTTTTTTGTATTTTTGTTTTTTTTTTGAAATTTTTGACTTTTCTTTTAATTTTTTTGTCATTTTTGACTTTTTTGTACGAGTTTTTTTTACTTTATTTGACATTTTTGGCCATTCTTTTACATTTTTGACTTTTTTGTATTAGTGTTTTGCCTTTTTTGACATTTTTAACTTTTCTTTTACATTTTTAATCATTTTTTATTTTTTTGTATGGGTTTTTTTACTTTTTTTTCAAAATTTTTACTTTTCTTTTACATTTTTAGTAATTTTTTACTTTTTTTATATCAGTTTTTTTTACTTTTTTTCAAAATTTTTACTTTTCTTTTACATTTTTAGTAATTTTTTACTTTTTTTATATCAGTTTTTTTGACTTTTTTTTACATTCTTGATTTTTCTTTTACATTTTTTGACAGATTTTACATCGTTTGTATGGGTTTTTTGTCTTTTTTTTTGACATTTTTTACGTTTTTGTATTGAGTTTTTTGACTTTTTGACATTTTTTTGCTTTTCCTTTACATTTTTTGTCATTTTTGACTTTTCTTTTAAATTTTTTGTCAATTTTTATTTTTTTGTATTAGCTTTCCGATTTTTTTTCGTCATTTTTGTCTTTTCTTTTATATTTTTTGTCATTTTTGTCTTTTCTTTTACATTTTTTTTGTCATTTTTTACTTTGTTGTATTAGTTTTTTGAATTTTTTTGACATTCTTGACTTTTCTATTACATTTTTTGTCATTTTTTACTTTTTAGTATGAGTTTTTTGACTTTTTTTTTACGACATTTTTGACTTTTCTTTTAATTTTTTTGTCTTTTTAGACTTTTTTTTTACTTTTTTGTTATTTTAGACTTCTTTTAAATTTTTTGTCATTATCTTTTACATTTTTTGTCATTTTCTTTTTTGTTTTTTTTTTTTTTTGATATTTTTGACTTTTCTTTTAATTTTTTTTGTCATTTTTGACTTTTTTGTACGAGGTTTTTTCCTTTATTTGACATTTTTGGCTATTCTTTTACATTTTTGACTTTTTTGTACTAGTTTTTTGCCTTTTTGGACTTTTTTAACTTTTCTTTTACATTTTTTGTCATTTTTGACTTTTCTTTTAAATTTGTTGACATTTTTTACTTTTTTGTATGAGTTTTTTGACTTTTTTTTGTTGACATTTTTGACATATTCACGTTTTGACCTTTTGGCATTCTGATATTTTAACATTTAAACATGTTGACATTCTAATATGTTTTACATTTTGGAATTTTGACATATTTACATTTAGGCTTTTTTATTTTTCACATTTTACACATTTTCAATTTTCACATTTTCACTTTCACATTTTCAAATTTTCACATTTTTATTACCTTACTACATTTAACATTCGACCATATTCGGCAATTCCGCGCTATATTTACGTCAGGCCCGATGACGTCATATCATGTCAATATGACGCGGCGCGCGTCTTATTTATTATTTGCCATATGCGCAATAGGAAATCATCATTGAGAAATCTTCTGTTTTAGTCCACAGATTTTGCTCAAATTTGCACAGGATCGTCCGAGCGCGGGCTCTCAGCCGATTTCCAAATTTGATCGCGATCCGTTGCGCCGTTTTTCCACCGTGAGTATTCGATTTTCCGCCGCCGCGCCCAATTATGCGCCGCTCATCGTGTAGATCGTGATTCCTTCGCTGTTAGTGAACTGATTGTGCTCAAATTTTCACAAGATCGTCCCAGATAGTGTCTGCAGATATTTGCCAAATTTGGCCGCAATCTGTTGTGCCGTTTTACCGGAATGTCCTGCACTGACAGACGGGCATACAGACATACATAGATACAGACATACATACAGCAGTGGTGTAGCGAGGGGGGTGGTAAGGGGGCCATCATGACCCTTTTAGGTATTGTGCCCGGGCGCGAGTTAAGCTCGCATCGCCACTGTCATACAGACATACATACAGACATACATACAGACATACAGACATACATACAGACATACATACAGACATACATACAGACATACAGACATACATACAGACATACATACATACCACCCACACCCAGACATGGCAAAAATCGGGTTTATTTCGACTATTTTGGGTATAAAATCATTTTTTTCTTCTTTTTCTCCCAACAATACCTTCCCTTTTGTGTATTTTTTTCCGGAAAGTTATCGCATATTTCCACACTCTTAGTTAGAAAACGTGAAGGGGTTTTTGGGTAAAACAATACCTTGCTTTACATCAATGATGTATTCGGAAAGTAATAATTGATACATAGTTACTGGCTAGTATCAGGATCAATAAAAAAGGACCTTAAGTATTTTAAAAGTCTTATCAAATTAATTTTTAGATACGCGAACTGTTCTGATGATAACAGCAACGCTGAGGGTGCCGTCGGTTACGGGACGTCATCCTCGGCCAATCAGGATCAGACCTACGAGAACGTGTATGAGACCATCAATAATGACCCCGCTGCCAGCAATAGCCAGCAAGGCGAGAACATTTACGAGAGTATTGAGGACGTCCGCCGGCGTCGGGCCAGCGCCGCTATTAACAACAACAACCCCGATGAGGCGGCCGCGGTTGTGCCGCCTCCCCCACCCAACCTCAACGACGTCCCTAGCTGCAGCAACGGCTCCTACGGCCGCATAGGTAACACCTATGGTCGCATTGATGTCATCGGGCACGGCATCGGACGTATTGAGCGCCATCTAAGTTCCTCATGCGGCAGCGGCATCGACAGCAACCACTACTCGAATCTGGAGGCTATTTACGGCGACCCAAGCGGGCGGATTAGCAAGGTCTCCGTGCAGTGGTTGCTGGTGAACAAGTGGCTGCCGCTGTGGATCGCCAATACGGATAACGGTAAGGACTACCGTATTATAGATTTCCTGCTCGGGCATCGCGGCGACTACGAGTCCACCCCACCGCAAGGAGGCGCATCCAGGGATGACGAGCAGGATCAGCCCGATGATGACGAGCAACCGCCCGCGTCCCCACCGCCGCCACAGCAGTGAACTCTTGTTGGTTTGTTGATTAGCTTCGCTCAACTTATATTTCCGGAATATGCAGATACAAATATTCATTGTTGACTCGATTATACTATAGCAGTAGGTGTACAAACATACAAAAAAAAACTATATATTTGCTAAACTCTACTAATTTAGGATGAAAAAACAAAAAAAAAAAACTTGAATGGCGCTTGTAGTCGCGCCCGGTTTTCTCTATGTGATATTTTAATTTCCCCCCCACCAATTCCCCCTGTCTGCCTGTTCGGGCAGATGGTTTGCAAGGAGGTTGTATCGTATATATATATTTTTTTTCGATTTATTGATTATGACTGTTGAATATATTGTTGTAGTTTAAATTATTCATTAATAAATTATAGTTTTAAAATAGAATCCTGTGAGCCTCACTACAAGTAGAAGATGGCGATAATCCAAGAGAAAAGAAGGGGCGGAGAGACTGCGAAAAATAAAACTACTGATAGAGGGAGAGTTAAACCATTTTTCCGTTCCTGAGAATCCTGTTGTATTATTAAACTAACCCTGGAGCATGTAGCAAGGATTTAACTACTAGAGTCTTTGAAGATATTGGTGAGCAATTTTGTATTGTCGTGATTTATTATGAAATACTTCGGTTTTTATTGGACAATGACTTCAAAAATATAAAAAATATAACGGATCAAAAGTTAAATGTGGTGATAAATGAGGTGCATTAATATTGCCTTTCGTTTATCACTCTGGGCTGGTACGGGCTTATTGTTTCTTGTTCTATTTGCCGCTTCCGATGCGCATAATTCTACCAACCGGCGAGGCACGACCACAATACTGCACCCCACGGGGCGACTAGTAATGCTAAACCATGCTAAACGAAAGCGCCTAATAGTTGTGCCCCAACTGGTGTGCACCACTCGTTCAAAACGTGTTCGTTTAATAAGTCACTGCGTGAAATTCGGACATATTGATGATATGAGTTCGTTCACTGATGTTACGTGTCGCTTACCCCTACTCTGCGCTTAGTAGGGATTTGTGACGTTAAAATGACGTCCAAAAAACGGCCGTTTTTGACGTCATTTACACATTACAAGATACATTTTAAGTACGTAATTGAATAACTCGCCAGATTCCAGTGCAATTCATGACATTTTCCCAATACTTTGAAGTATACCGCTCTCTGGATTACCTAATTTATTTAAATATACGTAAAAGAAATGTGTGACGTCTAAATGATGTGAAATACGGCCGCTTTTATCGACACCGCTTCCTAGGAAATCAAGGCTTAAAGTATAAAAAACGGCCACTTTTATCGACATCGCTTCCTAGGAAAAAAACGGGACTTTAGATATTACACCACGTAATATCACGTAATGGTTTTGCTAACTTTAGTAGGATCATTGCCGTGGGATTCATTGTGATCTTATAAACTCACTGTTAGTAGAAAGTTACCACATGTAGGTGAGTTGAATTAATTTTTATTTTCATATTATATTTACAAAAAAATATATAAAATAAAATTTACTATTCTATTTAGAGATAGCATACATAAGTATGCAGTTATGTTTCAGAAACGTTTTGTCTACTGATAAACCTCATTGGTCATCTCGGGCTCATCGCAGCGTCCACTCCGGGCAATCCTCACATCTCCTCGGGCCTGCTTGCGGTGGCAATTGAATTCGCATTCGTTGGCGTAGGTGATGTCCTCGGTGGAGCAGAGTGGTAGGTATATCCTAGGACACATACACTTGTGCTCTTCTGGCTGTTCGTCGCAATGACCTACAGCTAGTAGTGCAACTACGGATACCACTAATAATAACAAGTATTTCATACTTTAGACGTTTAGAAGACTTTGACGACTGAGGTGTTTGATGAGAGACGGGTGTTTTTAAACGCTGTTATCTAATCGCGATCGGGATGATGATAAGCCTCGTGGCGGCTGTTGAGTCATTTTAATACCAATAGCAAACAGTGTTATCGGGGAATTTTGTGGATTATTTATTATTAATGCCACTGGAGATTATATGTGGCAAGGGCAAAACAACACAATGTTTCGTTTGATGCGTGCTGTATTTCCGTTTCATATCTGGTATCGGGTCGAATAAATATTGTAGATACTCCGATAATTATCGACTAAAACCATTGTATTCTGATGATATGAAATAGAAACTATCGATAGCTGATATAAAACTTATTTTTTACAGCGTAGTTGTTTAACTTATATCTTGGGATATCATATCCTTATTGGATGTTGGTAGTTACCATGGTCCATCTAATCCTATAGGTCGGTGATCTACTAAATAGTTTGTTTGATGTTATTCCTGTCCATTGCGTTAAGTTATTCAGTCACGATATCCTTCTTTGATCAGGGGTACGATTTTTGAGCGATCAAAATCAATAGTCATACGCTATAAACCGTGCATCGAAAGATTGCGATGGACATTGGCATTCGCTCAAAATGTAATGTCTAAATATAACTACTGATTAGCCTTTTGTTTTTGTCAGAGAATTTTCACGAAGTGAAGGGCCAACACTCAACATTCACAATAATAGTAAATTTGTCTCGATCGTTAGTCATAGCGATTGCTCAAAAATGAACATCTCCCCCTCCCCCAGGTTCTATGAGACTTGTAGCAGAGAATTTTTCTTCTATCATATGTCCAAAATAAGATGTTTTTCGTATTTTTAGAGTGACAATTACTTCTCTTCTTTTGATAAGATATATATATATATATATATATATATATATATATATATATATATATATATATATATATATATATATATCAATATATATATAATCAATCTCGCGCGGTAACTTGATTCAGCCGCGTTCCGAAACTTAAAACAACCGCGTAGGTGATTTGCACCCTGAAACGAATGCAGTTCCATTCAACAACCAAGAAGGACGATAGAGGCGGAATCGTTACAGGGGCAATGTAAGTATTTACAACCAACCAAACATACATATGCAGTATGTTACAATTGTATTCTAAACAAAATAACTAATATCAATTTTCTATTGTTACAGGTGTTACAGTGCGAGTTTTAGTTTTGTATTTGCAAACCGTAATTAAAAGTAAAGTGATTAGTCCGCGTTCTTTAACCACGTTAGGGCCCCGCGAGTGTTAATAGTTTCAACTTAGGGTGTATTATTGCTTGTTAAGCAAACTAAAGTCAGTGCTTTACATGGGCTGGAGATGGAATGGTGGAGCACCGCGCAAGAAAATTGAAGACATCAACGGGGTGTTCTCCTAACGTGAGTGATCCCCGCAACGAAGTAGTGAGTGCTTTTTGAAATCACGGGTCGCGATCGCGTTGCGCAAATAGGTCAGTTCAATATATATATATATATATATATATATATATATATATAACGAGCTTTTTAAGTTTAAATGTTGCGAAAGTTGATTGAGTAAAATCGCTATAACTCGAGTTGCAAGTATCAAAATTCAACAACCTTGATAGAATTCAATAGAGAAAGCAAGTAGGATTATTGCTGGCAATTTTTAAATTTAAATTTATTTTTAATTATATTTTTTATAAATTATTAAACATGTTAGTTCAAATGTTGTGAAAGTTGATTGAGTAAAATCGCTATAACTCGAGTTGCAAATATCAAAATTCAACAATATTGATAGAATTCAATAGAGAAAGCTAGTAGGATTATTGATAGCGATTTTAAAATTAAAATTTATTTTTAATTATATTTTTTATAAATTTTTAAACTTGTAAGTTCAAATGTTGTGAAAGTTGATTGAGTAAAATCGCTATAACTCGAGTTGCAAGTATCAAAATTCAACAACCTTGATAGAATTCAATAGGGAAAACAAGTAGGATTATTGATAGCGATTTTTAAATTTAAATTTATTTTTAATTATATTTTTTATAAATTATTAAACATGTAAGTTCAAATGTTGTGAAAGTTGATTGAGTAAAATCGCTATAACTCGAGTTGCAAATATCAAAATTCAACAAGCGTGATAGAATTCAATAGAGAAAACATGTAGGATTATTGATAGCGATTTTTAAATTTAAATTTATTTTTAATTAAATTTTTTATAAATATTTAAACTTGTAAGTTCAAATGTTGTGAAAGTTGATTGAGTAAAATCGCTATAACTCGAGTTGCAAATATCAAAATTCAACAAGCGTGATAGAATTCAATAGAGAAAACAAGTAGGATTATTGATAGCGATTTTTAAATTTTAATTTATTTTTAATTATATTTTTTATAAATTATTAAACATGTAAGTTCAAATGTTGTGAAAGTTGATTGAGTAAATTCGCTATAACTCGAGTTGCAAGTATCAAAATTCAACAACCTTGATAGAATTCAATAGAGAAAACAAGTAGGATTATTGATAGCAATTTTTAAATTTAAATTTATTTTTAATTATATTTTTTATAAATTATTAAACATGTAAGTTCAAATGTTGTGAAAGTTGATTGAGTAAAATCGCTATAACTCGAGTTGCAAATATCAAAATTCAACAAGCGTGATAGAATTCAATAGAGAAAACAAGTAGGATTATTCATAGCGATTTTTAAATTTAAATTTATTTTTAATTATATTTTTTATAAATTATTAAACATGTAAGTTCAAATGTTGTGAAAGTTGATTGAGTAAAATCGCTATAACTCGAGTTGCAAGTATCAAAATTCAACAACCTTGATAGAATTCAATAGAGAAAGCAAGTAGGATTATCGATAGCGATTTTTAAATTTAAATTTATTTTTAATTATATTTTTTATAAATTTTTAAACTTGTAAGTTCAAATGTTGCGAAAGTTAATTGAGTGAAATCGCTATAACTCGAGTTGCAAGAATCAAAATTCAACAACCTTGATATAATTCAATAGAGAAATCAAGTAGGATTATTGATAGCGATTTTTAAATTTAAATTTATTTTTAATTATATTTTTTATAAATTATTAAACATGTAAGTTCAAATGTTGTGAAAGTTGATTGAGTAAAATCGCTATAACTCGAGTTGCAAGTATCAAAATTCAACAATCTTGATAGAATTCAATAGAGAAAGCTAGTAGGATTATTGGTAGCGATTTTTAAATTTAAATTTATTTTTAATTATATTTTTTATAAATTATTAAACATGTAAGTTCAAATGTTGTGAAAGTTGATTGAGTAAAATCGCTATAACTCGAGTTGCAAATATCAAAATTCAACAATATTGATAGAATTCAATAGAGAAAGCTAGTAGGATTATTGATAGCGATTTTTAAATTTAAATTTATTTTTAATTATATTTTTTATAAATTATTAAACATGTAAGTTCAAATGTTGTGAAAGTTGATTGAGTAAAATCGCTATAACTCGAGTTGCAAGTATCAAAATTCAACAACCTTGATAGAATTCAATAGAGAAAACAAGTAGGATTATTGATAGCGATTTTTAAATTTTAATTTATTTTTAATTATATTTTTTATAAATTATTAAACATGTAAGTTCAAATGTTGTGAAAGTTGATTGAGTAAAATCGCTATAACTCGAGTTGCAAATATCAAAATTTAACAATCTTGATAGAATTCAACAGAGAAAACAAGTAGGATTATTGATAGCGATTTTTAAATTTAAATTTATTTTTATTTATATTTTTTATAAATTATTAAACATGTAAGTTCAAATGTTGTGAAAGTTGATTGAGTAAAATCGCTATAACTCGAGTTGCAAGTATCAAAATTCAATAACCTTGATAGAATTCAATAGAGAAAGCAAGTAGGATTATTGATAGCGACTTTTAAATTTAAATTTATTTTTAATTATATTTTTTATAAATTATTAAACATGTAAGTTCAAATGTTCTGAAAGTTGATTGAGTAAATTCGCTATAGCTCGAGTTGCAAGTATCAAAATTCAACAGCCTTGTTAGAATTCAATAGAGAAAGCAAGTAGGATTATTGATAGCGATTTTTAAATTTAAATTTATTTCTAATTATATTTTTTATAAATTATTAAACATGTAAGTTCAAATGTTGTGAAAGTTGATTGAGTAAAATCGCTATAACTCGAGTTGCAAGTATCAAAATTCAACAACCTCTATAGAATTCAATAGAGAAAGCAAGTAGGATTATTGATAGCGATTTTTAAATTTAAATTTATTTTTAATTATATTTTTTATAAATTATTAAACATGTAAGTTCAAATGTTCTGAAAGTTGATTGAGTAAATTCGTTATAACTCGAGTTGCAAGTATCAAAATTCAACAATCTTGATAGAATTCAATAGAGAAAACAAGTAGGATTATTGATAGCGATTTTTAAATTTAAATTTATTTTTAATTATATTTTTTATAAATTATTAAACATGTAAGTTCAAATGTTCTGAAAGTTGATTGAGTAAATTCGTTATAACTCGAGTTGCAAGTATCAAAATTCAACAATCTTGATAGAATTCAATAGAGAAAACAAGTAGGATTATTGATAGCGATTTTTAAATTTAAATTTATTTTTAATTATATTTTTTATAAATTATTAAACATGTAAGTTCAAATGTTGTGAAAGTTGATTGAGTAAAATCGCTATAACTCGAGTTGCAAGTATCAAAATTCAACAACCTTGAAAGAATTCAATAGAGAAAGCAAGTAGGATTATTGATAGCGATTTTTAAATTTAAATTTATTTTTAATTATATTTTTTATAAATTTTTAAACATGTAAGTTCAAATGTTGCGAAAGTTGATTGAGTAAAATCGCTATAACTCGAGTTGCAAGTATCAAAATTCAACAACCTTGATAGAATTCAATAGAGAAAACAAGTAGGATTATTGATAGCGATTTTTAAATTTAAATTTATTTTTAATTATATTTTTTATAAATTATTAAACATGTAAGTTCAAATGTTGTGAAAGTTGATTGAGTAAAATCGCTATAACTCGAGTTGCAAATATCAAAATTCAACAACCGTAGTAGAATTCAATAGAGAAAGCAAGTAGGATTATTGGTAGCGATTTTTAGATATACATTTATTTTTAATTATATTTTTTATAAATTTTTAAACTTGTAAGTTCAAATGTTGCGAAAGTTGATTGAGTAAAATCGCTATAACACGAGTTGCAAAAATCTAAATTCAACAACCTTCATAGAATTCAATAGAAAAAATAATTATTGGTAGTAATTAGATATATATATATATATATATATATATATATATATATATATATATATATATATATATATATATATATATATATTATTGTTGTTTTGTTGTTTATACATTTGTAAATGCTTTCCACTCTTTTCTCTTCTTGCCAGTTCTCTTGCTTGTGTAACTGTCTGTCTGTCCTTTCTTGATTATTATTTCCTCTATTCTCTGTTGTCCCACTCTTTTCTTGGTCTACTTCTTCTTTTATTTCCAGTTCTTGCTTCTGTTTTGTTTTATTCTTTTTGTCCATCCTAATTAAATGTTTCTACCCGTTTAGTTGTTTCTTTTCTATTTACTTTTCTGTTGCTTCAATTCCCAATTCTTCTCTGATGTCATCATTTCTTATTCTGTTTCTTTTCGTAACTTGTTTTACTACTACAAAAAATTACTGGATTCATACTTCTCACCTCTACCACATGGATTGTCCTCGAATTACATATCATCCTGTATAATTTGTAATGATGTATACATATTGCAAATCTAAATCATATGCTAATATTCCAACCCCCCGCATATAGTTATAATTTTCTCATAAATCGTTTTTTCTGTGCGGTCCGATAAATTCGTCCTCGTTATTAATACGCGTCCTGGCACCCGCTCTCCTTGCCGCCGTTCACGTAGCGGTAAATCACGCGGAACGCGAGGGCTCATCTCCGCCGCAGCACAGCAGCCACCGCCGCGGCCATCAATCACGACCCTGCCTATACGCGCGTAAGTGGATTACGGCGCGCGGGGGTGGCGGCGGCGGCGGCGGCGGTCGCGCGCGCCAGATACGCCGGATGTATATCCCCACGTAAAGCGGACGCTCGCGGGTGGAATAGTAATAAGCGCGTTGTAAGGGTGGAGGCGGTGGTGGGTTGGTGGAACACCGTCGCCGCGACATTTTTCACCTTTTTCGCCGCGGCGACGGTTTCTGACACGTACGGCGATTGATGGCTGGATCCGGGCCGAATGATGTCTGTTATTACCACATTTTTCGTTGATAACTGGTAATAGAGACTGTCGAATCAATCAAAATCAACAGATAGTATTGACAGTGTGAATTAGACATATTTTAAACTATACCTGTCTACTATAGTTATATGAAAAATATGTTAATCTGGCGGCACCAGATGGCGTTTAACTTTCCTCCTAGGGGGTTAGTTGTATCATTTTTGTATATAACCACTGGCGGTACCACATAAAATTAGCAATGCACAGCTATATAGTAATAACCGTCAACATGTATCATATTTGTATAGAACCACTCGAGATATTGTGTGAATTCATCCTCACTAGCTGAGCTACACTGATGAGATCTAATAAGATCGAAATCTAGATATGTAGATTCCTGAGAGGTGGATTCACACTTATATACCACATATATATTTTTTTAAATTCCATATTTTTGAAACAGCTTTGAGTTGTTGGATGGGAACGTTGGTGGATAAGTTCACTCCGGTTTGAACGATGTATATTTCATCTAGAAGAATATAAATTGAAAAGTAAATACACGTTTTTGCTTTACTTTACTTTGCTTTAAAAAAAAAATACTAATCAAATAACATCAGTTTCAATTTGCGTCACTCGAAACGAGTTTATAGATCGCAAATATTTGACCTCGTCGCCGCCCTCCTTCATGTACAAAAAAGTGCTGATGGCCGCCCCATTAGCGGTGGCATGGCGTCCCGGCCCGGAAATCGCGTTAGTAATCCCCCCTTTGAAGGCCCTCTCTCGCTGTTAATAGACTCTCCGGCGTTCGTTAGCGCAGCCTGAGGGGATGTTTTCATCCGGTTTGAAAATTTAAAAGACGCGCGTGACCGTGCATTAGACGGCGGCGGCGAGCCTGCACCGCCACCAGCCGCGATTAATGCGGCGTGAAATTTTCATAATGCGCTTGCCACAGCAAGCGGGATCACTGGCAAAAAAAGTACACGGAAATGGTCCGTCTCTCCCTCGCAGAATCAAAGTTACATTTTGCATGGGTCGTTTGTTCCGGAGCTCAAACGGTTTTTGTTTTAGATTTGTACTAAAATATTGTATTACATCGAATTTAATTGTATTGAAATGTTATTCTATTTTATTCTTTAATTTTGATTCAATACTACGAAGTTACATTTGAATTTTTTTTGATTAACAATGGCACTCAGATGAGAATGATGACACTATTATCATCATTGTGATGATTGATGATTGATGATTGATGATTGTGGATTTGGATGTTCTGAATCCGAATTGGAACGGAGGAATATGTTTATCGAGTTTGTTCTGCAACCGAAGCTTGATTATAGTTTCGAAGTTTTTAGATAGGACTGAGAGAAGTGTTAGGCCCAATTCACACATAAGCGGCGTCGGGCGCAGGCGCGGTGTAGGCGAGGCGCAGGCGCAACGTCGCACAGGCGATTGTGATGTCTATATGCAGTGAAGGGATGGACATTGCACGTTATGTTTACGTAGAGGCGGCGTGGAAGAGTTATGCCTTTCGCCTCTACGCCTACCATGTCTTAGGCGAAGAGGAGAGAACGCGGTGGCGGCGCTGCGAGAGGCACGACGCTTCAACCCCTTTTATATAAACATGTGGTGCAATGCCCACTTAGGTGACGAGGCTCGGGCATTTGCCTCGTGCCTCTCGTCGCGACGGCCCCGCGTCTTCGCCTCTTCCCCTAAGACACGGTAGGCGAAGACGCGAAACTCCTCCACGCCGCCTCTATGTAAACATAAGGTGCAATGTCCTCTCCTTCACTGCATATGGACATCACAATCGCCTGTGCGAAGTCGCGCCTGCGCTTCGCCTACACCGCGCCTGCGCCCACGCCGCTTATGTGTGAATTGGGCCCTATAGGGCGGTAGCTAGATGTTTTGGTAGGGTCTTTATTAGGTTTTAATATGGTAATAATTATGCCCCTTTTCCACTCGTCCGGAAAATATCCCTGTTGCAGACAATAGTTATAGATTCTCAGTATTTCTGTATGGATATCAACCGATAGAGATTTTAATATTTGCCGATTTATATTGTCGTAGCCTGGACACGTATTTTTTGTCCGATTTAGAATTGTATCATATTCGTCTGAAGTGATGTCTTCTATTGGTTCATCTGGATGTTGGTTCTGGGTGAAGGATTTGTGCCAGTTGTTGACCTCTATGAACGTCTGGTTGTCAGAACACGCGTTATTATTTGGTTGGAAAGTGTTCTTAAATGCGACACCAAAGGCATCTGCAATGTCTTCATCCGTTGAATAAGTTTGGTTAGTTTCCGTTATGTTTTGTAGCCTATTTTGATGTCCATATCGGGAAAGTTTTTTGATTTCTTACCAGTATATCTTGCCCCTCATAAGATTAATCTCTTCGCATACTCGGACCCATTTTCTAGACCTGTATTCACGTATACGAACATCTCTTTATTTAGCTCGTTATATTTTCTTTTGTCAGTTGTCCCATTTTTCTTTAGATCTCTGTATAATTGTTTTTATGTTTTTATTAGTTTGATAATATCTTACATTTTTAAATATAAAAGGTTATGTTTGATATAGTAAATGAAATCTGCAACAATATTTCATTAATTAAATTACATATTGTTTGTATTTAATTAGTTGATTTACCGCTATTTAAATACAATTTCCATTCATTAAATTTATTTGCACCAGTTCAAATATTTTTTATGTATCCAGGAATATTGAATGCTCCCCACAAAACACGGTTTGTTTGCATTCAAAACCGTCCGTCCATCAAATTAATAACCGCGGACGCTATTTAACCGTCCAGCCCCGCCCAATTAACAACCCTCATCATACAAATATTAGCCCAAAATGATGTTGCCTGTCGTGCTATCAGCATGCCTACCGATGCTAGTCCTCGCGGACACCTTAGCTGATTGCGTTGGGACTATAATTAATCAAAATTTCCCCCCGGAAGACACTGTAATCACCCACGACGGGTTTCAAGATGAATTCTATGCACGTTTAAAAAACCCTATGGTTGTGACTACAAACAATAACATAATACATGATTTACAACAAAATAGAGCGATTATAACGAATTACACTGGTGAGAAAATAAACATATTAAACCACGTTGTAATTGATAGCAAATTAAATCTGTATATGTTTGAAGAAATTAATTGCACATCTAAAATAATTCGTATTGGAAATTGTGCGGATCCACCCACGGGGTTGTTTAATAAAAATCTGCAAACATCACAAAACTGCGACATACACATAATCACACGATTACAACCACCGTTTGTAATCAATCGCCATGAGGGGCTTGAAATCAAGCTAATAAATTTCCTAGCGACCACTCTCCATTTCAATCCGGTTTTAACCATACAGCCCTATTATGAAGAGATTGAAAACTCAACCGGTTTATCCGACAAACATATTCTGCATGAACTATCCCACTCGGATCTACTAATATCATCTTTTACAGTGACACCGGCGCGTTACAAACTGTACGACTACTCCGAATGGTACGCGTTGGATTACGACGTACTCTGCACGGCTAAAGCATTGGAGCAGCCAGCTTGGATAAAACTGGAGAGGATTGTTATAACACAAATAACACTCGGAGTGCCTTTAATAGCATTCTCCCTTCTCACACTATTTGCAGCCACAAAAATCTCGCGCAACGAATCCGACTGGTATAAATCGTTTACAAACATTTTTTTCTCGTATTTCCGTGTGATTTCAGCCATTTCAAACACTATTTTACCCTCTAGCACCATACTACGCCAGCTCTACGCCACATGGTTGCTATTCAGTCTGATTTTAACTATTAAATATAATGTGTTACTTTTCAAAGTGTTTCACGAGCCTTCATATGAAGAACAAGTGATGACACTGGATGATAGTAAAGGGGTGATATGCGCTCCTAATTATTTTAAACGGTATTTTCCGGATAATCCGGAACGGATTGAAGTTAATGGCAATGTACTGGATTGTCTGGAGCAAGTGGCTGAATTTCACAATTATAGGATTGCGGGTGTGCGTAAAACGCATCTGGATTATAACTTGTATAAGTTTCTTAATGGTGATGGTGAAGGGATGTTGTATTGTTTTGAGGATGCGGTTGACTGGGGGTATTTGAGGATTTTTATGAAGAAACATTTTCGGCTTAAGCGGGATATTGATAGGGTTATTCGCAGGGCTAGAAGTGCGGGGATTATTGGGTATATGTTGCGGGGGGTTTTGTATGCGGAGGAGATTAAAATGCGGGCTGGGTGGATGCGCACCGAGAGGGTGCGGGATGAAATCGGGGTGTTGGAGTTTGAGGACTTTTTGGTGGTGTATGTTTATTTGGTGCTGGGGTTTGCTATTGCGGTGGTTGTTTTTGTTTTTGAACTATTTTGGTATAGGCGGGCTTATGTTCAGTATACGTTTGCGGTTTAAAATAAATATACAATTATGTCACTGTTACAGTCACTGTCACTATTACATGTCACTGTAACTGTGATACTAGTAATTGTAAAAAGTCGTACATATTATTTATTACATGTCACTGTGACTGTGACTGAGTTATAAAAAATGATAAATAATTAAAGATTTATGATATTATTTTACATTCTTGAATTAATTGTGGTTAAAATATGCCATTTTCTAATAATTTTCACCCAAAAATAAAGTCTACAAGAAGTATTTTATTTTACACATGGTTATAAAATTTTATGAAACATCAATGATTTAGGATATTTAAATTTATAGTATTATTATACATTCTGTATTTAATTAGGCTCAAAATAAGCTATTTTTTGATAATTTTTGTCCAAAAATTAAATCTGTAGGAAAGTTTTTATTATACGAGCTGTTTTTAAATTAATCGATTGAGTTATAAAAAAATGATATTAAAACTTAAAATTTATATTTATGATATTATTTTACATTCTATATTTAATTAAGCTCAATATAAGCTGTTTTTTGATAATTTTCACCCAAAAATTAAGTCTGCAAGAAGATTTTTATTGTACGAGTTGTTTTAAATTAATAGACTAAGTTATAAAAAATGATAAAAAATTTAAGTTTTATTAAATTTTAATTTATGATATTATTTAACATTCTATATTTAATTGTGCTCAAAATAAACCATTTTCTAATAATTTTCACCCAAAAATAAAGCATTTAGCAAGGTTTTTATTGTAAGGCTGTTTTAAATTAATAATTAAGTTTTAAAAAATTATAAAAAATCAATGATTTAAGATATTTAAATGTATGATATTATTTTACATTCTATATTTAATTGGGCTTAAAATAAGCTGTTTTTTTTTTAAATTTTCACCCAAAAATTAAGTCCACAGGAAGGATTTTATTGTACGAGCTGTTATAAATTAATCGACTGAGTTGAAAAAAATAATAAAAAATTAAAGATTTAAAAAATTTAAATTTATGATATTATTTAACTTTCTATATTTAATTGTGCTCAAAATAAGCCATTTTCTACTAATTTTCACCAAAAAATAAAGTCTGCAGGAAAGTTTTCATTCTAAGAGCTGTTTTAAGTTAATCGACTGAGGTATAAAAAATGATAAAAAATTAAAGATTTAATAAATTTAAATTTATGATATTATTTTACATTCTATGTTTAATTAGGCTCAAAATAAGCAATTTTATAATAATTTTCACCCAAAAATAAAGTCTACAGGAAGTTTTTATTTTACAAATGCTTGTAAATTAATCGACTGAGTTGATAAAAAAGATAAAAAATCAAAGATTTAGGATTTAGACATTTATGATATTATTTTACATTCTGTATTTAATTAGGCGCAAAATAAGCTGTTTTTGATCATTTTCACCAAAAAATTAAGTCTGTATTAAGGTTTTTATTATACAAACTGTTTTAAATTAATCGACTGAGTTGTAAAAAATGATAAAAAAATTAAGTTTTATTAAATTTAAATTTATGATATTATTTAACATTCTATATTTAATTGTGCTCAAAATAAGCCATTTTATACTAATTTTCACCAAAAAATAAAGTCTGCAGGAAAATTTTCATTCTACGAGCTGTTTTAAGTTAATCGACTGAGGTATAAAAAATGATAAAAAATTAAAGATTTAATAAATTTAAATTTATGATATTATTTTACATTCTATACTTAATTGGGCTAAAATAAGCCATTTTTTGATAACTTTTAACCAAAAACTATCTCTGCAGGAAGATTTTTGTTATTAGAGCTGTTTTAAATTAATCAACTAATTTATAAAAAAATTATACAAAATTAAAGATTTAAGAAATTTAAATTTGTAATATTATTTTACATTTTATATTTAATTGTGCTCAAAATTAGCTATTTTCTAATAATTTTCGCAGAAAAATAAAGTCTACAGGAAGGTTTTTATTGTTCCGGCTGTTTTAAATTAATCGATTGAGATAAATAAAATTATAAAAAATCAAAGATTTAGGATTTTGAAATTTATGATACTATTTTATATTCTGCATTTAATTAAGCTCAAAATAAGCTGTTTTTTAATCATTTTTACCCAAAAATTAAGTCTGCAGGAAGATTTTTATTATACGAACTGTTTTAAATTAATCGACTGAGTTGTAAAAAAATGATAAAAAAATTAAAGTTTTAAGAAATTTAAATTTATGATATTATTTTACATTCTATATTTAATTGTGCTCAAAATTAGCCAGTTTCTAATAATTTTCACGGAAAAATAAACTCTACAGGAAGGTTTTTATTGTTCGGGCTGTTTTAAATTAATCGATTGAGATAAAAAAAATTATAAAAAATCAAAGATTTAGGATTTTGAAATTTATGATATTATTTTATATTCTGCATTTAATTAGGCTCAAAATAAGCTGTTTTTTGATAATTTTTACCCAAGAATTAAGTCTGCAGGAAGATTCTTATTATACGAACTGTTTTAAATTAATCGACTGAGTTGTAAAAAAATGATAAAAAAATTTAAGTTTTAAGAAATTTAAATTTATGATATTATTTTATATTCTATACTTAATTGGGCTTAAGGTAAGCTATTTTTTGATAATTTTTACCCAAAAATAATGTCTGCAGGAAGATTTTTGTTATTGGAGCTCTTTTAAATTAATCGACTAACTTATAAAAAATTATAAAAAATCAAAGATTTAGGATTTTGAAATTTGAAATTTATGATATTATTTTATATTCTGCATTTAATTAAGCTCAAAATAAGCTGTTTTTTTTTATCATTTTTACCCAAAAATTAAGTCTGCAGGAAGATTTTTATTATACGAACTGTTTTAAATTAATCGAGTTGTAAAAAAATGATAAAAAAATTAAAGTTTTAAGATATTTAAATTTATGATATTATTTTACATTCTATACTTAATTGGGCTTAAAGTAAGCTATTTTTTTAAAAATTTTACCCAAAAATAATGTCTGCAGGAAGATTTTTGTTATTGGAGCTGTTTTAAATTAATCGACTAACATATAAAAAATGATAAAAATTTAAAGATTTAAGAAATTTAAATTTATGATATTATTTTACATTCTATATTTAATTATGCTCAAAATTAGCCATTTTCTAATAATTTTCACAGAAAAATAAAGTCTACAGGAAGGTTTTTATTGTTCGGACTGTTTTAAATTAATCGATTGAGATATAAAAAATTATAAAAAATCAAAGATTTAGGATTTTGAAATTTATGATATTATTTTATATTTTGCATTTAATTAGGCTACAAATAAGCTGTTTTTTGATCATTTTTACCCAAGAATTAAGTCTGCAGGAAGATTCTTATTATACGAACTGTTTTAAATTAATCGACTGAGTTGTAAAAAATGATAAAAAAATTTAATTTTAAGAAATTTAAATTTATGATATTATTTTGCATTCTATATTTAATTGTGCTCAAAATAAGCCATTTTTTAATAATTTTCACCAAAAAATAAAGTCTGCAGAAATTTTTTTATTGCACGAGCTGTTTTAAATTAATCGACTAAAAGTTATAAAAAATGATAAAAAGATTTAATAAATTTAAATTTATGATATTATTTTGCATTCTATATTTAATCAGACTCAAAATAAGCTATTTTTTAATAATTTTCACCCATAAATTACTCTGCAAAAAGATTTTTATTGTACGAGCAGTTCTAAATTAATCGACTAAGTTAGAAAAATGATAAAAAATTAGAGATTTAATAAATTTAAATTTATGATATTATCCTACATTCTATATTTAATTAGGCTCAAAATAAACTATTTTTTTTATAATTTTCATCTAAAAATTAAGTTTGCAGGAAGGTTTTTATTGTTCGAGCTGTTTTAAAGTAATCGACTGAGTTATAAAAAATGATAAAATATTAAAGATTTAATAAATGTAAATTTATAATATTATTTTACATTCTATATTTAATCAGGCTCAAAATAAGCAATTTTTTTATAATTTTCACCCAAAAGTTAAGTCTGCAAGAAGATTCTTACGTATGTTCGAGCTGTTTTAAATGAATCGACTAAGTTATAAAAAATGATAAAAAATCAAAGATTTCAAATATTTAAATTTATGATATTATTTTACATTCTATATTTAATTGGGCTGAAAATAAATCATTTTGTGATGATTTTCGCCCAAAAATAAAGTCTGCAAGAAGGTTTTTGTTGTACGAACTATTTTAAATTAATCGACAGAGTTGTAAAACTCGATAAAAAAATCAAAGATTTAAAATATTTAAATTTATGATATTACTTTACATTCTATATTTAATTGAGCTTAAAATAAGTCATTTTCTAATAATTTTTACCCAAAAATTAAGTCTGCAGGAAGGTTTTTATTGTACGAGCTGTTTTAAATTGATCGACTGAGTTATAAAAAATGATAAAAAATTAAAGATTTAATAAATGTAAATTTATAATATTATTTTACATTCTATATTTAATCAGGCTCAAAATAAGAATTTTTTTGATAATTTTCACCCAAAAATTAAATCTGCAAGAAGGTTTTTATTGTGCGAGATGTTTTAAATTAATCGACTAAGTTTTAAAAAATGATAAAAAATCAATGATATAAGATTTTTAAATTTGTGATATTATTTTACATTCTATATTTTATTAGGCTCTAACTAAGCTAATTTTTGATAATTTTCACCCAAAAATCAAGTCTGCAAGAAGATTTTTGTTGTACGAGCTGCTCTAAATTATTCGACTAAGTTATAAAAATTGATAAAAAATTAAAGATTTAATAAATTTAAATTTATTATATTATTTTACATTCTATATTAAATTAGGCTCGTAATAAGCAATTTTTTGATAATTTTTACCCAAAAATTTATTCTGCAGGAAGGTTTATATTATACGAGTTATTTTAAATTAATCAACTGAAAAAATGATAAAAAATTAAAGATTTAAGAAATTTAAATTTATATTAATATTTTATGTTCTATATTTAATTAGGCTCAAAACAAGCTATTTTTTGATAATTTTCACCCAAAAATTAAGTCTGCAAGAAGGTTTTTATTTTACAAGATGTTTTAAATTAATCGACTAAGTTATAAAAAATGATAAAAAACTTAAAGATTTAATAAATTTAAATTTATGATATTATTTTACATTCTATATTTAATTAAGCTCATAATAAGCAATTTTTGATAATTTTTACACAAAAATTAAGTCTGCAGGAAGGTTTTTATTATACGAGTTATTTTAAATTCGACTAGCTATTAAAAAAATGATAAAAAATTAAAGATTTAAGATATTTAAACTTATCATATTATTTTACATTCTATGTTTAATTGTGCTCAAAATAAGCCATTTTCTAATAATTTTCACCCAAAAAAAGTCTGCAGGAAGGTTTTTATTGTTCGAGCTGTTTTAAATTAATTCACTTTTATTACTGTGAATGTTTTTGTCTATGTTTATGAATTTCAGGCAATAATTATTTTTTACTAGCAAAATTAGCTATACATTGTATTTGTACTCTAACTAGTAAGTTCACATTTATGAAAATTCAAACTTTGGGGTGTCAATATGCTCAAATAAAAAAAAATGAGACATTTTTTATTGCAATACCTTTTTTCCGTTTCACCTCATTTAATTGCCAATAAAAAAGAGCAACGGATACCAATTCGCACTGATCCCCCCGCTCACGCCTTCCGCTCGTAATGAATCAATCGCAACCCCTCATCTATCCATCTCGCTCTCTCTCTCAGTTAAGTTAACCCCCCAGTCCCAGCCCCACTGACTCGCAGGAGATTCTTATTTCTTCCGCCCCGCGGTGCAATTTTATCCGCCGCGGTCCATTTCCGTCGGGAAAGCAATCACGGCCCGGTCGCTAATTGCGCCCTTCTCAATGTCCGACGCAGGACTTTCAATTAAACCCCTCTGGAGTTATTTTATTTGGCCGCCCCAGCGACGGCGGCAGTCTTATCAGGACAGCTCCCCATTTCGCCCGATCGCGCGTCGCCTGTCAATCCGATCAGATTATATCCTGTATGTGTGTGTGTGCACAGTGGCCAGAAATATTTGGCGGAAAATTTTCAATTTCGTGCATCCCCTGCCACCGTCGTCCATTTTAATATCGAACAATTTTGACATTAAATCAGCCGGCGCGGCGAGGCGGATGAACTCAATGACATGTCATGTAGGGGGTGCGGGATTGCCCATTAAAGAAATTTAAAGTAGTTGCGGGGTATATTGGTAATGGAAAAATTGATACTGATGATTACCAGGCACGGACTTAGGCACGCACTAGGCACTTTTAAATCAACAACATTATTTAAAATTAGTTAATTGCTCTCAAGCATTTTATTTTAAAATTATATAGAATAATCCTCATAATTATATCATCCTTTAATTCAACATATCCAACGATATGGGAACGCATATCCCATATCGTTGGATGTGTTGAATTAAAGAATAATATAATTATGAGGATTATTCTATATAATTTTAAAATAAAATGTTTGAGAGCAATTAACTAATGTTAAATAATTAAATTAGGATGCAACATCAATATATCAACACTCGTCTCAAACAGGTGAAAACCGCTAGTGTGTTTGGCGCAAACGACCAAGTTGTCCGCCGACTCGGCGAAAACCGGGCCGTGTGTTTACAACCTTAGGGTGGAGTTTAGGATGATTTTATATATTTGTCCTGTAATTAGGATTTGTTCTGTTGACAATAAATTATTATTGCTAGACGATAGATAATTTATCAATTACTACACCTTCGTATTCTGTTACTACCTCTAATTTACTTATTTATATTAAATTCGAGTGTACAACATTTATATTGGTTGTTTGGTATTAAATATAATGGTTAATTCCATTATATTTGATACCAAACAGTCAGTATCAATTTTGTACACTCGAATGTAATATAAATAAGTATATGAGGTAGTAACAGAATACGAAGGTGTAGTAAGTTGTTCATTAATAAAAATATTTGCATTATTATTAAAAATTATTTTCGTACTACAGCTATTTGTAGATTACATTAATTTTCCAGCCACCCTCCGCCATTGTGTGTTGGCAATCGAATGAAAACATAATTTCAACCGAAACCACCATCAAATAAACAAATATATAAGAGTAAACATTAGTTTTACTAAAACCACTCTCGAAATTACCGAAACAAACTCAACACGGCGATAAAATCGTGCAAAACAACCACCCCGCGCGCGCCATTTGCATAATTCCTTAATATACACCGGCAAAATTCCAATTTTGCCCCCCTCCGTGTGTCGGACAATCTCACCTGCGGATCCTTTTAATCCGCGCGCGTGGGTGGTGGCGGCGGCGGCGTTCCGCACCCCACCGCCCCCCATTTGTGAGCCCGGGAGTATATTAAAGCGGCAACTCGTTTCCCTTTGTCCTCGGCGGGCGCATCAACCCGCCGCCGCAACACGAAAACAGCATCCACCCGAAACCCCGGCAGCCCTAATGTTTCTAATTTACAACGCGCTGCGCTGCAAGGGCGCTAATCAGTCTGCCACGGTTGTTGGCGCTCGCGCGCGACCCCCCCGTTTTTAATTAGTTAATGACAGAGACAAATATTACACGGTGGTAATTACAACCCGGAAACTATGTAAATTGATTGCGATGTCAATTAGTTTTGATAATAATTGCGCGGGGGTACATTATAATTTTAGACTTGGAATTTTGTGGAGATCTCTTCACACTATCTATTTTTGTTTGTTTGTTGTGCAATTTACCCTTAAGTCGTTTCAATATTTGCTTATTAATTTTCTGAAAAGTTAGATTTTATGGGGTATTAAACTCGAAAATTACAAGATCCAACAGTAGTAGGATTACAAAAAGTGCTGTAACTCGTTTTATGATTATCATAATTTTATAAAATCAACTTGTTTGCATTCACTAGTAGTCATGTTTATTTATTACAATATATGAAACTCGCACCTAATTTTTGAATGGACTTTATGGAGTGTTAAACTCGAAAATTACAAGATCCAACTGTAGTAGGATTACAAAAAGTGCTGTAACTCGTTTTATAATTATCATAATTTTATAAAATCAACTTGATTGCATTCACTAGTAATCATGTTTATTGATTACAACATTTGAAACTCGTACCTAATTTTTGAATGGACTTTATGGGGTGTTAAATTCGAAAATTACAAGATCCAACAGTAGTAGGATTACAAAAAGTGCTGTAACTCGTTTTATAATTATCATAATTTTATAAAATCAACTTGATTGCATTCACTAGTAGTCATGTTTATTGATTACAACATTTGAAACTCGTACCTAATTTTTGAATGGACTTTATGGGGTGTTAAACTCGAAAATTACAAGATCCAACAGTAGTAGAATTACAAAAAGTGCTGTAACTCATTTTATAATTATCATAATTTTATAAAATCAACTTGTTTGCATTCATTAGTAGTCATGTTTATTGATTACAACATTTGAAACTCGTACCTGATTTTTGAATGGACTTTATGGAGTGTTAAACTCGAAAATTACAAGATCCAACAGTAGTATAATTTCAAAAAGTGCTGTAACTCGTTTTATAATTATCATAATTTTATAAAATCAACTTGATTGCATTCACTAGTAGTCATGTTTATTGATTACAACATTTGAAACTCGTACCTAATTTTTGAATGGACTTTATTGAGGGTCAAACTCGAAAATTACAACATCCAACAGTAGTAGGATTTCAAAAAGTGCTGTAACTCGATTTATAATTATCATAATTTTATAAAATCAACTTGATTGCATTCACTAGTAATCATGTTTCTTGATTACAACATTTGAAACTCGTACCTGATTTTTGAATGAACTTTATAGAGTGTTAAACTCGAAAATTACAAGATCCAACTGTAGTAGGATTACAAAAAGTGCTGTAACTCATTTTATAATTATCATAATTTTATAGAATCAACTTGTTTGCATTCACTAGTAGTCATCTTTATTGATTACAACATTTGAAACTCGTACCTAATTTTTGAATGGACTTTATGGGGTGTTAAACTCGAAAATTACAAGATCCAACAGTAGTAGGATTACAAAAAGTACTGTAACTCGTTTTATAATTATCATAATTTTATAAAATCAACTTGTTTGCATTCACTAGTAGTCATGTTTATTGATTACAACATTTGAAACTCGTACCTAATTTTTGAATGGACTTTATTTGGTGTTAAACTCGAAAATTACAAGATCCAACAGTAGTAGGATTACAAAAAGTGCTGTAACTCATTTTATAATTATCATAATTTTATAAAATCGACTTGATTGCATTCACTAGTAGTCATGTTTATTGATTACAACATTTGAAACTCGTACCTAATTTTTGAATGGACTTTATGGGGTGTTAAACTCGAAAATTACAAGATGCAACAGTAGTAAGATTACAAAAAGTGCTGTAACTCGTTTTATAAGTATCATAATTTTATAAAATTAACTACATATATATATATATATATATATATATATATATATATGTATATATATGTATATATATATATATATATATGTATATAATATTTATCTAAATAATTTCTATTTTAAGTTTTTATATAATTTGTTATTGATAGTATTCACCTGGAGGGCATTTATGGTGAATGCGCCGGGCATCGCATCTACCGGGTCCCCCCCCTTCTGGCGCATCCGTAAACGGATACCCATTTAAATGTAAATTTAAATCGATGGGGAAAAACGCAACGAACGTTTTAATTTTGCTCCAGCCGCCGCCGTGCCGTAACGTTTGAGTATATTGGGGGGCCGCGCCCTCTCCCCGTAATCAGCGTTTAAATCGCGTCGCCTCTGACGCGTCAGGAGTTGCGATTAAATTATGCAAAGGATGGGCGCTTAAAGATCTACGCGTTCTCAGTGAAATAATGATAGCTTTAATGAAAACGCAGAAAATTCAGTTGTGTGAAAAATATAATTGTGTATTTTTTTTACATCGGTAGTATTTCTGTCCTTTATATTTTTCAAAATATCGAAATATATTTTTTTTTAAATATAAAAGTCAGAAAAGGCAATAAACAAATAGTTTTTATGAGCTAATGTAGTTAAATTCTTCTATCATTCTGGATTGCACATATAATATTTAAACTCCTCAAATTTATAAATTGTATATTAAGTTGTAGGTATACAGCACACAATATTATCCTAAAACTGAATTAATTATATTACACTCTCACTAATAGTTTTCTGCACAATTTGTCCCACACACGCTGCTGGAATTAGCAGCACTACCCCAATCCACCCCACGCTAAATAACGCGCGTTTGTGCAAAAGGGCGCGTAATCGGGCAGGCCGCCCTATGAATGGAAATGAGTTGTGTAAGGGTATACAGGCGTGCGGCGGGTCCTCTCTCTCTCTAGCTGGAATCCCAGAGACGACAGTGATGAATAAATTGGGGGGATCTTGTGTCTCGGATTGTATAATGAAATTAAATTGCGAGAGCAGATTTAGCCCGCGCAGTTAGTTTTCCGATTATTAAATACATCCCCCCCCCCCAAAAAAAACAACAAAAAAAGTACAAATCCGTATAAACCACCACCATGACAGTAATTGAGAGAAAGAGCCCAGAGGCATTTGCATTTTAAATACATAGTCTTCTAAGTATTAACCTTGTTATTATAAAACACTTTTTGAATTTTGATAAAAATATACAACTAGATTATCATACATAACATTTTCACAGGTTATTTATATAATTCAAGCATATAAACTCGAGTTATAATGTTTTTAATAATATGTTTGCATGTGAAAATTTAAACTCATATAAAAACTTGAGTCTTTAAATTATTAAATATTCACTTGCACACATGTTATTAAAAACGTTCTAATGTTATATAAATCAAAAAATATTTATCTCAGGTTTATTTTGGACTTCTAGGGCTATACTAGAAGTCTAAAATTAACCTGATATAAATATGTTTATATATATATATATATATATATATATATATATATATATATATATATATAATTTAGTATCTACACGACATTTAAAAAAAATATCTATACAACTGATTTTTTTTAATTGTCATGTTTAAGAATCAATTTCAACGATTACAAATGATATAGATTGTGTAAACATATTGGTTGTTTGTTATGGGGTTTATGCGGCATTTTTGCGGCGCTTGTAAATTCGGATGGCGGCTGCAGTAGCGGCGGCGGCGATCGCGTTACAGGGAAACAATCCCGGCGGCGCGGCCATAAATCCCGTTTTTGTACCAATAATACACGCGATGACATGTTGTGTCCGCTCTAGCGTGCCGCGAAGCGAGCGAGCGAACGCGCGCCGCCGCCCCGCAACCGCCCCCGCCATTCCGGGACGAAATTACATTATTATCTATGCGAGGGACTTGCTCCGGCGACATGATATACGCGCAGTGTAGGACGCTACAGGACACGGCTCCGCACTCCGGTGACTAGACTCATTAGGGGTGTGAGATCTAGAGGTGGATTCAGAGTTTCTGCATGCTTGAAACTTAGGCTCGGTTGTATAAAGTCGAGATAATTATAACCCGTGATTATCACAATTTATATAAAATATTATTATCACAATTTATATAACCCCACATATGCTAGATTTGCAATTTTTGAGTTTAACATACCAAAAATACCAAAAACAGATGAGCTACGAATCTCAAACTTTCTAATTAATAAGTATGACTGTTTCTAAATGCATTTAAAGATTTTTCATAATAGTTTTGACATTTTAAATTGATTTATTACAATTTATGTGAACCCTACTCATGCTGGATTTACATTGTTTTAGTTTAACATAACGAAAAAGACAGAAAACAGATGAGCTATGATTCTTGAACTTTTTAGTTAATAAGTATGACTATTTCTGAATTCATTTAAGAATTTTTCATAACATTATTGACATTTTAAACCGATTTATCACAGTTTATTTATATTATCAGACTATTTTATACAACTAGTTTGACTAAAAGCTCTCTAACTCTAGTTGTGGCAGTTGAAAACTCATGAAACTTGCCACGTATAGAAAAAATATGTTTATTTATTGCAGCATATAATTGGTTGTGCTATTTCATAAACTAAATTTTTTACGAATTTTCAAAATGTGATATGACTTTTTTCATACAACTAGTTTGACTAGAAGCTCTTTAACTCTAGTTGTGGCTGTTGAAACTTCATGAAACTTGCCACGCATAGAAAAAATATGTTTATTTATTACAACATATAATTTTGGTTGTGCTATTTCATAAACTGAATTTTTTACGAATTTTCAAAAACTGATATGATTTTCTTTATACAACTAGTTTGACTAAAATCTCTCTAACTCTAGTTGTGGCTGTTGAATACTCATGAAACTTGCCACATATAGAAAAAATATGTTTATTTATTACAACATATAATTTTGGTAGTGCTATTTCATAAACTGAATTTTTTACGAATTTTCAAAATGTGATATGACTTTTTTCATACAACTAGTTTGACTAAAAGCTCTCTAACTCTAGTTGTGGCTGTTGAAAATTCATGAAACTTGCCACGTATAGAAAAAATATGTTTATTTATTACAACATATAATTTTGGTAGTGCTATTTGATAAACTGAATTTTTTACGAATTTTCAAAATGTGATATGATTTTTTTTATACAACTAGTTTGACTAAAAGCTCTCTAACTCTAGATGTGGCTGTTGAAAATTCATGAAACTTGCTACATATAGAAAAATATGTTTATTTATTACAACATATAATTTTGGTAGTGCTATTTGATAAACTGAATTTTTTACGAATTATCAAAATGTAATATGACTTTTTTCATACAACTAGTTTGACTAAAATCTCTCTAACTCTAGTTGTGGCTGATGAAAATTCATGAAACTTGTCACGTATAGAAAAAATATGTTCATTCATGACAACATATAATTTTGGTAGTGCTATTTCATAAACTGAATTTTTTACGAATTTTCAAAATGTGATATGACTTTTTGCATACAACTAGTTTGACTAAAATCTCTCCAACTCTAGTTCTGGCTGTTGAAAATTCATGAAACTTGCCATGTATAGAAAAAATATGTTCACTCATCACAACATATAATTTTGGTAGTGCTATTTCATAAACTGAATTTTTTACAAATTTTCAAAATGTGATATGACTTTTTTCATACAACTAGTTTGACTAAAAGCTCTCTAACTCTAGTTGTGGCAGCTGAAACTTCATGAAACTTGCCACGTATAGAAAAAATATGTTTATTTATTACAACATATAATTTTGGTAGTGCTATTTCATAAACTGAATTTTTTGCGAATTTTCAAAATGTGATATTTGTTTTCTTATACAACTAGTTTGACTAAAAGCTCTCTAACTCTAGTTGTGGCAGTTGAAACTTCATGAAACTTGCTACGTATAGAAAAAATATGTTTATTCATTACAACATATAATTTTGGTAGTGCTATTTCATAATCTGAATTTTTTACGAATTTTCAAAATGTGATATGACTTTTTTTATACAACTAGTTTGACTAAAAGCTCTCTAACTCTAGTTGTGGCTGTTGAAAACTCATGAAGCTTGCCACATATAGAAAAAATATGTTTATTTATTACAACATATAATTTTGGTAGTGCTATTTCATAAACTGAATTTTTTTACGAATTTTCAAAATGTAATTTGACTTTTTTCATACAACTAGTTTGACTAAAAGCTCTCTAACTGTAGTTGTGGCTGTTGAAAACTCATGAAGCTTTTCACATATAGGAAAAATATGTTTATTTATTACAACATATAATTTTGGTAGTGCTATTTCATAAACTGAATTTTTTATGAATTTTCAAAATGTGATATGACTTTTTTCATGCAACTAGTTTGACTAAAAGCTCTCTAACTCTAGTTGTGGCTGTTGAAAACTCATGAAACTTGCCACATATAGAAAAATATGTTTATTTATTACAACATATAATTTTGGTAGTGCAATTTTATAAACTGAATTTTTTACGAATTTTCAAAATGTTATATGACTTTTTTCATACAACTAGTTTGACTAAAATCTCTCCAACTCTAGTTGTGGCTGTTGAAAATTCATGAAACTTGCCACATATAGAAAAAATATGTTCGTTTATTACAACATATAATTTTGGTAGTGCTATTTTATAAACTGAATTTTTTACGAATTTTAAAATTGTGATCTACCAATCTCGAACTTTCTAATTAATAAGTATGACTATTTCTGATTATATTCAAGGATTTTTCATAACATTTTAATCCCATTTATTACAGTTTATATGTAACCCCCCACATGCTGGTTTTACAATGATTGAGTTTAGGTCTTGAAATAGTCTTTTTGTAAACTAGTTTCGATGCCAAAAAAAATTCTGTATAGTTTTTCCACGATAACTTTTTAGGGAGGCTCCTGCTATTTTTTTTTAAATGAATTGCTCCGTAATTTTGAACGTTTTAGCATTCAAATATTATTAACTAGCTACCCTACAGTGGGGAGATCCCTTTTTATACCTTTGAAAAGAAAAAAGCAATTTGTGCCTCCCCAAATCGTTCGTTTTCTTTACAACCCGTCGATTTAAATTACAAATAAATTTAATTCCATCCTGTTTCCCCCGCAATTCCATCCCTCCCGCTGCGTTCGGCCATTAAACCGATTGTAGTCGCTTTTTTTTGCTGGGATCGCACTCTCCGGATATTAAAGCCGCCGCCGACACTGCCGCCCGCGAACTTTAAACACAGGTGCGGCGACGGGTTCTTTAATAATCTGCACGTCTTTGTGCTGCACGACGTGTTTACGTTACCCGACGACGTGAGGGGCGGGCTGGATTTATGGGGAGACACCACAACGAGATGCGAGTTGAGGGGATGCTTAGCACCACGACCACTAGTCGTCTAGTGCTTTAAAACACTAATGGAGTTATGTAGTATATAAACCGAAAATTCGCAAAAAGATTCATTAATTGTTGTAATTTCCAATTTTTTTTTGTACTCCGAGCAAGTGAATATAATTTATTCGCATAATTTTGCAGTCCACCTTTATTCCTTATATTTATTAATGGTGCAACCAAAAATAAGTTATTAAACTTACTTTTTAACTTACAATTACATTACATACATTTTCACTTTAGTCCTTAAGGTAGATACATACTAAGTTTGAACATAGATTGTATATGAGAATAATAAATATAATCCAGGAAATTTTGAGACTTGAGAAAAATAAAATTGTATGCTATATCGCCCACCTTGCGTGTGCGTCACCCCCCCGTTATTCGTTTATTTCATAACCCGTCCACGAGGGGCGGCTTACCTCATCATGGTCCCCGCGCCTCCACCCGAAACGCCCCCGCCATCAGTCTGGTCTCGCTTTCCAGGTGTGTAACGAGATCCCCGAGGACGTGTCTGATCCAGACGCGCCGGGGGGATCGTGGCCCCGCTCGCTCGCTCGCTCCCGGGAAACAGATTACATCCACACTTTTCGAAATGAAATGGGGGGATTATGTCGCCCAGGAGGAGTGCGCGTGCTACAGAGAGAGCTCTCTCTCCCCTTTCGATACAGGCCGAAGGTCGCAGTGATATCAATTACCCCCCACGTTTGGATCATTTAATCAGATACTTATTTATCCTATTGATTGAATTGAATTTGATATAAACATTAAGAAATAGTCATTCTTATTAACTAAAGAGTTCGAGATTCGTAGCTCACCTGTTTTGGGTTTATTTGGTATGTAAAACTCAAAAATTACAAATGTAGCATATGTGGGGTTACAAAAACTGTAATGAATCGCTATAAAATGTCAAAAATGTTATGAAAAATAACCTTAGATGTGTTCAGAAATAGTCATACTTATTAACTAGAAAGTTCGAGATTCGTAGCTCATCTGTTTTTGGTCTATTTGGTGTGTTAAACTCAAAAATTACAAATGTAGCATATGTGGGGTTATATAAACTGTAATAAATCGCAATAAAATGTAAAAATGTTATGAAAAATAACCTTAGATGTGTTCAGAAATAGTCATACTTATTAACTAGAAAGTTCGAGATTCGTAGCTCATTTGTTTTTGGTCTATTTGGTATGTTAAACTAAAAAATTGCAAATGTAGCATATGAGGGGTTATATAAACTGTAATTAATCGCTATAAAATGCCAAAAATGTTATGAAAAATAACCTTAGATGTGTTCAGAAATAGTCATACTTATTAACTAGAAAGTTCGAGATTCGTAGCTCATCTGTTTTTGGTCTATTTGGTATGTTAAACTCAAAAATTACAAATTTAGCATATGCGGGGTTACATAAACTGTAATTTATTCGCTATAAAATGCCAAAAATGTTATGAAAAATAACCTTAGATGTGTTCAGAAATAGTCATACTTATTAACTAGAAAGTTCGAGATTCGTAGCTCATCTGTTTTTGGTCTATTTGGTATGTTAAACTCAAAAATTGCAAATGTAGCATATGTGGGGTTACTTAAACTGTAACTAATCGCTATAAAATGTCAAAAATGTTATGAAAAATAACCTTAGATGTGTTCAAAAATAGTCATTCTTATTAACTAGAAAGTTCGAGATTCGTAGCTCATCTGTTTTTGGTCTATTTGGTATGTTAAACTCAAAAATTGCAAATGTAGCATATGTGGGGTTACATAAACTGTAATTAATCGCTATAAAATGTCAAAAATGTTATGAAAAATAACCTTAGATGTGTTCAAAAATAGTCATTCTTATTAACTAGAAAGTTCGAGATTCGTAGCTCATCTGTTTTTGGTCTATTTGGTATGTTAAACTCAAAAATTGCAAATGTAGCATATGTGGGGTTACTTAAACTGTAACTAATCGCTATAAAATGTCAAAAATGTTATGAGAAATAACCTTAGATGTGTTCAGAAATAGTCATACTTATTAACTAGAAAGTTCGAGATTCGTAGCTCATCTGTTTTTGGTCTATTTGGTATGTTAAACTCAAAAATTGCAAATGTAGCATATGTGGGGTTACTTAAACTGTAATTAATCGCTATAAAATGTCAAAAATGTTATGAAAAATAACCTTAGATGTGTTCAGAAATAGTCATACTTATTAACTAGAAAGTTTGAGATTCGTAGCTCATTTGTTTTTGGTCTATTTGGTATGTTAAACTCAAAAATTGCAAATGTAGCATATGTGGGGTTACATAAACTGTAATTAATCGCTATAAAATGTCAAAAATGTTATGAGAAATAACCTTAGATGTGTTCAGAAATAATCATACTTATTAACTAGAAAGTTCGAGATTCGTAGCTCATCTGTTTTTGGTCTATTTGGTATGTTAAACTCAAAAATTACAAATTTAGCATATGCGGGGTTACATAAACTGTAATTAATCGCTATAAAATGCCAAAAATGTTATGAAAAATAACCTTAGATGTGTTCAGAAATAGTCATACTTATTAACTAGAAAGTTCGAGATTCGTAGCTCATCTGTTTTCGGTCTATTTGGTATGTTAAACTCAAAAATTACAAATGTAGCATATGAGGGGTTACATAAACTGTAATTAATCGCTATAAAATGCCAAAAATGTTATGAAAAATAACCTTAGATGTGTTCAGAAATAGTCATACTTATTAACTAGAAAGTTCGAGATTCGTAGCTCATTTGTTTTTGGTCTATTTGGTATGTTAAACTCAAAAATTGCAAATGTAGCATATGTGGGGTTACTTAAACTGTAATTAATCGCTATAAAATGTCAAAAATGTTATGAAAAGTAACCTTAGATGTGTTCAGAAATAGTCATACTTATTAATTAGAAAGTTCGAGATTCGTAGCTCATCTGTTTTCGGTCTATTTGGTATGTTAAACTCAAAAATTACAAATTTAGCATATGCGGGGTTACATAAACTGTAATTAATCGCTATAAAATGCCAAAAATGTTATGAAAAATAACCTTAGATGTGTTCAGAAATAGTCATACTTATTAACTAGAAAGTTCGAGATTCGTAGTTCATCTGTTTTTGGTCTATTTGGTATGTTAAACTCAAAAATTGCAAATGTAGCATATGTGGGGTTACTTAAACTGTAATTAATCGCTATAAAATGTCAAAAATGTTATGAGAAATAACCTTAGATGTGTTCAGAAATAGTCATACTTATTAACTAGAAAGTTCGAGATTCGTAGCTCATTTGTTTTTGGTCTATTTGGTATGTTAAACTCAAAAATTGCAAATGTAGCATATGTGGGGTTACTTAAACTGTAATTAATCGCTATAAAATGTCAAAAATGTTATGAAAAGTAACCTTAGATGTGTTCAGAAATAGTCATACTTATTAATTAGAAAGTTCGAGATTCGTAGCTCATCTGTTTTCGGTCTATTTGGTATGTTAAACTCAAAAATTACAAATTTAGCATATGCGGGGTTACATAAACTGTAATTAATCGCTATAAAATGCCAAAAATGTTATGAAAAATAACCTTAGGTGTGTTCAGAAATAGTCATACTTATTAACTAGAAAGTTCGAGATTCGTAGCTCATCTGTTTTCGGTCTATTTGGTATGTTAAACTCAAAAATTACAAATTTAGCATATGAGGGGTTACATAAACTGTAATTAATCGCTATAAAATGCCAAAAATGTTATGAAAAATAACCTTAGATGTGTTCAGAAATAGTCATACTTATTAACTAGAATATTCGAGATTCGTAGCTCATTTGTAGTTGGTCTATTTGGTATGTTAAACTCAAAAATTGCAAATGTAGCATATGTGGGGTTACATAAACTGTAATTAATCGCTATAAAATGCCAAAAATGTTATGAAAAATAACCTTAGATGTGTTCAGAAATAGTCATACTTATTAACTAGAAAATTCGAGATTCGTAGCTCATCTGTTTTTGGTCTATTTGGTGTGTTAAACTCAAAAATTACAAATGTACCATATGAGGGGTTACATAAACTGTAATTAATCGCTATAAAATGCCAAAAATGTTATGAAAAATAAACTTAGATGTGTTCAGAAATAGTCATACTTATTAACCAGAAAGTTCGAGATTCGTAGCTCATCTGTTTTTGGTCTATTTGGTGTGTTAAACTCAAAAATTACAAATGTACCATATGTGGGGTTACATAAACTGTAATTAATCGCTATAAAATGTCAAAAATGTTATGAGAAATAACCTTAGATGTGTTCAGAAATAGTCATACTTATTAACTAGAAAGTTCGAGATTCGTAGCTCATCTGTTTTTGGTCTATTTGGTGTGTTAAACTCAAAAATTGCAAATGTAGCATATGTGGGGTTACATAAACTGTAATTAATCGCTATAAAATGCCAAAAATGTTATGAAAAATAAACTTAGATGTATTCAGAAATAGTCATATTTATTAACTAGAAAGTTCGAGATTCGTAGCTCATCTGTTTTTGGTCTATTTGGTGTGTTAAACTCAAAAATTGCAAATGTAGCATATGTGGGGTTACATAAACTGTAATTAATCGCTATAAAATGCCAAAAATGTTATGAAAAATAACCTTAGATGTGTTCAAAAATAGTCATACTTATTAACTAGAGAGTTCGAGATTCGTAGCTCAATTGTTTTTGGTCTATTTGGTATGTTAAACTCAAAAATTACAAATGTACCATATATGGGGTTACATAAACTGTAATTAATCGCTATAAAATGCCAAAAATGTTATGAAAAATAACCTTAGATGTGTTCAAAAATAGTCATACTTATTAACTAGAGAGTTCGAGATTCGTAGCTCATCTGTTTTTGGTCTATTTGGTATGTTAAACTCAAAAATTGCAAATGTAGCATATGTGGGGTTACATAAACTGTAATTAATCGCTAAAAAATGTAAAAAATGTTATGAAAAATAACCTTAGATGTGTTCCGAAATAGTCATACTTATTAACTAGAAAGTTCGAGATTCGTAGCTCATCTGTTTTTGGTCTATTTGGTATGTTAAACTCAAAAATTGCAAATGTAGCATATACGGGGTTATATAAACTGTAATAAATCGCAATAAAATGTCAAAAATATTATGAAAAATAACCTTAGATGTGTTCAGAAATAGTCATACTTATTAACTAGAAAGTTCGAGATTCGTAGCTCATCTGTTTTTGGTCTATTTGGTATGTTAAACTCAAAAATTGCAAATGTAGCATATACGGGGTTATATAAACTGTAATAAATCGCAATAAAATGTCAAAAATATTATGAAAAATAACCTTAGATGTGTTCAGAAATAGTCATACTTATTAACTAGAAAGTTCGAGATTCGTAGCTCATCTGTTTTTGGTCTATTTGGTGTGTTAAACTAAAAAATTACAAATGTACCATATGTGGGGTTACATAAACTGTAATTAATCGCTATAAAATGCCAAAAATGTTATGAAAAATAACCTTAGATGTGTTCAGAAATAGTCATACTTATTAACTAGAAAGTTCGAGATTCGTGGCTCATCTGTTTTTGGTCTATTTGGTGTGTTAAACTCAAAAATTACAAATGTACCATATGTGGGGTTACATAAACTGTAATTAATCGCTATAAAATGCCAAAAATGTTATGAAAAATAACCTTAGATGTGTTCAGAAATAGTCATACTTATTAACTAGAAAGTTCGAGATTCGTAGCTCATCTGTTTTTGGTCTATTTGGTATGTTAAACTCAAAAATTGCAAATGTAGCATATACGGGGTTATATAAACTGTAATAAATCGCAATAAAATGTCAAAAATATTATGAAAAATAACCTTAGATGTGTTCAGAAATAGTCATACTTATTAACTAGAAAGTTCGAGATTCGTAGCTCATCTGTTTTTGGTCTATTTGGTGTGTTAAACTAAAAAATTACAAATGTACCATATGTGGGGTTACATAAACTGTAATTAATCGCTATAAAATGCCAAAAATGTTATGAAAAATAACCTTAGATGTGTTCAGAAATAGTCATACTTATTAACTAGAAAGTTCGAGATTCGTGGCTCATCTGTTTTTGGTCTATTTGGTGTATTAAACTCAAAAATTACAAATGTACCATATGAGGGGTTACATAAACTGTAATTAATCGCTATAAAATGCCAAAAATGTTATGAAAAATAAACTTAGATGTGTTCAGAAATAGTCATACTTATTAACTAGAAAGTTCGAGATTCGTAGCTCATCTGTTTTTGGTCTATTTAGTGTGTTAAACTCAAAAATTACAAATGTACCATACGTGGGGTTACATAAACTGTAATTAATCGCTATAAAATGCTAAAAATTTTATGAAAAATAACCTTAGATGTGTTTAGAAATAGTCATACCTATTAACTAGAAAATTCGAGATTCGTAGCTCATCTGTTTTTGGTCTATTTGGTGTGTTAAACTCAAAAATTACAAATGTACCATATGTGGGGTTACATAAACTGTAATTAATCGCTATAAAATGTCAAAAATGTTATGAAAAATAACTTTAGATGTGTTCAGAAATAGTCATACTTATTAACTAGAAAGTTCGAGATTCGTAGCTCATTTGTTTTTGGTCTATTTGGTATGTTAAACTCAATAATTGCAAATGTAGCATATACGGGGTTATATAAACTGTAATAAATCGCAATAAAATGTCAAAAATATTATGAAAAATAACCTTAGATGTGTTCAGAAATAGTCATACTTATTAACTAGAAAGTTCGAGATTCGTAGCTCATTTGTTTTTGGTCTATTTGGTGTGTTAAACTCAAAAATTGCAAATGTAGCATATGTGGCGTTATATAAACTGTAATAAATCGCAATAAAATGTCAAAAATGTTATGAAAAATAACCTTAGATGTGTTCAGAAATAGTCATACTTATTAACTAGAAAGTTCGAGATTCGTAGCTCCTCTGTTTTTGGTCTATTTGGTATGTTAAACTCAATAATTGCAAATGTAGCATATGTGGGGTTACTTAAACTGTAAATAATCGCTATAAAATGTCAAAAATGTTATGAAAAATAACCTTAGATGTGTTCAAAAATAGTCATACTTATTAACTAGAGAGTTCGAGATTCGTAGCTCATCTGTTTTTGGTCTATTTGGTGTGTTAAACTCAAAAATTACAAATGTAGCATATGTGGGGTTACATAAACTGTAAATAATCGCTATAAAATGTCAAAAATGTTATGAAAAATAACCTTAGATGTGTTCAGAAATAGTCATTCCTATTAACTAGATAATTCGAGATTCGTAGCTCATCTGTTTTTGGTCTTTTTAGTATGTTATACTCAAAAATTGCAAAACCAGCATGTGTGCGGTTACATAAACTGTGATAGAATGATTTAAAATATCAAAAATGTTATGAAAAATCCTATATAATATATTCAGAAATATAAAACTATAAAATTTGAATGAATTCATAGCTCACCTGTTTTTTAGTCTTGTTGGTGTGTTAAGCCCGATCTGAAATGTCTAGTAAAATAATTGTGCGGCAAATAAAACACTTCACTTTTTATGTATAATTTACTCATGTTAATACATTTTATTACACGCACAGTCCACTCACTCAGCAGAAGAAAAACTCGATTTGCATATTTGCAGTTGGATGCTAGAGATGGACGTTCGCTTTGCTACGTGCCGTGCCGGCCCGCCTGCGCTGGTTACGCCACTTTTGCATTTTTTAAACTCGGAATTAAATCCGGCGCGCTCCGTAAAATTATTATGTTACAGTATGTACATTTCGGTGGATTATCCCGGGCACATAATCCCGGCTGCAGGAAATACAAGTGCATATGAAAATTGACCAGAATTTTTATTATTATTATTATTTTTTTTATTATTATACAGAGTGGTTTATTAGAGATTAGATAATGAAAGGGAGAACAGTAGAGCAATTGCGGGCACAATGATGGTGATTGTTTTTGTATGGGCTGATGAGCTGGGCCAATGTAGTTTCTCATTGTTCACCTGAAATAAATGAAATCGCATAAAAATTAACTCTCATATGAATTCGCACTGAAAAACATTGTGAGGAATTGAATTCTCAAATTACATTCAAGATATCTTGCTTATCTTTAAAGATACGCGGCTGTTAAGTTGAAAATTGTTCATTTCAACAAATTTCTTCGATTAGTTCAAGTGGGCGTGTAGTAACTATTACTAAACATATGAATTCGGACTGAAAAACATGTGAGGAATTGAATTCTCAAATTACATTCAAGATATCTTGCTTATCTTTGAAGATACGTGGCTGTTAAGTTGAAAATAGTTCATTTCAACCAATTTCTTCGATTAGTTCATGTGGGCGTTAGTAAGTATTACTAAACATATGAATTCGGACTGATAAACATGTGAGGAATTGAATTCTCAAATTACATTCAAGATATCTTGCTTATCTTTGAAGATACGCGGCTGTTAAGTTGAACATTGTTCATTTCAACCAATTTCTTCGATTAGTTCAAGTGGACGTGTAGTAACTATTACTAAGCATATGAATTTGGACTGAAAAACATGTGAGGAATTGAATTCTCAAATTACATTCAAGATATCTTGCTTATCTTTAAAGATACGCGGCTGTTAAGTTGAAAATTGTTCATTTCAACCAATTTCTTCGATTAGTTCAAGTGGGCGTGTAGTAACTATTACTAAACATATGAATTCGGACTGAAAAACATGTGAGGAATTGAATTCTCAAATTACATTCAAGATATCTTGCTTATCTTTGAAGATACGCGGCTGTTAAGTTGAAAATTGTTCATTTCAACCAATTTCTTCGATTAGTTCAAGTGGGCGTGTAGTAACTATTACTAAACATATGAATTCGGACTGACAAACATGTGAGGAATTGAATTCTCAAATTACATTCAAGATATCTTGCTTATCTTTGAAGATACGCGGCTGTTAAGTTGAAAATTGTTCATTTCAACCAATTTCTTCGATTAGTTCAAATGGGCGTGTAGTAACTATCACTAAACATATGAATTCGGACTGAAAAACATGTGAGGAATTGAATTCTCAAATTACATTCAAGATATCTTGCTTATCTTTGAAGATACGCGGCTGTTAAGTTGAAAATTGTTCATTTCAACCAATTTCTTCGATTAGTTCAAGTGGGCGTGTAGTAACTATTACTAAACATATGAATTTGGACTGAAAAACATGTGAGGAATTGAATTCTCAAATTACATTCAAGATATCTTGCTTATCTTTAAAGATACGCGGCTGTTAAGTTGAAAATTGTTCATTTCAACCAATTTCTTCGATTAGTTCAAGGGGGCGTGTAGTAACTATTACTAAACATATGAATTCGGACTGAGAAACATGTGAGGAATTGAATTCTCAAATTACATTCAAGATATCTTGCTTATCTTTGAAGATACGATTTAATTACAAATTCACAGATAAAACATACACAAACGTATTTATATGAAATACTGACTTTAACATTAAATAGCATCAAAACTAGCAACACCGTACTTTTTGATTATGACTTTAATTAATAGATCAATATATTGCTAATACATTAGCAAAGTTTCAAAAATATCCATCAAGGGATTGTTGAAATATTTACCAGTTTGCTATTAAAACCGAATATTGCATCATCAATCAATTACCTGTGTCGGCGGCAGTTTCACAATTATAGTTCGCCCCACGTTTTGTGGAGGCGCCGGGATGCCTGGCTGGGACGTTTCGCACCGTAGGTGCAGCGCGCCACCCCTTTGCAGAAGTGGTCTCTCAATTAGCAGCCTCAAACCGACAGTACGAGTGCCTGGGGCGGTTCTTCTCTCATCGAGCAAATTTGCTCGTTGAGCCTAGACAACAAAACAAACACAGCGTATATATATATATATATATATATATATATATATATATATATATATATATTATATATATATATATTATTAAGATTATTATTATTATTAATAATTTGCTATTAAGGTAGCGAATAGATATTCCTCTGCGATACCAGCAGAAGATGTATCTATTTCAGGGTTAGCGATCCTGCCTACGCGAGCTTTTGGTGTCCCCACAAATCTTTCTTCCTGGGGGATGTCCCATGACCGAATCCCAAACACACTTCTTTTCAAGTATTTCCATACTGTGTCCTCAATAATTGTCTCAAATAATAACTTTATATCTTATTTTGAAGATCAATAATTTTATAATACAGTAAACTGTTGGTAGTTTTTAAAATGTATATATACACTCCAGTTTTTACAATTAAAACAAACATTAAATTTCTATTACTAATAACTCCCAACTGTATCATTTAGAACTTTGTCCGTTAAATTTATTTTTCTTGCGAATAAGAAGAAAAAAAAACAGTTATATTTCAGATCAGTTCAATCAAATCTTCTTGACAGATAGCCTGCCGGCATACGTTATTTATCTTATTAGCAGTCCCACCGCACCGCCACCGCCCCAGGGAGTCTAATAAATTTTTTCGATCGCCTCGCACCCGCTTGGACGTCAATAATTAAACAGGATTGTCGATTTACGTTCGCCCAAGCAATAGAGGGGCGAGCAACCATTGAAAATTTAATAGACTATGCGAATATTAAATTTTATTACAACTTACAAACCCTTCGGTGTTGTTTCTGAAACTATTACATGAATAAAACAAGATTTTGTGTAATATAGCGAGTTGATTCAGATCAGATAGTAAATTATTCACAGAGTTAAATTTAATATAGACTGTTAATGATAATAATGGATCTTTATTTTTAGCGATTTTCGCTACCATTTAGAAAATACAAGTATGGGTCAGTTTCGATAGAAATTTCATGTTTCAAACTTCGTAAAAATTTAAATAATAGAATTTCGTCAACTACAAAGAGTTTACTGTGTTCTTGATATATTATTCTTCAAAAGGAGATATAAAGTTCTTATATAAGCGAATTATTGAGGTCACAGTAGGGGAAAATACAAGTATGGGTCGTTTTTTTATAACAATTCCATGTTTAAAAAATTGTAAAAAATTAAATTCTTAGATTTTTAAAACTACAAAGAGTTCACTGTACTATACAATTATTTATCTTCAGAATAAGATATAAAGTTTTTATTTGATACTATTATTGAGGACATAGTAGGGGAAAATACAAGTATGGGTCGTTTTCTATAGAAATTTCATGTTTAAAACATCGTAAAAATTAAAATAATACAATTTTTTAAACAACGAGGAGTTGACTGTTTTCTCCATTTATTATTCATCAAAATAAGATATAAATTGCTTATTTGAGATAATTATTGAGGACACAGTAGCGAAAAAGATAAGTAACGGTGGTTTTCTTTGCAAATTTCAAGTTTAAAAAATTGTAAAAAATAAAGTTCTTACATTTAAAAAACTACCAATAGATCATTGTATTGTAAAATAATTGATCTTCGAAATAAGATATAAAGTTCTTATTTGAGGCAATTATTGAGGACACAGTAGAGAAAAATATAAGTTTGGGTCGTTTTCTATAATAATTTCATGTTTAAAAAATTGTAAAAAATCAAGTTCTTAAATTCTTAAAACTACAAAGACTCCAGTGTATTATACAATTATTTATCTTCAGAATAAGATATAAATTTCTTATTTGAGGCAATTATTGAGGTCACAATAAGGGACAATACAAGCATGGGTCAGTTTCGATAGTAATTTCATGTTTCAGACTTCGTAAAAATTTAAATAATAGAATTTCTTCAACTACAAATAGTTCACTGTGTTCTTCATATATTATTCTTCAAAATGAGAGATAAAGTTCTTATATGAGACAATTATTGAGGTCACAGTAGGGGAAAATACAAGTATGGATCGTTTTCTATAACAATTCCATGTTTAAAAAATTGTAAAAAATTAAATTCTTAGATTTTTAAAACTATAAGGAGTTCACTGAATTATGCAATTATTTGTCTTCAAAATAAGATATAAAGTTTTTATTTGAGGCAATTCTTGAGGACACAGTAGGGAAAAATACAAGTATGTGTCGTTTTCTATAATAATTTCATATTTAAAAATTTGTAAAAAATCAACTTCTTTATTTTTTAAAACTAAAATGGATTCACTATATTATACAATTATTTATCTTCAAAATAAGATATAAAGTTTTTATTTCGTACAATTATTGAGGACATAGTAGGAGAAAATACAAGTATGGGTCGTTTTCTGTAGAAATTTCATGTTTAATATATCGTAAAAATTTAAATAATAGAATTTCTTCAACTACGAAGAGTTCACTGTGTTCTTCATTTATTATTCTTCAAAATGAGATATAAATTGATTATTTGAGATAATTATTGAGGACACAGTAGCGAAAAAGATAAGTAATGGTGGTTTTCTTTAGAAATTTCATGTTTAAAAAATTGTAAAAAATAAAATTCTTATATTTTAAAAACTACTAATAGATCATTGTATTATAAAATGATTGATCATCAAAATAAGATATAAAGTTCTTATTTGAGGCAATTATTGAGGACACAGTAGAGAAAAATACAAGTTTGGGTCGTTTTCTATAATAAATTCATGTTTAAAAAATTGTAAAAAATCAAGTTCTTAAATTCTTAAAACTACAAAAACTCCAGTGTATTATACAATTATTTATCTTCAAAATAAGATATAAATTTCTTATTTGAGGCAATTATTGAGGTCACAATAAGGGAAAATACAAGTATGGGTCAGTTTCGATAGAAATTTCATGTTTCAAACTTCGTAAAAATTTAAATAATGGAATTTTTTAAACTGCAAATATTTAACTGTATTCTCCATTTATTATTCTTCAAAATGAGATATATAGTTCTTATATGAGACAATTATTAAGGACACAGAAGGGGAAAATACTAGTATGGGTTGTTTTCTATAACAATTCCATGTTTAAAAAATTGTAAAAAAATAAATTCTTAGATTTTTAAAACTACAAAGAGTGCACTGTATTATGTAATTATTGATCTTTAAAATAAGATATAAAGTTTTTATTTGAGGCTATTCTTGAGGACACAGTACGGGAAAATACAAGTATGTGTCGTTTTCTATAATAATTTCATGTTTAAAAAATTGTAAAAAATGAAGTTCTTAAATTTTTAAAACTACAAAGAGTTTACTGTATTGTACATTTATTTATCTTCAAAATAAGATATAAAGTTTTTATTTGGTACAATTATTGAAGACATATTAGAGGAAAATATAGGTATGGGTAGTTTTCTATAGAAATTTCATGTTTAAAACATCGTTAAAATTTAAATAATAGAATTTCTTCAACTATGAAGAGTTCACGGTGTTCTTCATTTATTATTATTCAAAAAGAGATATAAAATGCTTATATGAGATAATTATTGAGGACACAATAGCGAAAAAGATAAGTAACGGTGGTTTTCTTTGCAAATTTCATGTTTAAAAAATTGTAAAAAATAAAATTCTTACATTTTAAAAACTACCAGTAGATCATTGTGTTACAAAATTATTGATGTTCAAAATAAGATATAAATTTGTTATTTGAGGCAATTATTGAGGACACAGTAGGGGAAAATACCAGTAAGGGTCGTTTTCTATAATAATTTCATGTTTAAAAAATTGTAAAAAATCAAGTTCTTAAATTTTTAAAACTACAAAGAGTTTACTGTATTATACATTTATTTATCTTCAAAATAAGATATAAGGTTTTAATTTGATATAATTATTGAGGACATAGTAGCGGAAAATACAAATATGGGTTGGTTTCGATGTAAATTTCATGTTTCAAACTTCGTAAAAATTTAAATAGTAGATTTTTTTAAACTGCGAATAGTTTACTGTGTTTTTCATTTATTATTCTTCAAAATAAGATATAAATTGATTATTTGAAATAACTATTGAGGACACGGTAGCGATAAAGATAGTTAACGATGGTTTTCTATATAAATATTATGTTTGAAAAATTGTAAAAAATAAAGTTCTTACATTTAAAAAGCTACCAGTAGATCATTGTATTATAAAATGATTGATCTTCAAAATAAGATATAAAGTTCTTATTTGAGGCAATTATTGAGGACACAGTAGAGAAAAATACAAGTTTGGGCCGTTTTCTATAATAATTTCATGTTTAAAAAATTGTAAAAAATCAAGTTCTTAAATTCTTAAAACTACAAAGACTCCAGTGTATTATACAATTATTTATCTTCAAAATAAGATATAAATTTCTTATTTGAGGCAATTATTGAGGTCACAATAAGGGAAAATACAAGTATGGGTCAGTTTCGATAGAAATTTCATGTTTCAAACTTCGTAAAAATTTAAATAATAGAATTTGTTCAACTACAAAGATTTGACTGTGTTCTCCATTTATTATTCTTCAAAATGAGATATAAATTGCTTATTTTAGATAATTATTGAGGACACAGTAGCGAAAAAGATAAGTAATGGTGGTTTTCTTTATAAATTTCATGTTTAAAAAATTGTAAAAAATAAAGTTCTTACATTTTAAAAACTACCCAGTAGATCTTTGTATTATAAAATTATTGATCTTCAAAATAAAATATAAAGTTCTTATTTGATGCAATTATTGAGGACACAGTAGCGGAAAATACAAGTATGGGTCGTTTTCTATAATAATTTCATGTTTAAAAAATTGTAAAAAATCAAGTTCTTAAATTCTTAAAACTACAAAGACTCCAGTGTTATATACAATTATTTATCTTCAAAATAAGATATAAATTTCTTATTTGAGGCAATTATTGAGGTCACAATAAGGAAAAATACAAGTATGTGTCGTTTTCTATAATAATTTCATGTTTAAAAATTTCTAAAAAATCAACTTCTTTATTTTTTAAAACTAAAAAGGGTTCATTATATTATACAATTATTTATCTTCAAAATAAGATATAAAGTTTTTATTTAGTACAATTATTGAGGACATAGTAGGAGAAAATACAAGTATGGGTCGTTTTCTGTAGAAATTTCATGTTTAATATATCGTAAAAATTTAAATAATAGATTTTTTTCAAACAACGAAGAGTTGACTGTGTTCTCCATTTATTATTTTTCAAAATGAGATATAAATTGATTATTTGAGATAATTATTGAGGACACAGTAGCGCAAAAGATAAGTAACGGTAGTTTTCTTTAGAAATTCTATGTTTAAAAAATTGTAAAAAATAAAGTTCTTACATTTAAAAAACTACCAATAGATAATTGTATTACAACATTATTGATCTTCAAAATAAGATATAAAATTCTTATTTGAGGCAATTATTGAGGACACTGTAGAGAAAAATACAAGTTTGGGTCGTTTTTTACAATAATTTCATGTTTAAAAAATTGTAAAAAATCAAGTTCTTAAATTCTTAAAACTATAAAGACTCCAGTGTATTATACAATTATTTATCTTCAAAATAAGATACCAATTTTTTATTTGAGGCAATTATTGCGGTCACAATAAGGGAAAATACAAGTATGGGTCAGTTTCGATAGAAATTTCATGTTTCAAACTTTATAAAAATTTAAATAGTAGAATTTCGTCAACTACAAAGAGTTGACTGTGTTCTTCATATATTATTCTTCAAAATGAGATATAAAGTTCTTATATGAGACAATTATTGAGGTCACAGTAGGCGAAAATACAAGTATGGGTCGTATTGTATAACAATTCCATGTTTAAAAAATTGTAAAATATTAAATTCTTAGATTTTTAAAACTATAAAGAGTTCACTGTATTATGAAATTATTTATCTTCAAAATAAGATATAAAGTTCTTATTTGAGGCAATTCTTGAGGACACAGTAAGGGAAAATACAAGTATGTGTCGTTTTCTATAATAATTTCATGTTTAAAAATTTGTAAAAAATCAACTTCTTTATTTTTTTTAAACTAAAATGAATTCACTATATTATACAATTATTTGTCTTCAAAATAAGATATAAAGATTGTATTTAGTACAATTATTGAGGACATAGTAGGAGAAAATACAAGTATAGATCGTTTTCTGTAGAAATTTCATGTTTAATATATCGTAAAAATTTAAATAATACAATATTTCAAACAACGAAGAAGTAACTGTGTTCTCCATTTATTATTCTTCAAAATGAGATATAAATTGATTATTTGAGATAATTATTGAGGACACAGTAGCGAAAAAGATAAGTAGCGGTAGTTTTCTTTAGAAATTTCATGTTTAAAAAATTGTAAAAAATAAAGTTCTTACATTTTAAAAACTACCAATAGATCATTGTATTACAAAATTATTTATCTTCAAATTAAGATATAAAGTTCTTATTTGAGGCAATTATTGAGGACACAGTAGAGAAAAATACAAGTTTGGGTCGTTTTCTATAATAATTTCATGTTTAAAAAATTGTAAAAAATCAAGTTCTTAAATTATTAAAACTACAAAGAGTTAATGTATTATACATTTATTTATCTTCAAAATAAGATATAAAGTTTTTATTTGGTACAATTATTGAGGACATAGTAGGGGAAAATATAGGTATGGGTCGTTTTTTATAGAAATTTCATCTTTAAAACATCGTAAAAATTTAAATTAAAGAATTTCTTCAACTATGAAGAGTTCACGGTATTCTTTATTTATTATTCTTCAAAAAGAGATATAAAATGCTTATTTGAGATAATTATTGAGGACACGGTAGCGAAACTGATAAGTAAAGGTGGTTTTCTTTGCAAATTTCATGTTTAAAAAATTGTAAAAAATAAAATTTTTATATTTTAAAAACTACCAGTAGATCTTTGTATTTTAAAATTATTGAACTTCAAAATAAGATATAAAGTTCTTATATGAGACAATTATTGAGGACACAGTAGGGGAAAATACAAGTATGGGTCGTTTTCTATAAAAAATTTATGTTGAAAAAATTGTAAAAAATGAAGTTTTTAAATTTTTAAAACTATAAAGAATTCACTGTATTATACAATTTTTTATCTTCAAAATAAGATAAATAAGAAGTTTTTATTTGATACAATTATTGAGGACACAAATACTGAGAAAAATTATTATGTTGGTAATTCAGAAAATGAATAAATAAATTTTAATATATATATATATATATATATATTTATATATGTATGTATATATATATATATATATATATATATATATATTTATATATGTATGTATATATATATATATATATATATATATATATATATATATATATATCCCTCTTGCAAGTGTCAATTGTTATTGGGGGCAAGTCACAAGTGGGCAGTTTCAGTTCGCACCTGTTTACTTTAACCCACACGTTACGTGGTGAGTGTGTGGGGGCGGCGGCGGCGGCGGCGGCGATGTTGCGCGCCCGCCCGGTCCAATTCAATTATCAATAAAAGCGCTTTATGCGGCCCGTAAATTCAGCACTCTGTAGGGGTGCAGCGAGCTGCTGCTGGTGGCTGGTCGCGCGGCCGCCCCCCAACCAACCCCCCATTATCCGACGCAGTAAAAATTTACGCCGCACTTTGGCCGACCGTAAAGCCATTACCGAATGTTTCTCGCCGCCGCTGTATTATCATTATTATTTAGAAGAAACGCGAGTAATGGGTTGTTTGCTTGTGGGGCGCTGGGGGGCGGAGGGGTGCAAAGCGGTGGCTTTTAGGTGTTTCAATTGAGAAAAATTATGTTCATGTAGTGTAACAGGTAGTTTTATTCTATTATTATTAAACAACCTGAAGAGCCAGAAGTTAAGTTATATGTAAAAAAAGGTACAACTCCCTCCTCCTAGGGGGGAAAGTTAAGCGCCATCTGGCGACACCACATTAATTAGCTAGCTACTAGCTAAGCTACACTGATGAGATCTAATAAGATCGAAATCTAGATATGTAGATTGCTAAGAGGTGTGTTCACACTTATATATGTTTTACAAATGAAATGTATTTTAAGTTGAAATTTTTGTGCAATGATTTTTTGTATATTAATATGCTTTTTATATATTTATAGTAATATGTACACTGACTTTTGTAAACTTAACAATGATAACAACAATAAATTAAGTACAACTAACCCCCTAGGAAGAAAGTTAAGCGCCATCAATTAGCAAAGCACACCCATATGGTAATAACCGTCAACATGCAATAAATTGATTATTATTATATAAAATAAGTAACGGTAGAAATTTCATGTTTAAAACATCAATTTCAAAATTGTATTATGAAACCCAGCTCAGTGTCTATCTCGTACTGAGCATTGGCGAGCTTGAGTTTAATAGGGGCGAATATTCGCGAATCACCTTTCACATGTTTTCTGTGAAGTTAACCCTTAAATGCATATTGTTGCAGAACTGCAACATTAGCTAAAATGTTCACTGCCTAATTAAAAACGTTATTTTAAAAATTGTAATTCTGTATAGATATATGAGCCCGTGAGAATGACATACCAAACGCAAAATATTCATGGCTGCTAGCCATATGGGCAATTCAAGCTAGTTGGTACTCTATCTGGTGGCAGAAAATGAACTAGAATCTAGTGGGTAATCTCTACGCATAAAATATATTCTCTCATCATCATGTATGTGTCTATATGTGCAAGGTTTGTCGAATTATATATTAAAAGTTAATTAACAAACACGCTTTGCTGTCTAAGTGATCAACATCGTGTAAATTGTATCTATTCAGCTGATCAAACAATAACAAAGTTCAGCTGTTTGCCAACTAGTTCGACGAAAACTGTTGACATTTGAATCGCGAATAAAGAGAGAAGTCTTTTTGTGTATTATACATTTAGTAATCCTCAAAGTAAGATATATATACTATAATTTCCTCAATTAGTGAGTTAATTCAGTCGTTTTCTATGAATATTCACGCAAAATCCAGTAAATCCCATTCCCGCCTATAAATAGCTTAATTGCAATCACCCCCACCCCTCCTGCAAGCGAGCAGCCCATTAATTAAACAACGTCCGCGTCTTCAACTTCATCATCCCGTTTGCAACTGAACGCTCAACCCCTCCGCCAATGCAGCGCTTTGGAATTCGCCTATACATCGATTGTCTGTCGCGGTTAAGACCACCAGATTCGCAAGTTATTAATCGGCGGACATTAATAGTCGCGATTAGTTCGGGGGGTGGGCTGGGGTCGGTGGGTTTGACTGATGGGCTTACCGGCTCGTCGTTGACGTGCCACACGATGACGGGGGTGGGATCGGCCGCCGCCGACGTGCATTCGATACTTAGCGTGTCGCCCAGGCTGTAGAAGTCCGAGATGCCTGTTATTCGGGGCTCTTCACGAGGAAGTGCTGAAAATAAATATGAAATACTTGTTAAAATTAATTACCATGTGCATTTTTAATAGTTAGTATAAATCTTAATGAGGTACGTGAAAGACAATTCGAGTTATATTAATTTTATGAAGGTTTGCTATCAAATATTCAAATTTTCAAAATCTGTTATCTGGCTTTTATTGAGGTCAGACTGTTAGCGTTTATAAATTGTATATTTTACCTCTTTAAACATATATTAGTACATCTGAAGATTATTTGTACGAAGATATAAATATGACTATGACTATATCTATTTACTCATATCTTGAAATATTACGGTAAGGGTTCTTGTTTTGTTGTTTATTGGCTTTTAAGCCCTCTTTGAAATGTTGAGTTTAGTGGATTTTTTCAAGACCTAATTTTTTTTAGTGGATCATTTGGAATTTACGTCCGGTTTCTCCAACGAATCTTAACTAATTTAAGACGTGTGCATGTGCGTGTGCGTGTGGGTGTGTGCAGCATGTATGTCTTTATATACATAATGTATGTACATATGTATGAATGTATGCCTGCCTGCATGTGGTATATATGTCGGTATGCTGTATATCTCTCAGTCTGAATAGTACATGTCTCTCTGGATGCTGTATATCTGGTATATCTATCTGTATGCTTTCTGTCTGCATGCCTGCATTTGGAAATGTCTGTAGGCATACTTTATGTATGTCTGTCTATATATTGTATTTATTTTTTTTATGCATGCCTACCTGTATACTGCATATCTGTCTTTCTTAATATATAATATTTCTGTATATCTGTCTGCTGTATAACTATCTGTATGCTCTATACCTATTTGTCTTCATGCTCTACGCCTGCCTGCCTGTATGTGTATATGTGTATGATATATGTCTGTCTGCATAAAACATTTATGTCTGTATGGTGTATGTCTGCCTGTATACTGTAAATCTGTCTTTATTTATGTTTGCCTGACTGTATGTGGTATATATGTCTGTATGCTGTATGTCTGTCTATTTGTTGCATATTTGTCAGTATGATGTATACCTATCTGAAGCTCTATGTTTGACTGTATCTATGTTTGTATACTATATGTATGCGTGTCTGTATACAGCATATCTGTCATTCTCTATATTGCATGTCTATCTATCTGTATTTGTGCTGTATGCTCTATGTGTTTCTGAATATTTTATGTATATCTGTCTGTATACTCCAGTCTGTCTGTTATGTCTGCTTATATGCAGTGTCTCTCTGTATGCTTTTGGTCTACATGTCTGTATGCTCTAAGTATGTCTGCCTGTATGTGGTATAGTAAGTATGATGTATATCTGTCGGACTGAATGTTGATTTTTCTCTATATGCTCCATGTCAGCCTGTCTATTTGTTTTATTATCATATTATAGTATGTAGGCTGTAGGCATACTTTATTTATGTCTGCCTGACTGTATGTGGTATATTTGTCTGTATGCTGTATGCTTTATAACTATGTAATTATTGTATATTTGTCGGCATGCTGTATGCCTATCTGTATCTCTCTGCCTGACTGCATAAATGTCTGTATATATACTTTATGTGTGTGTATGTGTCTGTATACAGCATGTATGTCTCTATATCCATTTTCTCTGCCTGTCTGTATGTTGTATATCTGTCTGAATGTATGCCTGTCTGCATGTGCTATATATGTTGGTATGCTGTAAATATGTCTGTCTGAATGTTGTATGTCTCTCTGAAGTTTCATGTCTGCTTGTGTATTTGTTGTATTTCGGTCTGCTGTATAACTATCTGTGTGGTCTATACCTATTTGTCTGTATGCTCTATGCCTGCCTGCCTGTATGTGTATGATATATGTTTGTCTGTATGCTCTATGTCTGCTTGCCTGCATGTGATATTGTGTGTAAGCATACTTTATGTATGTCTGTTTGCATAATGTATTTATGCATGTATGATGTATGCCTGCCTGTATACTGTAAATCTGTTTTTCTGTATAATTTATATCTGCCTGACTGTATGGGGTATATTTGTCTGTATACTGTATGCTCTATGTCTGTCTGTTTGTTGTATATTTGTCAGTATGCTGTATACCTATCTGAAGCTCTGTGTTTGGTTGTATGTATACTTTATGTATATGTGTCTATATACAACATATCTGTCATTCTCTATCTGTATTTGTGCTGTATGCTCTATGTCTTTATGAATATTCTATATATGTCTGTCTGTATACTCAAGTCTGTTTGTTATGTATTTTCTTGTATGCAGTATGTCTCTGTATGCTTTTTGTCTGCTTGTCTGTATGCTGTATATCTGCCTGACTAAATGTTGTATACTTCCCTGTATGTCTGCCTGTCTATTTGTTTTATATCTGATGTATATTTATCTGTATGCTCTATGTCTGCACGTCTGTATTTGGTATTATCTGTAGGTATACTTTATGTATGTCTGTATATATACTGCATTATGTCTGTATAGTGTACACCTGTATAGTGCATAACTGTGTTTCTCTATAATTTATGTTTGTCTGTATACTGTATGTCTGCCTGCATGTGATATTGACTGTAGGCATGTCTGCCTGTTTATTGCATATCTGTCTTTCTTTATAATTTCTGTCTGTCTGACTGTATGTAGTATATTTGTCTGTATGTGCTGTATGCTCTATAACTGTCTGATTATTGTATATTTGTCGTCATGCTGTGTGCCTATCTGTAGCTCTGACTACCTACATGTAGTATAAATGTCTGTATGTATACTTTATATATGTGTGTGTGTGTGTGTGTGTGTGTTTGTGTGTGTGTGTGTGTGTGTATGTATGTGTGTGCGTGTCTGTATACATAATCTCTGCCTGTCTGCATGTTGTATGTCTGTCTGTATACATAATCTCTGCCTGTCTGTATGCTGTATGCATAATGCATTTATGTCTGTTTGATGTATGCCTGCCTGTATACTGTAAATATGTCTTTCTGTATAAGTTATTAATGCCTGATTGTATGGGGTATATTTGTCTGTATGTTTTATGCTCTAAGTCTATCAGTTTGTTGTATATTTGTCAGTATACTAGATGCATATCTAAAGCTCTATATCTGGCTGTATGTATGTATGTATGTATGTATGTATACTTTATGTATGTGTGTCTGTATACAGCATATCTAATATTTTCTATATTGTATGTCTATCTACCTGCATTTGTGCTTTGTGCTCTATGTGTTTATGAATATTCTATGTATGTCTGTCTGTATACTTCAGTCTGTTTGGTGTGTATTTGCATGTATGCTTTTTGTCTGCCTGTCTGTATGTTGTATATCTGTCTGTATGCTCTATGTATGCCTGCATGTATGTGGTATATAAGTAGGTATGATGTATATCTGTCTGACTGAATGTTGTATGTCTCTTTGTATCCTCCATGTCTGCCTGTCTGTATACTGCATATTTGTCTTTCTTTATATTTTTTGTCTGCGTGACTTTATATATATATATATATATATATATATATATATATGTATGCTGTATGCCTATCTGAAACTGAAAATATGTCTGCCTGTATGTATGTATGTCTGTCTGTATACTCCAGTTGGTTTATTATATATTTGTTTGTATGCAGTAGATACATACTGCATACAAACAAATACATAATAAACCGACCGGAGTATACAGATAGACATACTATATAGATAATGACAGATATGCTGTATACAGACACACATACATACATACAGGCAGACATATTTTCAGTTTCAGATAGGCATACAGCATACACATATATATATATATATATATATATATATATATATATATATATATATATATATATACGCATATCACGCAGACAAAAATTATAAAGAAAAACAAATATGCAGTATACAGTGTGCCTTTTGTCTGCCTGTCTGTATGTTCTATGTCTGTCTGTATGCTATATGTATGCCTGCCTTATGCGGTAAGAAGGTATGATATCTGTTTGACGGATTGTTGTATATTTCTCTGTATGCTCTATGTCTGTATGCCTGTATTTGGTATTGCCTGTAGGTATCTTTTATGTATGTCTGTCTGTATATTGTATTATATCTGATATAATACAATATACAGATATTGTATTATATCTGTATAGTGTACGCCTGCCTGTATTCTCTACTATTTATGTCTGCCTGACTGTATGTGGTATATTTGTCTGTGTGTTGTATGCTCTATAACTGTCTGATTATTGTATATTTGTCGGTATGATGTAGGCCTATCTGTAGCTCTCTGCCGGGCCGCCTACATGTGGTATAAATGCCTGTATGTACACTTTATAAGTGTATGTGTGTGTATACAGCAGGTATATCGGTGTATACATTTTATCTACCTGTCTGTATGTTGTATCTCTGTCTGCATACTGAATGTTTGCCTGCCTTCATGTGGTATATATGTCGGTATGCTGTATATCTGTCTGTCTAAATGCTGTATGTCTCTGTGTATGCTCTATGTCTGCTTGTGTATTCGTTGTATATTTGTCTGCTGTATAACTATCTCTATGATCTATACCTATTTATCTCTGTGTTTTACGCCTACCGGCCTACATGTGTATGATATATGTCTGTCTGTATGATATATGTCTGTTTGTATGCTCTATGTCTCCTTGCCTGTATGTGGTATGCGTGTGTGCAAGCATACTTTATGTATGTCTGTCCGCATGATGCATTTATGTCTTTATGATGTATGCCGTCCTGTATACTATAAATTTGTCTTTCTTTGTAATTTATGTCTGTCTGACTGTATGTGGTATATTTCTCTGTATGCTATGTGCTCTATTTCTGTCAGTTTGTTGTATCTTTGTTAGTATGATAGATGCCTATCTGAAGCTCTATGTCCGGCTGTATGTATGTATGTGTGTCTGTATACAGCATATCTGTTAGTCTCTATATTGCATGTCTGTCTATCTGTATTTGTGCTGTATACTCTATGCGTTTCTGAATATTCTATATATGTCTGTCTGTATACTTCAATCTGTTTGTTTTATATTTGCTTGTATCCAGTATGTTTCTGTATGATGTTTGTCTGCTTGTCTGTATCTTGTATGTCTATCTATATGCTCTATGTATGCCTGTCTATATGTTGTTAGTCTCTATGTATGCTCCATGTCTGCTTGTTTATTTGTTATATATCTGCTGTATATTTTTCTGTATGCTCTATGCCTGCATGCCTGTATTTGGTATTTTCTGTATTTTCTGTAGGTATACTTTATGTATGTCTGTCTGTATACTGTATTATCCTTGTATAGTGTACGCTTGTCTGTATACTGCGTAACTGCCTGTCTCTATAATTTATGTCTGCTTGACTGTATGTACTATTTGTCGCTCTGGCTGCCTACATATAGTGTAAATGTCTGTATGTGTACTCTCTCTCTCTCTCTCTCTCTCTCTCTCTCGCATTCTAACATTCCTATTCCTTAAGTGTCCTGGAATAGGACGTATAGCAGACATTGACGTATATGTTTCTTAATTCTTCCTGAGTCCTGGGAGGACCTGTCTTGACCTCTACAGTGAGCAAGTAGAAATCAATGATTTCAATTGATTTCTACTTGCTCACATTATTAATTTTAAATTGCCAACTTATAATGAAAATATAAATTTTTAGATTATTTTTGAATGACAACATTTTTTAAATGACAACCGCATTTTTTATTGCGGATTCTGAAAGGGATTATTTTTCTGCAATCAGCGATGTATATTATGATATAGGTCACATAAGGAAATTTCGGAGACAAATCATTTCAAATGTCAGAGTGAATAAAAAAACAAAATCTTTAAGACTACTTAAGAGTTTATCGGTATAAGGTCCGGTAGTACAATTGACATTTAACCGGAGAATAAAGCCCGTATGATACTATCTAGTTTTCTATATCGTTTTATATATAAGGGTTGATATATTAAACTGTATAACTATTTCTAAATGGAAAATGAACATAATCAAAATCTCCAGTTAAATGTCTATTGTAGAACCAGCCCTAAATCGGACAATAAAAACGTTGCGTTTGCAATGAATAATATTATTATTACATAATTAATAATCATAAAACATCTGCGTTCTAAAATTATACAATCAAAACTGGCAGCCCCACGCCGCAGGTCGTGCGCTTTGATTTATTCCTCAATCCGAATCGCGTATGATTGATGGGCTCGCGCCACCGCCCCCCGTTTAATCTCCATTACGCTCCGCGCCCGCCGGCTAATTGTGTAAAATGGTAAACAGGACTACACAGCGCCGCCACCCCCGCCGCCGCCCCCTCGCACTCAAATACATCATCGAATTTTTCAGCTACACATTTCTGATTTGAAAAAGCACGGCGGCGGCGGCCGTAAATAATAGGCCTTTGTGTGTGTGAGTGCGTATCGCGCGCGCATGCAAATCTCCAGCGCTTATTTTCGCCTGCCGCCCCCCCGCCGCCGCGACTGTAAATACCATCGGCGGTTTTTCTCCGGCACCATCCGTCATGTCACACGGGTGTGGTTACGTTCGTATATATGCGGGGTGTATGTTATCTTTCACCAGCAAGCGGAGAACGAAACACATTTAATGTCCGCCCGGGAGAGATATAAGGGAAGTGTTAAATATATTTTTGTGTGGGGTAGTCTAAAAAATGCGCCGCTATAAAACAAACTGGTTTATACAAATGTAGATTTTTCTGCTACTTGTAATCGTCTTTTAGGCAGGGAGTAAAATTAATATTTTACTACCTAGAGAGTAAAATAACGTATTTTACTCACTAGAGAGTATAATAACGTACCTTACTCACTAGAGAGTAAAATAACGTATTTTACTCACTAGAGAGTAAAATAACGTACTTTACTCACTAGAGAGTAAAATAACGTTCTTTACTCACTAGAGAGTAAAATAACGTACTTTACTCACTAGAGAGAGTAAAATAACGTACTTTACTCACTAGAGAGTAAAATAACGTAGTTTACCCACTAGAGAGTAAAATAACGTACTTTACTCAATAGATAGTAAAATAACGTACTTTACTCACTAGAGAGTCAAATAACGTACTTTACTCACTAGAGAGTAACATAACGTACTTGACTCACTAGAGAGTAAAATAACGTACTTTACTCACTAGAGAGAGTAAAATAACGTACTTTACCCACTAGAGAGTAAAATAACGTACTTGACTCACTAGAGAGTAAAATAACGTACTTTACTCACTAGAGAGTAGAATAACATACTTCATACTTCAGCAAATTATTTGAAATATTGAATTGGATAGTAGATCGAATGGAAAAATATAACGCGTTCTATTTGTCAAGGACAAATTGTATGGGAGGAGGATATATGAATTCATTTCTTGAACAATTTTTGAGCTAAGAAATTGTCTTGTCTAAAACGAACTTTAAGAGTAAAAGAAACGTACTATTCTCTCTTACAATTCGTTTTAAACATCAGAGATTAGTAAATGTTCTATTTAATTTATCTTGTTGCTAAATTTATTATTTATTACCTGCTACAGTCACGTTGTGTGTTTCTGACACTATTCGAAACGCGGGGGCTTCACTGCAGACCTCGCAACGATAAGCCCCGCTGCTGCGCTCCCTCGTCAGCGCGGTCAGTCGGACCTTGCAGTGGTTAGCCCCGCAGTTGGTGGCCTGCTGCACCATCTGCACCCCCGACACGGGGAATGTGATTGTGGGGGGCTCCCGTTCCGGCTTATATCTATACAAATAAACACACACAATTATTGATATAGTAATATACTAATCATTAAATTGGAAAGGAAGATTATTATCTTATTATATAAAAAGTTATATTCTTCATAAAAAGTTAGTTATATTCTTCATTAAAAGTTATATTCTTCAAAAAAGTTAGTTATATTCTTCATAAAAAGTTATATTCTTCCTAAAAAGTTAGTTATATTCTTCATTAAAAGTTATATTCTTCATAAAAAGTTATATTCTTCATAAAAAGTTAGTTATATTCTTCATTAAAAGTTATATTCTTCAAAAAAAGTTAGTTATATTCTTCATAAAGAGTTATATTCTTCCTAAAAAGTTATATTCTTCATAAAAAGTTAGTTTATTCTTCATACAAAGTTAAATTCTTCATAAAAAGTTATATTCTTCATAAAAAGTTAGTTATATTCTTCATAAAGAGTTATATTCTTCCTAAAAAGTTATATTCTTCATAAAAAGTTAGTTTATTCTTCATTAAAAGTTATATTCTTCAAAAAAAGTTAGTTATATTCTTCATAAAAAGTTATATTTTTCCTAAAAAGTTATATTCTTCATAAAAAGTTAGTTATATTCTTCATAAAAAGTTAGTTATATTCTTCATTAAAAGTTACATTCTTCAAAAAAAGTTAGTTATATTCTTCATAAAAAGTTATATTCTTCCTAAAAAGTTATATTCTTCATAAAAAGTTAGTTATATTCTTCATTAAAAGTTATATTCTTCAAAAAAAGTTAGTTATATTCTTCATAAAAAGTTATATTCTTCCTAAAAACTTATATTCTTCATAAAAAGTTAGTTATATTCTTCATAAAAAGTTATATTCTTCATAAAAAGTTATATTCTTCATAAAAAGTTATATTCTTCATAAAAAGTTAGTTATATTCTTCATTAAAAGTTATATTCTTCAAAAGAAGTTAGTTATATTCTTCATAAAAAGTTATATTCTTCCTAAAAAGTTATATTCTTCATAAAAAGTTAGTTATATTCTTCATTAAAAGTTATATTCTTCAAAAAAAGTTAGTTATATTCTTCATAAAAAGTTATATTCTTCCTAAAAACTTATATTCTTCATAAAAAGTTAGTTATATTCTTCATAAAAAGTTATATTCTTCATAAAAAGTTAGTTATATTCTTCATTAAAAGTTACATTCTTCATAAAAAGTTATATTCTTCCTAAAAAGTTATATTCTTCATTAAAAGTTACATTCTTCAAAAAAAGTTAGTTATATTCTTCATAAAAAGTTATATTCTTCCTAAAAAGTTATAATCTTCATAAAAAGTTATATTCTTCCTAAAAAGTTATATTCTTCATAAAAAGTTAGTTATATTCTTCATAAAAAGTTATATTCTTCAAAAAAAGTTATATTCTTCATAAAAAGTTAGTTATATTCTTCATAAAAAGTTATATTCTTCTTAAAAAGTTATATTCTTCATAAAAAGTTAGTTATATTCTTCATAAAAAGTTATATTCTTCATAAAAAGTTAGTTATATTCTTCATTAAAAGTTATATTCTTCAAAAAAAGTTAGTTATATTCTTCATAAAAAGTTATATTCTTCAAAAAAAGTTATATTCTTCATAAAAAGTTAGTTATATTCTTCATTAAAAGTTATATTCTTCATAAAAAGTTAGTTATATTCTTCATAAAAAGTTAGTTATATTCTTCATAAAAAGTTATATTCTTCATAAAAAGTTAATAAACTAAACAGAGATCAAAGATCTTACCTGAAAAACTCATGGTCATCTTTATACCACTTAACCGCGTACAGATCCTCCGCCCCCATGTCGAAATGACAATACAGGTCCAAATCGTCGCGCACGTCCGCCACCCGGGGGGCGGTCATGTTGGTCAGTCGCAGCGACTGCACTGCAACAATAACACGGCAGAAAATCAACAAACTAGCAGAGTTGTACAAACAAAACGAAAGTTATTTAAAATCGCGTGCATAAATAATTGACTGAGTTGACGAGCGCAGGCTGAACAATATGAATATCTGGTGTGGGGGTAGCGATTTAATATCAAATCATAATTGATAATTAAAATTCATTTTTATTACAGCTCTGCATTCATTTGAAAGTTTTTATGAGTATACTAAGTTAATCAACATTAAAATTTTATTAGTCGTGATAATTATTGAAATCAAAGTTGTAAAAATGAAAATATTACACTTATTGTTAGGGAAAGCATCAAATTAGGTTTAAAAAAGCATAATAAAGCTTAAAAATAGGTGTAAAGCTGAAAGATCATGCAATGTTAATACATTTTCATTTCATAGCGTCATGTACCTCTGTTTATATATGGCAACATCGCATTATATGTCAAAGTTTGCAAAAGTGAGGTTAGAATCACGGATGTCAAATTAACTCGAGAGTTATTTGTATACAAACGTGCCTAAGTGTGTTCTAAATTTAATCTAAATCTTGCCTATTAAGATTGAACGAATGCAGAAACTTTATAAATAAGATGAAAATTTTCTAAGAGGATAATAATAAAATATTTTTTCATATATGTCTTTCTGGAGAACACTGTATAATTAATGTATAATTAATTAATGTTCAAAACCCACGCTATCGCGCTATAAAATATATGAAATTTTTACTCTTACTATTTTTTTTTGCGTAATAAAAATATGATACCTCACTATAATTATTTTTAATTAACCATTTACAATGTAATAAAGAGTAATTTCAAACCTACTTTTCATATATCACTCGTCATATATAATTCTTGTCATATGTCACTTATCATACATTGCTTGTCAAACTTAATTCTTAGTATATGTCATTATTCATACATTACTAGTCGTTATTCTTGCCATATGTCACTTGTCTTATGTCATTACTTTTCATATGTACTTTTTATACATTATTTTTCATATGTCATTCTTTTTTATGAAAAATATGAATATATTTTATAATATTAAATCTTTACTCTTACAATTTTTGCGTAAAAAAAAACATGATACATCACTATAATTATTTTTAATTAACAATTTACAATGTAATACATATAAACCAATTTTTTTTAATGAAAAATATGAATATATTTTATAATATTAAATTTTTAACTCTTACTCTTTTTTTTTGCGTAATAAAACAAGATACATCATTATAATTATTTTTAATTAAAAATTTATAATTTAATACATTTAAACCAAATTTTTTTTAATGAAAAATATAAATATATTTTATAATATTAAATGTTTACTCTTACTAATTTTTTTTTGCATAAAAAAAACATGATACCTCACTATAATTATTTTTAATTACCATTTTACAATGTAATACATATAAACCAATTTTTTTTTTTATAAAAAATATGAATATATTTTATAATATTAAATTTTAACTCTAACAATTTTTTTATGCGTAATAGAAACATGATACATCCCTATAATTATTTTTAATTAACAATTTACAATTTAATACATATAAACCATTTTTCTTTTAATAAAAAAACCTATTTTTTATTAATAAATACGGTTTTGTTAAAACCCCTATGTTACGCCACTGGCATTCCGGCGGTACATCGAGTAAGCGCATGCGCGCGCAACAAATAGTTGAAGTGCGGTTTTGACAGGTTAACCGCGCGTTGTTTTATCGCCCGATTTCCAACCGCTGAAAATAAGGTAAAAATAAAGGCTCTAATTATAAAATTACGACCAAACTGTTCGTTATTGCACGCGCTTTCTAATGATATAACTCGCTGCGCTGTAGATGCATTTTTCTGTGAGATATCACGATGGCGTCACTTGACTTGAAGTGTAGGCGCTAAACGACGCGGGTGTTCGTTTGCTCATTTACATGCATATAATAATGAGCTTTGTGTACGGTGTATGTTAAAACGGTTAAACTTTTTGCTAGCTTTAGTATGGTATAAGTTGCTACGCTGTACATTTCTATACAAAACAGTGATATTGCTAAATGAAATTGTCTGACATAATGAGGTTATCATAGAAAATACATATTGTAATCGTGCGGAATTTGTTTTTCCTTCGAAAATTCTTTTTAGCTCCCTTGATTATTTTAAGAGCATCTCTTAAAAACGTCCATCGTCTGTCTGTGTAAAGTAACTATCAGTATTTATTGGTATTGTATATGTACATCGATTTGCATGAGTCAGACAGAGGCTAAAAATATACAGTAACAAATTAACTACAAATATAGGGTACGCGAAAATAAATATATAGGTATTTACTATTTAATTTATATTTTTTTTGATCAAAAGACGTGATTTTGGTGTCAATTATCGCTTTTTCGGGCATAACTTTTTTATATTTGATGCTACAAAGATGATTCAAATTGCAAAGTTGTAGAAAATTTCCAGCCCGACAAACGGGCCATTGGAAGATTTTCACTATCTCTTATCGTTTTCCCGGAAAATACAAAAAACTGATCAAAAGACGTGATTTTGGTGTCAATTATCGGTTTTTCGGGCATAACTTTTTTATATTTGATGCTACAAAGATGATTCAAATTGCAAAGTTGTAGAGAATTTCACGCCCGACAAACGGCCCATTGGAAGTTTTTCACTATCTCTTATCGTTTTCCCGGAAAATACAAAAAACTGATCAAAAGACGAGATTTTGGTGTCAATTATCAGTTTTTCGGGCATAACTTTTTTATATTTGATGCTACAAAGATGATTCAAATTGCAAAGTTGTAGAGAATTTCCAGCCCGACAAACGGCCCATTGGAAGTTTTTCAGTATCTCTCATCGTTTTCCCGGAAATTACAAAAAACTGATCAAAAGACGTGATATTGGTGTCAATTCTCGGTTTTTCGGGCATAACTTGTTTATATTTCATGCTACAAAGATGATTCAAATGGCAAAGTTGTAGAGAATTTCACGCCCGACAAACGGCCCATTGGAAGTTTTTCACTATCTCTTATCGTTTTCCCGGAAAATACAAAAAACTGATCAAAAGACGTGATTTTGGTGTCAATTCTCGGTTTTTCGGGCATAACTTTTTTATATTTGATGCTTCAAAGATGATTCAAATTGCAAAGTTGTAGAGAATTTCCAGCCCGACAAACGGCCCATTGGAAGTTTTTCAGTATCTCTCATCGTTTTCCCGGAAATTACAAAAAACTGATCAAAAGACGTGATTTTGGTGTCAATTATCGGTTTTGCGGGCATAACTTGTTTATATTTCATGCTACAAAGATGATTCAAATTGCAAAGTTGTAGAGAATTTCACGCCCGACAAACGGCCCATTGGAAGTTTTTCACTATCTCTTATCGTTTTCCCGGAAAATACAAAAAACTGATCAAAAGACGTGATTTTGGTGTCAATTATCGGTTTTTCGGGCATAACTTTTTTATATTTGATGCTACAAAGATGATTCAAATTGCAAAGTTGTAGAGAATTTCAAGCCCAACAAACGGCCCATTGGGAGTTTTTCACTATCTCTTATCGTTTTCCCGGAAAATACAAGAAACTGATCAAAAGACGTGATTTTGGTGTCAATTACAGGTTTTTCGGGCATAACTTTTTTATCTTTGATGCTACAAAGTTGATTCAAATTGCAAAGTTGTAGAGAATTTCAAGCCCGACAAACGGCCCATTGGAAGTTTTTCACTATCTCTTATCGTTTTCCCGGAAAATACAAAAAACTGATCAAAAGACGTGATTTTGGTGTCAATTACAGGTTTTTCGGGCATAACTTTTTTATATTTGAAGCTACAAAGATGATTCAAATTGCAAAGTTGTAGAGAATTTCAAGCCCGACAAACGGCCCATTGGAAGTTTTTCACTATCTCTTATCGTTTTCCCGGAAAATACAAAAAACTGACCAAAAGACGTGATTTTGGTGTCAATTATCGGTTTTTCGGGCATAACTTTTTTATATTTGATGCTACAAAGATGATTCAAATTGCAAAGTTGTAGAGAAAATACAAAAAACTGATCAAAAGACGTGATTTTGGTGTCAATTATCGGTTTTTCGGGCATAACTTTTTTATATTTGAAGCTACAAAGATGATTCAAATTGCAAAGTTGTAGAGAATTTCAAGCCCGACAAACGGCCCATTGCAAGTTTTTCACTATCTCTTATCGTTTTCCCGGAAAATACAAAAAACTGATCAAAAGACGTGATTTTGGTGTCAATTATCGGTTTTTCGGGCATAACTTTTTTATATTTGATGCTACAAAGATGATTCAAATTGCAAAGTTGTAGAGAATTTCAAGCCCGACAAACGGCCCATTGCAAGTTTTTCACTATCTCTTATCGTTTTCCCGGAAAATACAAAAAACGGACCAAAAGACGTGATTTTGGTGTCAATTATCGGTTTTTCGGGCATAACTTTTTTATATTTCATGCTACAAAGATGATTCAAATTGCAAAGTTGTATAGAATTTCACGCCCGACAAACGGCCCATCGGAAGTTCTTCACTATCTCTTATCGTTTTCCCGGAAAATACAAAAAACTGATCAAAAGACGTGATTTTGATGTCAATTATCGGTTTATCGGGCATAACTTTTTTATATTTCATGCTACAATGATGATTCAAATTGCAAAGTTGTAGAGAATTTCCAGCCCGACAAACGACCCATTGGAAGTTTTTCAGTATCTCTCATTGTTTTCCCGGAAAATACAAAAAACTGACCAAAAGACGTGATTTTGGTGTCAATTATCGGTTTTTCGGGCATAACTTTTTTATATTTGATGCTACAAAGATGATTCAAATTGCAAAGTTGTAGAGAATTTCAAGCCCGACAAACGGCCCATTGGAAGTTTTTCAGTATCTCTAATCGTTTTCCCGGAAAATACAAAAAACTGATCAAAAGACGTGATTTTGGTGTCAATTATCGGTTTTTCGGGCATAACTTTTTTATATTTGATGCTACAAAGATGATTCAAATTGCAAAGTTGTAGAGAATTTCAACCCCAACAAACGGCCCATTGGGAGTTTTTCACTATCTCTTATCGTTTTCCCGGAAAATACAAGAAACTGATCAAAAGACGTGATTTTGGTGTCAATTACAGGTTTTTCGGGCATAACTTTTTTATCTTTGATGCTACAAAGTTGATTCAAATTGCAAAGTTGTAGAGAATTTCAAGCCCGACAAACGGCCCATTGGAAGTTTTGCACTATCTCTTATCGTTTTCCCGGAAAATACAAAAAACTGATCAAAAGACGTGATTTTGGTGTCAATTACAGGTTTTTCGGGCATAACTTTTTTATATTTGAAGCTACAAAGATGATTCAAATTGCAAAGTTGTAGAGAATTTCAAGCCCGACAAACGGCCCATTGGAAGTTTTTCACTATCTCTTATCGTTTTCCCGGAAAATACAAAAAACTGACCAAAAGACGTGATTTTGGTGTCAATTATCGGTTTTTCGGGCATAACTTTTTTATATTTGATGCTACAAAGATGATTCAAATTGCAAAGTTGTAGAGAAAATACAAAAAACTGATCAAAAGACGTGATTTTGGTGTCAATTATCGGTTTTTCGGGCATAACTTTTTTATATTTGATGCTACAAAGATGATTCAAATTGCAAAGTTGTAGAGAATTTCAAGCCCGACAAACGGCCCATTGGAAGTTTTTCAGTATCTCTAATCGTTTTCCCGGAAAATACAAAAAACTGATCAAAAGACGTGATTTTGGTGTCAATTATCGGTTTTTCGGGCATAACTTTTTTATATTTGATGCTACAAAGATGATTCAAATTGCAAAGTTGTAGAGAATTTCACGCCCGACAAACGGCCCATTGGAAGTTTTTCAGTATCTCTCATTGTTTTCCCGGAAAATACAAAAAACTGACCAAAAGACGTGATTTTGGTGTCAATTATCGGTTTTTCGGGCATAACTTTTTTATATTTGATGCTACAAAGATGATTCAAATTGCAAAGTTGTAGAGAATTTCAAGCCCGACAAACGGCCCATTGGAAGTTTTTCAGTATCTCTAATCGTTTTCCCGGAAAATACAAAAAACTGATCAAAAGACGTGATTTTGGTGTCAATTATCGGTTTTTCGGGCATAACTTTTTTATATTTGATGCTACAAAGATGATTCAAATTGCAAAGTTGTAGAGAATTTCACGCCCGACAAACGGCCCATTGGAAGTTTTTCACTATCTCTTATCGTTTTCCTGGAAAATACAAAAAACTGATAAAAAGACGTGATTTTGGTGTCAATTACAGGTTTTTCGGGCATAACTTTTTTATATTTGATGCTACAAAGATGATTCAAATTGCAAAGTTGTAGAGAATTTCAAGCCCGACAAACGGCCCATTGGAAGTTTTTCAGTATCTCTAATCGTTTTCCCGGAAAATACAAAAAACTGATCAAAAGACGTGATTTTGGTGTCAATTATCGGTTTTTCGGGCATAACTTTTTTATATTTGAAGCTACAAAGATGATTCAAATTGCAAAGTTGTAGAGAATTTCAAGCCCGACAAAAGGCCCATTGGGAGTTTTTCACTATCTCTTATCGTTTTCCCGGAAAATACAAAATACTGATCAAAAGACGTGATTTTGGTGTCAATTATCGGTTTTTCTGGTATAACTTTTCTATCTTTGATGCTACAAAGTTGATTCAAATTGCAAAGTTGTAGAGAATTTCAAGCCCGACAAACGGCCCATTGGAAGTTTTTCACTATGTCTTATCGTTTTCCCGGAAAATACAAGAAGCTAACCAAAAGACGTGATTTTGGTGTCAATTATCGGTTTTTCGGACATAACTTTTTTATATTTAATGCTACAAAGATGATTCAAATTGCAAAGTTGTAGATAATTTCAAGCCCGACAAACGGCCCATTGGAAGTTTTTCACTATCTCTTATCGTTTTCCCGGAAAATACAAAAAACTGACCAAAAGACGTGATTTTGGTGTCAATTATCGGTTTTTCGGGCATAACTTTTTTATATTTGATGCTACAAAGATGATTCAAATTGCAAAGTTGTAGAGAATTTCACGCCCGACAAACGGCCCATTGGAAGTTTTTCACTATCTCTTATCGATTTCCCGGGAAATGCAAAAAAATGATCAAAAGACGTGATTTTGGTGTCAATTATCGGTTTTTCGGGCATAACTTTTTTATATATGATGCTACAAAGATGATTCAAATTGCAAAGTTGTAGAGAATTTCACGCCCGACAAACGGCCCATTGGAAGTTTTTCACTATCTCTTATCGTTTTCCCGGAAAATACAAAAAACTGACCAAAAGACGTGATTTTGGTGTCAATTATCGGTTTTTCGGGCATAACTTTTTTATATTTGATGCTACAAAGATGATTCAAATTGCAAAGTTGTAGAGAATTTCACGCCCGACAAACGGTCCATTGGAAGTTTTTCAGTATCTCTTATCGTTTTCCCGGAAAATACAAAAAACTGATCAAAAGACGTGATTTTGGTGTCAATTACAGGTTTTTCGGGCATAACTTTTTTATATTTGAAGCTACAAAGATGATTCAAATTGCAAAGTTGTAGAGAATTTCAAGCCCGACAAACAGCCCATTGGAAGTTTTTCAGTATCTCTCATCGTTTTCCCGGAAAATACAAAAAACTGATCAAAAGACGTGATTTTGGTGTCAATTACAGGTTTTTCGGGCATAACTTTTTTATATTTGAAGCTACAAATATCATTCAAATTGCAAAGTTGTAGAGAATTTCACGCCCGACAAACGGCCCATTGGAAGTTTTTCAGTATCTCTTATCGTTTTCCCGGAAAATACAAAAAACTGATCAAAAGACGTGATTTTGGTGTCAATTACAGGTTTTTCGGGCATAACTTTTTTATATTTGAAGCTACAAAGATGATTCAAATTGCAAAGTTGTAGAGAATTTCACGCCCGACAAACGGCCCATTGGAAGTTTTTCACTATCTCTCATCGTTTTCCCGGAAAATACAAAAAACTGATCAAAAGACGTGATTTTGGTGTCAATTATCGGTTTTTCGTGCATAACTTTTTTATATTTGATGCTACAAAGATGATTCAAATTGCAAAGTTGTAGAGAATTTCACGCCCGACAAACAGCCCATTGGAAGTTTTTCACTATCTCTTATCGTTTTCCCGGAAAATACAAAAAACTGATCAAAAGATGTGATTTTGGTGTCAATTACAGGTTTTTCGGGCATAACTTTTTTATATTTGATGCTACAAAAATGATTCAAATTGCAAAGTTGTAGAGAATTTCACGCCCGACAAACGGCCCATTGGAAGTTTTTCACTATCTCTCATCGTTTTCCCGGAAAATACAAAAAACTGATCAAAAGACGTGATTTTGGTGTCAATTATCGGTTTTTCGGGCATAACTTTTTTATATTTGATGCTACAAAGATGATTCAAATTGCAAATTTGTAGAGAATTTCAAGCCCGACAAACGGTCCATTGGAAGTTTTTCAGTATATCTCATCGTTTTCCCAGAAAATACAAAAAACTGATCAAAAGACGTGATTTTGGTGTCAATTACAGGTTTTTCGGGCATAACTTTTTTATATTTGATGCTACAAAGATGATTCAAATTGCAAAGTTGTAGAGAATTTCAAGCCCGACAAACAGCCCATTGGAAGTTTTTCACTATCTCTTATCGTTTTCCCGGAAAATACAAAAAACTGATCAAAAGACGTGATTTTGGTGTCAATTACAGGTTTTTCGGGCATAACTTTTTTATATTTGAAGCTACAAAGATGATTCAAATTGCAAAGTTGTAGAGAATTTCACGCCCGACAAACGGCCCATTGGAAGTTTTTCACTATCTCTTATCGTTTTCCTGGAAAATACAAAAAACTGATAAAAAGACGTGATTTTGGTGTCAATTACAGGTTTTTCGGGCATAACTTTTTTATATTTGATGCTACAAAGATGATTCAAATTGCAAAGTTGTAGAGAATTTCACGCCCGACAAACGGCCCATTGGAAGTTTTTCACTATCTCTTATCGTTTTCCCGGAAAATACAAAAAACTGATCAAAAGACGTGATTTTGGCGTCAATTATCGGTTTTTCGGGCATAACTTTTTTATATTTGATGCTACAAAGATGATTCAAATTGCAAAGTTGTAGAGAATTTCAAGCCCGACAAACAGCCCATTGGAAGTTTTTCACTATCTCTTATCGTTTTCCCGGAAAATACAAAAAACTGATCAAAAGACGTGATTTTGGCGTCAATTATCGGTTTTTCGGGCATAACTTTTTTATATTTGATGCTACAAAGATGATTCAAATTGCAAAGTTGTAGAGAATGTCAAGCCCGACAAACGGCCCATTGGAAGTTTTTCACTATCTCTTATCGTTTACCTGGAAAATACAAAAAACTGATCAAAAGACGTGATTTTGGTGTCAATTATCGGTTTTTCGGGCATAACTTTTTTATATTTCATGCTACAAAGATGATTCAAATTTCAAAGTTGTAGAGAATTTCAAGTCCGACAAACGGCCCATTGGGAGTTTTTCACTATCTCTTGTCGTTTTCCCGGAAAATACAAAAAACTGATCAAAAGACGTGATTTTGGTGTCAATTATCGGTTTTTCGGGCATAACTTTTTTATATTTGATGCTACAAAGATGTTTCAAATTGCAAAGTTGTAGAGAATTTCACGCCCGACAAACGGCCCATTGGAAGTTTTTCACTATCTCTTATCGTTTTCCCGGAAAATACAAAAAACTGATCAAAAGACGTGATTTTGGTGTCAATTACAGGTTTTTCGGGCATAACTTTTTTATATTTGAAGCTACAAAGATGATTCAAATTGCAAAGTTGTAGAGAATTTCACGCCCGACAAACGGCCCATTGGAAGTTTTTCACTATCTCTTATCGTTTTCCTGGAAAATACAAAAAACTGATAAAAAGACGTGATTTTGGTGTCAATTACAGGTTTTTCGGGCATAACTTTTTTATATTTGATGCTACAAAGATGATTCAAATTGCAAAGTTGTAGAGAATTTCACGCCCGACAAACGGCCCATTGGAAGTTTTTCACTATCTCTTATCGTTTACCTGGAAAATACAAAAAACTGATCAAAAGACGTGATTTTGGTGTCAATTATCGGTTTTTCGGGCATAACTTTTTTATATTTCATGCTACAAAGATGATTCAAATTGCAAAGTTGTAGAGAATTTCCAGCCCGACATTGTCATTTGTTACTGGTTATACATAACTTGTATTCTGTTATTCTTGTTATGTCACTTGTCATACATTACTTGTCATACGTTGTTCTTGCCACATGTCACTTGTCATACATTGTTCTTGCCACATGTCACTTGTCATACATTATTTGTCATAAGTCATTCTTCTTATTCCCCCCTTACTATACATTACTTGTCATAAAGTCATTCATGTCATATGTCAGTTGAAAATCAAATAATTTCAATCCTATTTTTTAACAAAAGTCAATAGCGTCATTTGACGCTAGCCATATTTATACATTACTTGTTATGTCATTCTTATTATTCTTGTCTTATGTCATTTGTTCTACATTATTTGTCATAACTCACTGACGTATGACAAGTATTGTATGCGCATTACTTGTCAAACGTCATTCTTGTCACATGTCACTTGTCATATGTCATTCTGGATTTTTACTCCTCACCATACATTACTACTCATAGTCATTCGTGTTATATGTTACTTGAAAAAAAAACAACATTACAATCATACTGTTTACACATATCAAGAGTCATTGTTACTAGCGATAGTCATACGTAATTTGTTATGTCATTCTTGTCATATGTCAGTTGTCATATGTCAGTTGTCATATGTTAGTTGTCATATGTCAGTTGTCATATGTCAGTTGTCATATGTCAGTTGTCATATGTCAGTTGTCATATGTCAGTTGTCATATGTCAGTTGTCATATGTCAGTTGTCATTTGTCAGTTGTCATATGTCAGTTGTCATATGTCAGTTGTCATATGTCAGGTGTCATATGTCAGGTGTCATATGTCAGTTGTCATACGTCAGTTGTCATATGTCAGTTGTCATATGTCAGTTGTCATATGTTGTCATATGTCAGTTATCATATGTGAGTTGTCATAGATTACTTGTATTATGTCGTTGGTCATACATAGCTTGCCTTCTGTCAATTCTCGTCATATGTCACTAGTCATACATTACTTGTAATACGTTATTCTGGCCTATTGTCACTGGCTATACATTAATTATTATATGTCATTCTGGCCATATATCCCTTGTCATACATTACTTGTCATACGTCATTCTTATCATAAGTTAGTGGCCATACAGTACTGGTCATATATGTAATTCTTGTCATATGTCATTCTTGTCATATATTACTTGTCAAATGTGATTCTTATCATATGCCACTGGTCATATATTACTTGTCATATATCATTATTGTCATTTGTCATTTGTCACTTGTCATACATTACTTGTTATATGTAATTATTGCTATGTGTCACTGGCTATAAAGTACTTGTTATACGTCATGCTTGCCTTATGTTACTTGTCATATTTCAGTAGTCATTGGTCACTAGCCATAGTCATACATACATTTCACAGGTTATTCTTGTCATATGTCACTTGTTATATGGCACTTGCCATATGTCACTTGTCATATGTTACGTTTCATATAACATTTGGCATATTTCACTTGTCATATTTCACTAGTCATATTTCACTTGTCATATTTCATTTGTCATATTTCACTTGTCATATTTCATTTGTCATATTTCACTTGTCATATTTCAGTTGTCATATTTCACTTGTCATATTTCACTTGTCATATTTCATTTGTCATATTTCATTTGTCATATTTCATTTGTCATATTTCATTTGTCATATTTCACTTGTCATATTTCAGTTGTCATATTTCACTTGTTATATTTCACTTGTCATATGTCACTTGTCGTGTGATTATTGTCTCGTAAAATATTTTGTTTTACGCACTAGTTTATTTTTATTTATATTTTCTAGTAATTTTCACTTATGTGCCTTGCAGGCAGAGACAATCTCTTTCCATTTCTTCGCCGCCGCCCGTTTGTTTTTTCCCGCAACTGGGGCGCGTAAATCAAACCGTTAACTTTTATTTAATACGCGCGGGTGCGCGCCACCCCCGCCATCCCGCCCGGAAAGAATAAATGACGGGCGACGGCGGCGGCGGCGGCGCGGCGATGAAAAAGCGCAGCTAATCATAACCTCATAAAACCCGCGTGAAGGAATTTCGCAGGGGTGTGTGTGTGTGTGTGTGTGTGTGTGGGGGGTGGCAGGCGTTTGATTTATTTGCAAACTTCGACCCCGCGCGCCGCACACACCCACAGCGATATATCTTAATGGGAGGCGGCGGAATTGGCCGAGGATGGGAAATAAAAGCGGGGGCCCGCGCGCGTTTGCATAATGACTAGATAATAGAGAAATAGTGTTATTGTCTCCCCCGGAAATAGAAAGCGAAATAAATGTACTGGCCCAAAAAAAAGACACAAACTCAATTTAGTTTAGTTACTTTGTTCTACTAACTATTTGATACCGTTGTTTTTATTTTCAGTTTAATTACAGTCACAAAACACGAAATGTATTGCGACAAAAGCCATAAAACAATAGAGCATTAAAATCAGTGGCTATTTGCCAAACGTTGATATGTCTATATTTGCATAATTTCAATAACCAGTATTTTTTCTACTAATACTGGTTTTTGAAAAATATTTAAAGCTGCATAAGTTGATTTAAGATTTAAAATCTAAACGGATAGTGGATATATTGACAGTTATTAAAACCTCCTGTGTCACAATGTCTTTCAATCCTATTTCTTCTTTAAACGAGTGATTAGAGATCTTTTGTAACAGACAACAGTCTGTTACAAAAATTACACAATGCAAACATTGTTTGTACGACTTTTTTGTGACTTTTGTAGTACAAAAAAACTGAATTTTATTGATAATCTAACTCGTTGTGATGTATTACTCAAAGAGCATTTTCACCCATTAACAATTACACACGTTGACAGTGTGTACAACAGTTCCATCCTCTATGCCCATTGTCACCGGATAATCTAATTGCACTAATAAACTCCTTTCGCTTCCGGTTTTCCGGGACGCGCCCGTTCATTAGGGGCCCGCGAGAGCGTGCGCCGCGACGCAAACGCAATTAGCACGCGGGGCTGACGGGGGTGGCGGCGGGCCGCCCAACAATGTGGCGATTAATAGCGCGGCAAACCGCGCGCGACCTTTTATTGTGTGAGATTGAGTGCACCCGCCTCGCACTCTTGTCGCGGCAACGCTAAGATTGACGGAACAATTCGGGGGCGGTGGCAGTGAACAGCTGGGCGCACAGCGTTAGAATAGCAAGTTTCAAATTTAATATTCATGGAGATTGGTAGAGTGAGGAGAATTTTACATTTAAAGCGCGGAAAATTGATCATAAAATGCAAAGATGTAATAATAATAGTAATTTATTTGGCATAACTAGTACTTAATAATAATAGCTTAACTTACTACATTTTCTAAAATAGTTACTTTGAAGTGATATCTTTATCACGGATTTAGTGCTAAAGATCGCACATTATCTTACAAAAACTGCTTTAAATTGCTGTGACGAACACACCTTTGTTTAGTAATAAAACAATAATTTGTATTTTTGCTGATTGTTGCTTTCACATAAATACCATACGCAAAATTTTCTCCTTTTCAAAACAATTCAAAAGTAGCCACTCAATATCCTTCATTCTATCTCTTAACCACCTGCCTTTTTGGCCACTCAATATCCTTCATTCTATCTTTTACCTCAGAACCTAGGTTCATATAAATACCAAACACAAAATCTTCTTATTTTCAAAACAATTCAAAAGTGGCCACTCAATATCCATTATTGTATCCCTTAATCACCTGCTTTTTTGGCAACTCAATATCCTTCATTATATCCGTTACCTCAGAACCTAAGTTCACATAAACTCCAAGCGCAAAATCTTCTCCTTTTCAAAATAATTTATAAGTGATTTACATCACTTTAATTCTCACAGACTCATATGTTCTTTTTATTGGAGAGTATGAGGTCTATATTATTGTTTGTTCACCCATCTGCACTCCGTTAGATACATCTTCTTTGTTTTTTGTTTCTTGAAGAAGTTGTTTAGAAAAAATAGTGTTACAGTACTTCTCTTTATTTATAATTACGTATTAATCGCATTATCGTATATATCAAGTAAACTATTTTGTATGCCGCGCATGGAAATTTAACTGCAGTGCAGAATTTTCCAATTAGCTCTTCTTTCACCCCAATAAAACACAAATAAAACAGCTCTGTGACAATTCGAGGGAAACAATAGCAGCTCCAACACAAAAAAAAACAGCACGTAATATCCGTGACGCTGTATCGTGTTCGTCCTGTTTGTGTGCATAAGGGAGGTGTATGTGTGTGAATGTATGTGCGAATCGAGGTGGGGGGCGGCATCCAATTTTGGCGTGTTTGCCGAAACCGCGGACGCGCTGAATTCCCCTCACGGCCGGTGGCGGTCTTTGTGCTGCCTGTTTGTTCGCGGTGGGGCCTGCTGTTTTTTCAAACGACGTCTATTGTTTTCCATTCCGGTATTGTGATAATGGTCAACGCACGAATGTATATAATAATCATCATCAACGAAGGAGCTAATTAAATTGCCGGTATTATTATATTATAGCAGAAGTTTCCGAATAGAATTTCTATGTCAGTGTAGTTTTATACAAGATAATTTCTTGAATCTAAACTTGTTCAAGAAATGAATTAATATATCGACTAAGATTTTTACATTTGAGGGTAGAATTGTATAAAGATTTTTTATTTGGTTCGAAATTGTCTATACAAAGGGCTCAAGTGATTGGATATCGATAAGACAATTTTAATTTAATTTGTCATCACTTCTTCGACTTTACCGCCAAAAGGGTATACTTTTCATAACAATATTTTTATCTTTTTCTCCTTGGAAATGAAAAACCTACAAAATACGACCGAACGCCACTTTCTATCATGATATAATATAATCTAGTCCTTAAGGATAACGACTGTGTGGAAATTATTAAAATTTTCCTTCAGGTTTTTGAGATATGAATTTTTGAAATTATAATTCGCTATATACAAGTATTTGTATCAATTTCGGATGGAGTTAAAAAATACTTAGCAGGATTTGCTACCAACCTTGATTTTTTCCTAAATAGCCTATTCCTTCAGGATATTGACAGTGTAGAAATTATTAAAATTTTCCTTCAGGTTTTTGGGATACGAATTTTTGAAATTATATTTCGCTATATACAAGTATTTGTATCAATTTCGGATGGAGTAAAAAATACGTAGCAGTATTCGCTACCAACCTTGTTTTTTTCCTAAATAGCCTAGTCTTATAGAATATTGACAGTGTAAAATTTTCCTTTAGGTTTTTGAGTAATGAATTTTTGAAATTATAATTCACTATATACAAGCAATTGTATCAATTTCGGATGGAGTTAAAAAATACTTAGCAGGATTCGCTACCAACTTTGATTTTTTTCTAAATAACCTAGTCCTTCAGAATATTGACAGTGTAGAAATTATTAAAATTTACCTTCAGGTTTTTGAGATATGAATTTTTGAAATTATATTTCGCTATATACAAGTATTAGTATCAATTTCGGATGGAGTTAAAAAATACTTAGCAGGATTCGTTACCAACCTTGTTTTTTTCCTAAATAGCCTAGTCCTTCAGAATAATAATAGTGTAGAAATTATTAAAATTTTCCTTCAGGTTTTTGAGATATGAATTTTTGAAATTATATTTCGCTATATACAAGTATTTGTATCAATTTCGGATGGAGTTAAAAAATACTTAGCAGGATTCGTTATCAACCTTGTTATTTTCCTAAATAGCCTAGTCCTTCAGGATAATAACAGTGTAGATATTATTAAAATTTTCCTTCAGGTTTTTGAGATATGAATTTTTGAAATTATAATTCGCTATATACAAGTATTTGTATCAATTTCGGATCGAGTTAAAAAATACTTAGCGGGATTCGTTACCAACCTTGATTTTTTCCTAAATATCCTAGTCCTTCAGGATAATAACAGTGTAGAAATTATTAAAATTTTCCTTCAGGTTTTTAAGGTATGAATTTTTGAAATTATAATTCGCTATATACAAGTATTTGTATCAATTTCGGATGAAGTTAAAAAATACTTAGCAGGATTCACTACCAACTTTGAATTTTTCCTAAATAGCCTAGTCCTTCAGAATAATAACAGTGTAGAAATTATTAAAATTTTCCTTCAGATTTTTGAGATATGAATTTTTGAAATTATAATTCGCTATATACAAGCATTTGTATCAATTTCGGATGGAGTTAAAAAATACTTAGAAGGATTCGCTACCAACCTTGATTTTTTCCTAAATATCCTAGTCCTTCAGGATAATAACAGTGTAGAAATTATTAAAATTTTCCTTCAGGTTTTTGAGATATGAATTTTTTAAATTATATTTCGCTATATACAAGTATTTGTATCAATTTCGGATGAAGTTAAAAAATACGTAGCAGGATTCGCTACCAACCTTGATTTTTCCTAAATAGCCTAGTCCTTCAGGATAATGACCGTGTAGAAATTATTGGAATTTTCCTTCGGGTTTTTGAGATATAAATTTTTGAAATTATAATTCTCTATATACAAGTATTTATATCAATTTCGGATGGAGTTAAAAAATACTTAGCAGGATTCGCTACCAACCTTGATTTTTTCCTAAATAGCCTAGTCCTTCAGGATAATAACAGTGTAGAAATTATTAACATTTTCCTTCAGGTTTTTGAGATATGAATTTTTGAAATTATAATTTGCTATAAGTATTTGTATCAATTTCGGATGGAGTTAAAAAATACTTAGCAGGATTCGCTACCAACCTTGATTTTTTCCTAAATAGCCTATTCCTTCAGGATATTGACAGTGTAGAAATTATTAAAATTTTCCTTCAGGTTTTTGGGATACGAATTTTTGAAATTATATTTCGCTATATACAAGTATTTGTATCAATTTCGGATGGAGTAAAAAATACGTAGCAGTATTCGCTACCAACCTTGTCTTTTTCCTAAATAGCCTAGTCTTATAGAATATTGACAGTGTAAAATTTTCCTTTAGGTTTTTGAGTAATGAATTTTTGAAATTATAATTCACTATATACAAGCAATTGTATCAATTTCGGATGGAGTTAAAAAATACTTAGCAGGATTCGCTACCAACTTTGATTTTTTTCTAAATAACCTAGTCCTTCAGAATATTGACAGTGTAGAAATTATTAAAATTTACCTTCAGGTTTTTGAGATATGAATTTTTGAAATTATATTTCGCTATATACAAGTATTTGTATCAATTTCGGATGGAGTTAAAAAATTCTTAGCAGTATTCGCTACCAACCTTGTTTTTTTCCTAAATAGCCTAGTCCTTCAGAATAATAATAGTGTAGAAATTATTAAAATTTTCCTTCAGGTTTTTGAGATATGAATTTTTGAAATTATATTTCGCTATATACAAGTATTTGTATCAATTTCGGATGGAGTTAAAAAATACTTAGCAGGATTCGTTACCAACCTTGTTATTTTCCTAAATAGCCTAGTCCTTCAGGATAATAACAGTGTAGATATTATTAAAATTTTCCTTCAGATTTTTGAGATATGAATTTTTGAAATTATAATTCGCTATATACAAGCATTTGTATCAATTTCGGATGGAGTTAAAAAATACTTAGAAGGATTCGCTACCAACCTTGATTTTTTCCTAAATATCCTAGTCCTTCAGGATAATAACAGTGTAGAAATTATTAAAATTTTCCTTCAGGTTTTTGAGATATGAATTTTTTAAATTATATTTCGCTATATACAAGTATTTGTATCAATTTCGGATGAAGTTAAAAAATACGTAGCAGGATTCGCTACCAACCTTGATTTTTCCTAAATAGCCTAGTCCTTCAGGATAATGACTGTGTAGAAATTATTGGAATTTTCCTTCAGGTTTTTGAGTAATGAATTTTTGAAATTATAATTCGCTATATACAAGTATTTGTATCAATTTCGGATTGAGATAAAAAATTCTTAGCAGGATTCGGTACCAACCTTGATTTTTTCCTAAATAGCCTAGTCCTTCAGGATAACGACCGTGTAGAAATTATTGGAATTTTCCTTCGGGTTTTTGAGATATAAATTTTTGAAATTATAATTCGCTATATACAAGTATTTATATCAATTTCGGATGGAGTTAAAAAATACTTAGCAGGATTCGCTACCAACCTTGATTTTTTCCTAAACAGCCTAGTCCTTCAGGATATTGACAGTGTAGAAATTATTAAAATTTTCCATCAGGTTTTTGAAATATGATTTTTTTAAATTATAATTCGCTATATACAAGTATTTGTATCAATTTTGGATGGATTTAAAAAATACTTAGCAGGATTCGCTACCAACCTTGATTTTTTCCTAAACAGCCTAGTCCTTCAGGATATTGACAGTGTAGAAATTATTAAAATTTTCCTTCAGGTTTTTGAGATACAAATTTTTGAAATTATATTTCGCTATATACAAGTATTTGTATCAATTTCGGATGGAGTTAAAAAATACTTAGCAGGATTCGCTACCAACCTTGATTTTTTCCTAAATAGCCTAGTCCTTCAGAATATCGACAGTGTAGAAATTATTAAAATTTTTCTTCAGGTTTTTGAGATACGAATTTTTGAAATTATATTTCGCTATATACAAGTATTTGTATCTATTTCGGATGGAGTTAAAAAATACTTACCAGAATTCGCTACCAACCTTGATTTTTTCCTAAATAGCCCAGTCCTTCAGGATAATAACAGTGTAAAAATTATTAAAATTTTCCTTCAGGTTTTTGAGATATGAATTTTTGAAATTATATTTCGCTATATACAAGTATTTGTATCAATTTCGGATGGAGTTAAAAAATACTTAGCAGGATTCGCTACCAAACTTGTTTCTTTCCTAAATAGCCTAGTCCTTCAGGATAATAACAGTGTAAAAATTATTAAAATTTTCCTTCAGGTTTTTGAGATACGAATTTTTGAAATTATATTTCTCTATATACAAGTATTTGTATCAATTTCGGATGGAGTTAAAAAATACTTAGCAGGATTCGCTACCAAACTTGTTTCTTTCCTAAATAGCCTAGTCCTTCAGGATAATAACAGTGTAAAAATTATTAAAATTTTCCTTCAGGTTTTTGAGATACGAATTTTTGAAATTATATTTCTCTATATACAAGTATTTGTATCAATTTCGGATGGAGTTAAAAAATACTTAGCAGGATTCGCTACCAAACTTGTTTCTTTCCTAAATAGCCTAGTCCTTCAGGATAATAACAGTGTAGAAATTATTAAAATTTTCCTTCAGGTTTTTGAGATATGAATTTTTGAAATTATATTTCGCTATATACAAGTATTTGTATCAATTTCGGATGGAGTTAAAAAATACTTAGCAGGATTCGCTACCAAACTTGTTTCTTTCCTAAATAGCCTAGTCCTTCAGGATAATAACAGTGTAGAAATTATTAAAATTTTCCTTCAGATTTTTGAGATATGAATTTTTGAAATTATATTTCGCTATATACAAGTATTTGTATCAATTTCGGATGGAGTTAAAAAATACTTAGCAGGATTCGCAACCAACCTTGATTTTTTCCTAAATAACCTAGTCCTTCAGAATATTGACAGTGTAGAAATTATTAAAAAATTCCTTCAGGTTTTTGAGATACGAATTTTTGAAATTATATTTCGCTATATACAAGTATTTGTATCAATTTCGGATGGAGTTAAAAATACTTAGCAGGATTCGCTACCAACCTTGTTATTTTCCTAAATAGCCTAGTCCTTCAGGATAATAACAGTGTAGAAATTATTAAAATTTTCCTTCAGGTTTTTGAGATATGAATTTTTGAAATTATAATTCGCTATATACAAGTATTTGTATCAATTTCGGATGGAGTTAAAAAATACTTAGCAGGATTCGCTACCAACCTTGATTTTTTCCTAAATAGCCTGGTCCTTCAGGATAATAACAGTGTAGAAATTATTAAAATTTTCCTTCAGATTTTTGAGATATGAATTTTTGAAATTATAATTCGCTATATACAAGTATTTGTATCAATTTCGGATGGAGTTAAAAAATACTTAGCAGGATTCGCTAGCAACCTTGTTATTTTCCTAAATAGCCTAGTCCTTCAGGATAATAACACTGTAGAACTTATTAAAATTTTCCTTCAGATTTTTGAGATATGAATTTTTGAAATTATATTTCGCTATATACAAGTATTTGTATCAATTTCGGATGGAGTTAAAAAATACTTAGCAGGATTCGCAACCAACCTTGATTTTTTCCTAAATAACCTAGTCCTTCAGAATATTGACAGTGTAGAAATTATTAAAAAATTCCTTCAGGTTTTTGAGATACGAATTTTTGAAATTATATTTCGCTATATACAAGTATTTGTATCAATTTCGGATGGAGTTAAAAATACTTAGCAGGATTCGCTACCAACCTTGTTACTTTCCTAAATAGCCTAGTCCTTCAGGATAATAACAGTGTAGAAATTATTAAAATTTTCCTTCAGGTTTTTGAGATATGAATTTTTGAAATTATAATTCGCTATATACAAGTATTTGTATCAATTTCGGATGGAGTTAAAAAATACTTAGCAGGATTCGCTACCAACCTTGATTTTTTCCTAAATAGCCTGGTCCTTCAGGATAATAACAGTGTAGAAATTATTAAAATTTTCCTTCAGGTTTTTGAGATATGAATTTTTGAAATTATAATTCGCTATATACAAGTATTTGTATCAATTTCGGATGGAGTTAAAAAATACTTAGCAGGATTCGCTACCAAACTTGTTTCTTTCCTAAATAGCCTAGTCCTTCAGGATAATAACACTGTAGAACTTATTAAAATTTACTTCAGGTTTTTGAGATATGAATTTTTGAAATTACAATTCGCTATATACAAGTATTTGTATCAATTTCGGATGGAGTTAAAAAATACTTAGCAGGATTCGCTACCAAACTTGTTTCTTTCCTAAATAGCCTAGTCCTTCAGGATAATAACAGTGTAGAAATTATTAAAATTTTCCTTCAGGTTTTTGTGATACGAATTTTTGAAATTATATTTCGCTATATACAAGTATTTGTATCAATTTCGGATGGAGTTAAAAAATACTTAGCAGGATTCGCTACCAACCTTGTTATTTTCCTAAATAGCCTAGTCCTTCAGGATAATAACACTGTAGAAATTATTAAAATTTACTTCAGGTTTTTGAGATATGAATTTTTGCAATTACAATTCGCTATATACAAGTATTTATATCAATTTCGGATGGAGTTAAAAAATACTTAGCAGGATTCGCTACCAAACTTGTTATTTTCCTAAATAGCCTAGTCCTTCAGGATAATAACAGTATAGAAATTATTAAAATTTTCCTTCAGGTTTTTGAGATACGAATTTTTGAAATTATAATTCGTTATATACAAGTATTTGTATCAATTTTGAATGGAGTTAAAAAATACTCAGCAGGATTCGTTAACAACCATTTTTGTCTTAAATAGCCTAATCCTTCAGGATAATGACCGTGTAGAAATTATTGATATTGTCCAAAAATTTGCCAAGGCTGTAGCTTTTCAGGTTCAATTTGAGACAATCTCGACATTTTTCCCGTCCCGTCATCTAGACTATATTTCCAATCAAACGTCATAGTTATATATATATATATATATATATATATATATATATATTTATATATATATAAATATATATATATATATATATATATATTTATATATATATATATATATATATATATATATATATATATATATATATATATTGTATATAGCGAATTATAATTTCCAAAATTGATATCTCAACCTGAAGGAAAATTCCAATAATTTCTACACAGTCATTATCCTGAAGGACTAGGCTACTTAGGAAAACATCAAGGTTGGTAGCGAATCTTGCTAAGTATTTTTTTAACTCCATCCGAAATTGATACAAATACTTGTATATAGCGAATTATAATTTCAAAAATTCATTACTCAAAAACTTGAAGGAAAATTCCAATAATTTCTACGCTGTCATTATCCTGAAGGACTAGGCTATTTAGGAAAAAATCAAGGTTGGTAGCAAATCCTGCTAAGTATTTTTTTAATATATATATATATATATATATATATATATATATATATATATATATATATATGTGTGTGTGTGTGTGTGGATAGGACACATATATGTACTGTAAACTGTCACAAAATGTGTGTTTTTTGTTTTTTCGCTTATTATTGACATGTAATTTTGTATATAGGTATATGTATATTACTTACAAAATATGTATGTTCTATTGTATATAATTATATTTTCAGGTGAACACATAAAAAATATCTGTCTATTCCAAGGTAGTTGATTAATTTAAGAATTAATGCATATTTATAGATATATATTTTTTCTATATTTTCTAGATAAACAAGTGGCTATTTTTTGTTATATATATATATATATATATATATATATATATATATATATTATCTAAATGCCTTTTACCTTTCGGTGTAGGCTAATAAAAAGTGTTCTAATAAATAATTGTAATTACTATAACACGTACCATCTGTTGTTAACAAAAGAATACACCCAACGAGGGTTGTGTTGATGAAAAAAGTTTGTACGTCCATCACGTCCCACTAGGTATTAACTTTTAGTTCTTTTTGTTTTGTTCACCTGCATCCAAACAAAAACATTCTTAATAAAGTTTAATTAATTTAAAAAAAAATTGCAAATAGTTTTTAGCACTTGAAACGGTAGCGCGCGTAAAGGGGCGTTACCCCGTGATCGCGCGAGTTTGCGTGGGGTTGCTATGTGCAAAACGTTTTGCTCGTGTCCTCGTCGCTCCGGGTGGCGGCGGCTACTGTGCACACCGCCGCCGCCGCCGCTATCGGGTATCAGAAACGACGCGAGCTGATCTCGCTCTATTTATCTCGCGCGCAACCTGCACCAGTGTCGCATTCAATCATCTTCGTGGTATTATTTTTTTTTTAATATCCACCACTGGCTATTTATGTCAACTGTAGTTAATCAGTAGATCGCATGTAATTTCTTCTCAAATATTCAAAATATTAAAAATTAAGCAATATACATCATAATCCCGAATTAATATCACTATTGACAATGTTGTTTTATAAAACCAAGGTCTAACAAGAGGATTGTGCATTACAAATTAATTCAAACTCACTCGTAAGTTATATCAACAACTTGAGGAAGAATGGTACATGACAAATGTTTTCATTCACCAGATTAGACGAGGAAACGACCAATCCGGCGTAGGAAAACATTTGACGTCATCTAACTGTTATTTGGCAGGATATTTGGCGGTAAATTTAAATATCATTGTAATCGGGCTTGTATGTTGGGTAACACTAACTCTCTCTGCACGGTAGAGTTAGTTCTACCTAATATACAAGCCCGATTACAATGATATTTATATTTAACCGCCAAATAACAGTTGGTTGAAGTCAAGTGTTTTCCTTCACCGGATTGAAGGAAAACACTTGACGTCATCGAACTGTGATTTGACAGGGATATTTGGCGGTAAATTTAAATTTTATTGTAATCAGGCTTGTATATTGCATAGTACAAACTCTTCCGGACAGAGACATACATTACATAACATGAACTATAGACGACAGACGACAGTCGAAAAACGACAAACGACAGACGATAGACTACAGATGACAGATGACAGATGACAGATGACAGATGACAGATGACAGATGACAGATGACAGATGACAGATGACAGATGACAGATGACAGATGACAGATGACAGATGACAGATGACAGATGATAGATGACAGATGACAGATGACAGATGACAGATGATAGATGACAGATGACAGATGACAGATGACAGATGACAGATGACAGATGACAGATGACAGATGACAGATGACAGATGACAGATGACAGATGACAGATGACAGATGACAGATGACAGATGACAGATGACAGATGACAGACGATAGACGAGATGACGTCAAATGTTTTTCTTCGTCGGATTGGTTGTTCCGTCGACTAATCTGGTCAATGAAAACATTTGTGATTTACTAGTCTTCCTCAAGTTGTTGATATAACTTACGAGTGAGTTTTTATGTGATATCGCCAACAGTCACAATTATATAAGTTTTTTTTCGTTTTTTTACATATATTAATTATTTATTTTATTTTATTATTATATATATATATATATATATATATATATATATATAAATACTATTCAGTAAAAAAAATAAACTGAAAATAAAGTTAAGTGAGTCAAATTAACTTATATAATTGTAACTGATAGTACAAGCCTTATACAGGCATTTATAATGTATTTCATTATTACTGAGTCTATAAGGACTTTTTTGAATTTATATTTTTAAATATTAACATAATTTTGATATTCTCATCTAATGAGATGTCAACAATATTCGTCGATATTTGCACGTCGCGTATATGACGGTATGCCATCGCCATCGCCACCGCCGGGGCAAGCACGTCGCGCACAATGCGCGCCCCCGTTACATGTTGCGAGAAATGAAAAAAGAAACGAAAGGGGTGCAAAATAAACGTATCGGGGGCGCGGCGGCGGAATATTGAATGGCTTTACGTCCGCGCGATCTGGCGCGGATAAAGGAACTGGCAGCAATTTGAATGCCGTGCAGGAGTTAAAAGTCACAACGAAATATACAAAATAGTAATAAAGGTTTTCTGCATAAAATATACAAAAGTAACTCAACAGAAATCTCGTTAAGTTATAATGAAAGCTTGAATATAGTCACCTTGCAATATTATTTAGGTTAACATTCACTTACCCTACTAGGTTTTATAGCAGGATTCAGTTTTTTGCCCACCAAGATTCTGTTTGTCCTATAATTGATAATATTTAATTAATTTTTTACAAAAGAGTTATTACGTTATAAACATTCTAATATCCTTAAATTATCACAATTTAAAAACTCCAAATATTCAACAGATGTAGGTGTGAATCCACCTCTTAGCAATCTACATATCTAGATTTCGATCTTATTAGATCTCCTCAGTGTAGCTCAGCTAGTGAGGATGAATTCACACAATATCTCGAGTGGTTATATACAAAAATTATACAACTAACCCCCTAGGAGGAAAGTTAAACGCCATCTGGCGGCACCACATCAATTAGCAATGCATACCCATATGGTAATAACCGTCAACATGCTCATGCCATCAGAATCAGGTCTCATTTTTGAAGTTGTATTATTTTTGAAATAATAACATGACTAGGAATTGTCTATAAAAACGAAATAGACTACATTATTAGCAATAAAACGACCTTTGTTCATGATGTATCTGTACTTAGTAGTATGTCAACAATAGAAGTTTCCGCCTGCTTCAACATCTGCAAAGAACGACAAAAAACTACGAAAGAGTATAAACCAACATACTGACATACATACATAATATCAAGAATAACAATAGATACACACTCCAAAGACAACACTCTCTAAAGAACAACGATATAACATCTAAAACAGTTTAATAAATAACAACTAAAGTTACGATAAACGACAAACGACAAACGATAGACGATAGACGATAGACGATAGACGATAGACGATAGACGATAGACGATAGACGATAGACGATAGACGATAGACGATAGACGATAGAACGATAGACTATAGATGATGGAGGATAGACAATAGACGATAGACGGTAGACGATAGACGATAGACGATACACGATAGACGATAGACGATAGACAATAGACAATAGACAATAGACAATAGACAATAGACAATAGACAATAGACAATAGACAATAGACACTAGACAATAGACAATAGACAATAGACAATAGACAATAGACAATAGACAATAGACAATAGACAATAGACAATAGACAATAGACAATAGACAATAGACAATAGACAATAGACAATAGACAATAGACAATAGACAATAGACAATAGACAATAGACAATAGATAATAGACAATAGACAATAGACAATAGACAATAGACAATAGACAATAGACAATAGACAATAGACAATAGACAATAGACAATAGACAATAGACAATAGACAATAGACAATAGACAATAGACAATAGACAATAGACAATAGACAATAGACAATAGACAATAGACAATAGACAATAGACAATAGACAATAGACAATCGACAATCGACAATAGACAATAGACAATAGACAATAGACAATAGACAATAGACAATAGACAATAGAAAATAGACAATAGACAATAGACAATAGACAATAGACAATAGACAATAGACAATAGACAATAGACAATAGACAATAGACAATAGACAATAGACAATAGACAATAGACAATAGACAATAGAAAATAGACAATAGACAATAGACAATAGACAATAGACAATAGACAATAGACAATAGACAATAGACAATAGACAATAGACAATAGACAATAGACAATAGACAATAGACAATAGACAATAGACAATAGACAATAGACAATAGACAATAGACAATAGACAATACACAATAGACAATAGACAATAGACAATAGACAATAGACAATAGACAATAGACAATAGACAATAGACAATAGACAATAGACAATAGACAATAGACAATAGACAATAGACAATAGACAATAGACAATAGACAATAGACAATAGACAATAGACAATAGACAATAGACAATAGACAATAGACAATAGACAATAGACAATAGACAATAGACAATAGACAATAGACGACAGACGATAGACGATAAAACGACGTGGTAACTGTTGTTTAAGGCAGATAACTCTCGAGTTAATTTGACATGCGTGATTCTAACCTCACTTTTGCCAACTTTGACACATAATGCGACGTTGCCATACATAAACAAAGGTACATGACGCTATAAAATGAAAAGTTAAAAACAATTTATACAACATCTAACAATATAATCACAGGTTATAATTACTTCGCCTTTATACAAGCGAGCCTTAGTATATAAAACCTAAACAAGAGTTATTTAATTGGACTTATTTCATAATGCAGTAAAATCTGTCCGTCCCATACCACCCTTTAGCTAATTAATATTTTAATTGGCGCATCGGGCGCGGAAAAGTTTAATTGAAACGCGGACGGATGTGTGTGTGAGTATCGGGGGGCGGCGGCGGCGGCGGACGACTGCCATAATCCAATTACGACTCGGTTATTTACTTGTTTCGCAAACCGGTCGACGCTAAACAGACTGCGGTTCCGGAGCCGCAGGGATGAAGACGTGGGGGTGGGCGGGCGTCCCGAGTAATTCGATTGCGCACGATACAAAAACCGGAAGCACTCGTAAAAGTCACGTCAAGACAATGGAAGTCGTGTGCGTCGGGGGGTGGAGAGGGAGATGGCTTAAAATTAAAATGTGAATAATTAAAACTGCCGAGAGGTAAGGAGGTGGGAGGGTTATTGTTGGAATTTTTACGTTCCGAATAAAGTACTGTTGCTAAATTACTGTCTCCTAATGCTATAATATGCTCCACTTATATATTCTATTTTTGTCTTCTGTAAATACCTAATGTGTAACGATGGAAAGACGCTTAAGTATAACACAACATACCATCAACAACTAAGTAATTTTAATTGCGGGTTAATTTAATTAATTAATAAATATTTTATGATTGATTTATTTCGTATTTGAACTGCATACTTGGTGCATTAGAATTTTATTAATCTGTCTTTTTTATAATAAACTATGACGAAATTACAAAAATCTAACCTAAGGTTTAAAGTAAAAACGAACATAATACTAAAAACAAACAAAGAAAATCTTAGCTTCACTAGTCGCCTCGTGGCGTGCTGTATCGTCAAATTTGTGTGTGTTATTCTTGTCTAAAAATGTATAAAAAAACTCAATTATAAGGACTCCAATGAGTTATCTTCATTATTTTCAAAGATATGACTTGTAAAAGTTGAAATTTGTATTATCACACATTCCTGCAAAAATACCTATTCATCATGGTGCAATTTTAAGATTTTTTTTGTTATTCTTGTCTAAAAATGTATGAAAAACTCAATTATAAAGACTCTAATGAGTTATCTTCATTATTTTCAAAGATATGACTTGTAAAAGTTGAAATTTGTAGCATCACACATTCCTGCAAAAATACCTATTCATCTTGGTGCAATTTTAAGATTTTTCTTGTGTTATTCCTGTCTAGAAATGTATGAAAATCTCAATCATAAAGACTCTAAGGAGATTTCTTCATTATTTTCAAAGATATTGCTTGTAAAATTTAAAATTAGTATTATCACACATTACTGCAAAAATACCTATCTATTATGACGTAATTTCAAGATTTTTTGTGTTATTTTTATCTAAAAATGTATGAAAAACTCAATTATAAAGACTCCAATGAAATATCTTCATTATCTTCAAAGATATGGCTTGTAAAAGTAAATATTAGTTATATCGCACATTCATGCAAAAATATCTATTCATCATAATGCAGTTTTAAGATTTTTGTGTTATTCTGATCTATAAATGTATGAAAAACTCAATTATAAATACTCCAATGAGTTATCTTCATTATCTTCAAAGATATGACCTGTAAAAGTAAAATTTTATATTATCACACATTCCTGCAAAAACACCTATACATCATGACGCAATTTTACGATTTTTGTGAGTTATTCTTATCTAAAAATGTATGAAAAACTCAATTATAAAGTCGCCAATGAGTTTTCTTCATTATCTTCAAAGTAATATAAATATGTAAAAGTTGAAATTTGTATTATCACACATTCCTACAAAAGCACCTATACATCATGACGCAGTTTCAAGATTTTTTGTGTTATTCTTGTCTAAAAATGTATGAAGAACTCAATTATGAATACTCCAATGAGGTATCTTCATTATCTTAAAAGATATGACTTGTGAAAGTTAAATTTTATATTATCACACATTCCTGTAAAAACACCTATTCATCATGACGCAATGTCAATTTTTTTATGTTATTCTTGTCTAAAAATGTATAAAAAACTCAATTATAAAGACTCCAATGAGTTATCTTCATTATCTTCGAAGATATGACTTGAAAAAGTTGAAATTTGTATTATCATACATTCCTGTAAAAACACCTATTCATCATGATGCAATTTCAAGATTTTTTATGCTATTCTTGTCTAAAAATGTATGAAAAACTCAATTATAAAGACTCCAATGAGTTATCTTCATTATCTTCGAAGATATGACTTGAAATATGAGTTGAAATTTGTATTATCACACATTCTTGCAAAAACACCTATTCACAATTATGCAATTTTAAGATTTTTTATGTTATTCTTGTTTGAATATGGATGAAAAACTCAATTACAAAGACCCTGATGAGATATCTTTATTATCTTCAAAGATATGGCTTGTTTAATTTGAAATTTGTATTATCACTGTTTTCTGCTAATAAAAACTATTATTACATTATGTAATTCGCAGTTTTTATTTATTTCACTAGTCAAGAAATGTATTAAGAACTCTAAAGACATTAGTGATATATCTTCATTGTCTTCAAAGATATGGCTTATTAAATTTCAAATTTATCTATATATATATATATATATATATATATATATATATATATATATATATATATTATCAGTCTTTTCTGCTAAGGAACATGGTTTCTCATTATGCATTATGCAAATTTAGAATTTTTTTGGTACACAGGTCCAAAGATATATTAGGAACTCAATTTTAAAAACTCAAATGAGATATCTTCATTATCTTCAATGATATGGCTTGTAAAAGTTGAAGTTTATAATACAAACTTTTACATATCATTGAAGATAATGAAGATAACTCATTGGAGTCTTTATAATTGAGTTTTTCATACATTTTTACACTAGAAAAACACAAAAAATCTTGAAATTACATCATGATGAATAGGTGGTTTTGCAGGAATGTGTGATAATATAAATTTCAACTTTTACAACTCATATCATTGAAGATAATGAAGATAACTCATTGGAGTCTTTATAATTAAGTTTTTCATACATTTTTAGACAAGAATAGCATAAAAAATCTTGAAATTGCGTCATGATGAATAGGTGTTTTTGCAGGAATGTGTGATCATACAAATTTCAACATTTACAAGCTATATCTTTTAAGATAATGATGATAAACCCATTGGAGTCTTTATAATTGAGTTTTTCATACATTTTTAGATAAGAATAACACAAAAAAATCTTGAAATTGCATCATTATGAATAGGTGTATTTGCAGGAATGTGTGATCATACAAATTTCAAATTTTACAAGCTATATCTTTGAAGATAATGAAGATAACTCATTGTAGTCTTTATAATTGAGTTTTTCATACATTTTTAGACAAGAAAAACACAACAAACAACTTAGTTATTTGTGTGTGATAATTGTGTTTCTTCCATTTTGTAATTTTGTGTGTAATTCTGATTTTAGTGTCATCGTAAAATAAATATTATTATTCTTATTCTTATTATAGTTATTTTTATGTGATAATTTTGTTTCTTCAATTTTCTAGTTTTGTGTGTATTTCTGATTTTAGTGTCATCGTAAAATATTATTATTATTATTATTATTCTTATTCTTATTATAGTTATTTTTGTGTGATAACTTTGTTTCTTCAAACATAACATCGTTGGTATATTAAATTCCGTGCACGAGCCCTCTCCACTCTTGTTTCTTAATTTGTAAGTCACGACCGAATATCCCGGCGCGTAAGATCCGTCCATCTTCTCGGCCTCTGCCGCCTCCGCCGCCGCTGTCGAGCTGAAAGAGCCCCGGAGATGAAAATCTCTATCAACTTTTATTGTCGCTGAATACTAAACGGCCCTCTCCGCGAAGATGGCCGATTACTCCCCGGGGCAATAAAACAAAATAGCTCGCAGTCGTCGTAACGGTCGGATAAGCCGGGGGCGGTTTGCGAGCGGGAGAGCGAGGTCGGCGGAAGGACACATCACACACACACACACACATTTACAACGAGCAGCCGCCGCGCGCGTAAAGGGAAATTGCAACGTCCGAGCCAACACAAATAATAAGAAAAAAACACAAAATCCTTTTGAAGGTAATACTTCATCCAAGATTTTCAAATACTATATATGTTATAATATAAAATACAGGTTTATGAGATTATTTCTTATTTATGCAGTAAAGACCTGGTTTACTCGGAAGCGGTGCCAATAAAAGCGGACGTTTTTGACGTCACAAAAAAAGTTATTTATGTATTTATATAAATATGATAACCCAAAGAGCGGTATATATACTTCAATGTGCCGGAAAAAAAGTCATGAATTAATTACAGAGGATTATGGTTAGTTTTTCAATTACATATACTTAAAACATTTCTTGTATTGTGTAAATGACGTCAAAAACGGTCGTATTTATTGACACCGCTTCCTAGGAAACTATAACTCTATAAGTCTCTAGACTAATATAAACTCAAAATATAATAATTCACAAATTTTATTTTAATTCCGTAATGCTACTGTCACCCATTACACTAGCGTTTGCGGAGAAACAGTTGTTTATTACAGAATGTACACATAATAGCCCATTTCTGTGTACATTGTAATACTGCCTTACATCAAATGTCACATGTTTGTCAAGTTGTGACGTTTGGATAATGAAATAGATTATAATCCTATCTACGTCAATAACTTGTGATATTTATCGTAAGGCTGTATTAGGCCCAATTCACACATAAGCGGCGTCGGGCGCAGGCGCGGTGTAGACGAGCCGCAGGCGCGACGTCGCACAGGCGATTGTGATGTCCATATGCAGTGAAGGGGTGGACATTGCACCTTATGTTTACATAGAGGCGGCGTGGAAGAGTTATGCCTTTCGCCTCTTCGCTTACCGTGTCTTAGACGAAGAGGCGCAGCCGCGGTGCCGGTGCTGCGAGAGGCACGACGCTTCAAGCCTCCTCTATATAAACATGTGGTGCAATGTCCACTTTGGTGACGAGGCGCGGGCATTTGTCTCGTGCCACTCGCCGCGCGGGCACCGTGTCTTCACCTCGTCGCCTAAGACACTGTAGTCGAAGTGGCGAAACTCTTTCACGCCGCCTCTGTGTAGACATAAGGTGCAATGTCCACCCCTTCACTGCATATGGACATCACAATCGCCTGTGCGACGTCGCGCCTGCGCCTCGCCACCCGCGCCTGCGCCTCGCCTACACCGCGCCTGCGCCCGTCGCCGCTTATGTGTGAATTGGGCCTTACACTAGCGTTTGTGGAGAAATAGTTGTTTATTTCGTTGCCATAGGTAACAGACCGGTCTGAATTTACAGAATAGACCCCTAGATTTCAATGATATTTAAATTTACCGCCAAATATCTCTGCCAGATTACAGTTGGATGACGACAAATGTTTTCCTTCACCGGATTGGTTGATGGAATGTGCGAGGTCCTCTTGTATATTTTTTATAATCCTTGGTTGTCGAGTCACCGTTGTCGAAACAGTCTTCACTTATTTTTCTGTTTTTTTGACAGCATCTGTTTTTAAGGGCGTGTTTTGTTTGTTATCTTTCATTGACTTTTTGCCATTTGACTGTTTAATAGTTTTCAATGTGCTGTGGATGTTTTTACGCCTCTATCCCCCTTATTCACCAACGTTCCATAAATATATCAATAGCTATTAACATCCATAAGTATTCGTTGTTATAGCAACAATAAATACATTATGTAGGGAATGTAGTTACTTTAGATTCTCTCAATTGGAAACACTGAATAATTAAACAAAAGGTGCCATCAAAGCTCCAATCGCAAGCGCTATTTTGTTTGACATTTGTTTTGGCATATTTTGTCACAATGACGTTGTCAATTTATACATTCAATACCTTATGAGACCTATAAAGTTTATGGGATGTTGGTGAATACGGGCATATGTCATGATCAAACTATACGCTACCTATACGTTATTGTGAAAGTTTTGTAGTTTTTTTGTAATTCTAATTTTAGCGTCGTTTTCGTTTTAATCATTCTGCGCCCTCTCTCTCTCTCTCAGTCTATTGTACTTTACTCACCCGCGTCTAGTTAATATTCAGTCCATCGCTCGGCAATTCCGGTGACGGCGGCGGCGAAATTTGATAATTGCGAGGCGGGCCCCCGCGGGCAGCAGCACGCAGCCGTCACGCCCCGACGGGTTTTAATTGCAAGTTTTCCAATTTAAAAGTTCACCTGTCGATTGTGAAAAAACGACTCTAGCCACTTTAGGGGGAAGATTAAAACTGTGGATATACCGGCGAGTTTCTTTGTCTTTCTCCAACACCCCGACTTCCATTATTATATTTGATTTATTTCATGTATTTTTTTGTACATTAGAATTAGTAGTAGTAGCTACTTCAGTGTGTTAGAATTGTAATGTTAGTACTCATGTTCTAAGACAAGTCATTGATTTGGGTGCGGGAAATAATACTTCCCGCACTAGTGCAATAATTATATTTCCAACGTATAGCATAATAATTCACAATCTGTTAATAAATTATTCGCATACAAGTTTTATCCAAAAAAATCCAAATGCATATAAATTAAAGAAAAATGCTTTCGCCGCCCCTTGGCGGTTGGTTGGTAGGGTGGGTATTGTATAAAAAAATAAAACGAGCGTACCGAAATCAATTTATAACTCGGAATAACAAAGTCAATAAAAAAACGAACTCTGTGTGCGAGTCGGGGGGCAAAATGAGACGGCGGTGGTGCGCCTTAAGATAAATGAAATTCCGAATTTTACAATTTAAATAGATGCAAAACCCGCGCTGCATTAAGGGCTCCGATCTTCTGTTTTTCATTATTAACCCAGGGGGATTGCATTGTGCAGTTGTGAATATTATTAAATTGTCCAACGTGAGTATTCAATAGTTATTTGGTTTGAACTAAAAATAATTTAAAATTAATAATACAACTAACCCCCTAGGAGGAAAGTTAAACGCCATCTGGCGGCACCACATCAATTAGTAATGCACTTCCATATGGTAATAACCGACAACATGCTCATGCCATTAGGATCACCTATGGAATAATATTACAACAGAGTGCCTGAGATATAAAAAATACTAATGCTTATTATTATCAAGCACGAATAACTAATATTCCTACTAAGGTGATGGATGAGCTTCTTTTTTTTAAACAATCATTGATGTATCGGGGTATATTTTCATTACCTTCAAACATAAGTCAGTAGTAGAATTAATTTACATTTTTGTAAACTAAATTTCTAGTGGAAATTTCTTGAAATTTCTTCTATTTCCTGGGGGTTTCAAACTTAGAAATATTATACCATTTAAATAATAATAATTTTTTTATATTTATAAATTCATTCATTATCATTAGTTCCTCCTGTGTATATTTTCCTATAAATGGATAACTGTTGGGAAATAAAATGTTATTATTATAATTAATAATAATTTCTTGAAATTTCTTCTGTTTGCTGCAACAATGTAATGTACCTATAGAATCTATGATATAGTCTATTATCGAGCGTAATCTTCAGATTGTCTGGCTCGACGTGAATATCATATAAACACACACACACACACACACAGACACACACACACACACACACACACACACACACACACACACACACACACACACACACACACACACACACACACACACACACACACACAAACACACACACACACACACACACACACACACACACACACACACACACACACACACACACACACACACATGTTTTTTACATTTACGATTTTTTTTAAATATATAAATAGAGTGAAAATATATTTGTATGCAATAGACTACATACTATTTTGAACTGCAACTAAACCCTGCCGTTCTGCCTGCCCGCGCCGCCGCCCCATTATACGTCACTGCATCATGCGGATGAAGTATGTTAATCCCGGACCGTTATAAATGTTAACAAATGGATCAGCATCCATCACACGGACGATAATTCACACACGCCGCGCCGGTAATATCCAAATCGTCCTCCGGGCAACACAATGATATGCAACAAAAGTTTGTCATTTGAAATGTTATTTGTACGTGCAGCGCCCCACGGGGAAAGGACGCGGTTTTAAATCAATTGCTTTATTGGCCTCAATGTCACTGTACCTACATATTTATTACTAGTTGAATATCCACCACCAATTTTCTGTTAAATCAATTAATTTCTTCCTATCGATTTTCATTCACTTCTATTCATATAAAAATTCTATAATAAGATTCATAGTATGTAGTCACTAAATATGATTATTGATTTGAATGCAATAAAATGGATAATATAAAACTAATTAAATCACTATTAAGGACCGTTCGCAATAACCGTGGTAGGGGTAACGTAGCCGTAAGCGAAATTGCACACTTGTATAAAAATGCGGTCGTTAACAGAAGCGCAGTAAAACTATGACAGAGCATGAGTAATTATCTCTACCATAATTATCGCATATCATTACTGCCCAATTCTAAACGTCTGAATTTTTATAGCAATGCAAAATATTGCTTGCCACTACCTTAACACTACCGCGCTTATTGTGAATAGCCCATTAGGCAGTCAATGAAAGTTGGGTGAGAAATTGTTAGGTTTAATATATCAAATCGTAGAATGTTTGAGACTCAGCTCCCTTAAGTCCTGGTTTCCTAGCAAGCGGTGTCGATAAATACGGTCGTTTTTGACGTCAGTTACACATTACAAGATACGTTTAAGGCCCAATTCACACATAAGCGGCGTCGGGCGTTGGCGCGGTGTAGGCGAGGTGCAGCCGCGACGTTGCACATTCGATTGTGATGTCCATATGCAGTGAAGGGGTGGACATTGCACCATATGTTTACATAGAGGCGGCGTAGAAGAGTTATGCCTCTCGCCTCGCAGGCACCGTGTCTCAGGCGAAGAGGCGAAGGCGCGAGGCACGACGCTTTCACGCCCCGTCTATATAAACATGTGGTGCAATGCCCACTTAGGTGACGAGGCGCGGGCATTTGCCTCGTGCCTCTCACTGCGTATTCGACTCTTCGCCTTAGGCCCAATTCATACATAAGGGGCGTCGGGCGCAGGCGCGGTGTAGGCGAGGTGCAGGCGCGACGTTGCACAGTCAATTGTGATGTCCATATGCAGTGAAGGGGTGAACATTGCACCTTATGTTTACATAGAGGCGACGTGGAAGAATTATGCCTCTTGCCTCTTCGCCTACCATGTCTTAGGCGAAGAGGCGAAGACGCGGTGCCGGCCCTGCGAGAGGCACGACGCTTCAAGCCTCCTCTATATAAACATGTGGTGCAATACCCACTTAGGTAACTAGGCGCGGGCATTTGCCTCGTGCCTCTTGCCGCGCCGGCGTCTTCGCCTCTTCGCCTAAGACACGGTAGGCGAAGAGTCGAAACTCTTCCACGCCGCCTCTATGTAAACATAAAGTGCAATGTCGACCCCTTCACTGCATATGGACATCACAATCGCCTGCGCCTCGCCTACACCGCGCCTGCGCCCTACGCCGCTTATGTGTGAATTAGGCCTTATACGACGAGGTGCGGGCATTTGCCTCGTGCCTCTCGCCGCGCCGGCACCGCCACTTCGCCTAAGACATGGTTGGAGAAGAGGCGAAACTCTTCCACGCGCCTCTATGTAAACATATGGTGAAATGTTCACCCCTTCACTGCATATGGACATCACAATCGCCTATGCAACGTCGCGTCTGCACCTCGCCTACACCGCGCCTCTGTCCGACGCCGCTTATGTGTGAATTGGGCCTAAGGGAGCTGACTCTCAAATATTCTACGATTTGATATGTTAAACCTAAAAATTTCAAACCCATCTTTCTGACTGACTGCCTAAAAGTGATATCATTTATTTTATAATATTGCATTAATACTGTCCCACCCTGCGTAGTTCTTCCATCTATTTCTACTTTCTCTATTACCAATCCCGTAGTTTTCCTCAACGACGCTATGTTTCACCTTCCCACTATCGTCCTCACTCCCATCAAAAATAAGACTTTTATTTGGTATATCTGCACACAACTTCCCGTTTATAAAATTCCCCCAATAAATAATACAATGGTATAGTTTTATTGTTTTTTAATTTTTTGTTCTTAGTCTTAGTTCTTATTTGTGCCATTAATGAGATATTTCCAGATTTTGGGGTTGTCCTTGAAATAGATAGATAGATAGATGGACAGATGGATAGATGGATAGATGGATAGATGGATAGATGGATAGATGGATAGATGGATAGATGGATAGATGGATAGATGGATAGATGGATAGATGGATAGATGGATAAATGGATAGATGGATAGATGGATAGATGGATAGATGAATAGATGGATGTATATAGATACAGGTTTTCATATCAATTTGATAAAATTCTAATACTAATAGTTGCACTTTTCGATATCTTGCCATTTTCGAATTTATTATTTTCGAGTTTAACATTTAAAATCGTTTGAAAAACTATGGATTGTTAAGATTATGAGTGTACGCCTTGATATGTTTTCATGAAAAAATATATACCAGTATTATCTCTATTTTTATTTTTTTGCTACAGTTTCTTATATAGATGGATAGATAGATGGATAGAAAGATGGATAGATAGATGAATAGATAGATTGATAGATAGATGGATAGATAGATGGATAGATAGGTGGATAGATAGACAGATGGATAAATGGATAGATGGATAGATAGATGGATATATAGATGGATAGATAGATGGATAGATAGATGGATAGATAGATGGATAGATAGATGGATAGATAGATGGATAGATAGATGGATGGATAGATGGATAGATAGAAAGATAGATAGATGGATAGGTAGATGGATAGATAGATGGATAGATAGATGGATAGATAGATGGGTAGATAGATGGATAGATAAATGGATAGATAGATGGATAGATAGATGGATAGTTAGATGGATAGATAGATGGATAGATAGATGGATAGATGGATGGATAGATGGATGGATAAATAGATGGATAGATAGATGGATAGATAGATAGATGGATAGGTAGATAGATGGCTGGATGTATGGATAGATGGATGGAGAGATGGATAGATAGATCGATAGGAATTCTACAATGTATATACATACAGGTTTTAAGATCAATTTGATAAAATTCTGATACTAGTTGTTGCACTTTTCGATATCTTGCCATTTTCGGATTTATTATTTTCGAATTTAACATTTGAAATCGTTTGAAAAACTATTCATGAAAAAATATATACCAGTATCATCTCTATTTTTATTTTTTTGCTACAGTTTCTTATATAGATGGATAGATAAATGGATAGATAGATGGGTAGATTTATGGATAGATAGATGGACAGATAGATGGATAGATAGATGGATAGATAGATGGATAGATAGATGGATTGATAGATGGATAGATAGATGGATAGATAGACAGATGGATAGTTAGATGGGTAGATAGATGGGTAGATAGATGGATAGATAGATCGATAGATAGATGGATATATAGATGGTTAGATAGATGGATAGATAGATGGATAGATAGATGGATAGATAGATGTATAGATAGATGGATAGATGGATAGATGGATAGATGGATAGATGGATACATGAATATATGAATAGATGGATAGATGGATAGATGGATACATCGATAGATGAATATATGGATTTATATACATACAGGTTTTCATATCAATTTGATAAAATTCTAATACTAGTTGTTCCACTTTTCGATATCTTGCCATTTTCGCATTTATTATTTTCGAGTTTAACATTTAAAATCGTTTGAAAAACTATGGATTGTTAATATTATGAGTGTCCGCCTTGATATGTTTTCATGAAAAATTCTTATATAGATGTGTGGATAAATGGATAGATAGATGAATAGATAGATGGATAGACAGATGGATAGACAGATGGATAGAAAGATGGATAGATAGATTCATAGATAGATGGACAGATAGATGGATAGATAGATGGATAGATAGATGGATAGATAGATGGATAGATAGATGGATAGATAGATGGATAGATAGATGGATAGATAGATGGATAGATAGATGGATAGATAGCTGGATAGATAGATGGATAGATAGATGGATAGATAGATGGATAGATAGATGGATAGATAGATGGATAGATAGATGGATAGATAGATGGATAGATAGATGGATAGATAGATGGATAGATAGATAGATGGATAAATAGATGGATAGATAGATGGATAGATAGATGAATAGATAGATGGATAGATAGATGGATAGATGGATAGATGGATAGATGGATAGATGGATAGATGGATAGATGGATAGATGGATAGATGGATAGATGGATAGATGGATAGATGGATAGATCGATAGATGGATGCATCTCCAACTCTATAACTCTACAGCCACGTATATTCTCTTCTCTCACTAGTCTCTACTAATGTTGAATTCGTAATTTTCGAGTTTGACGCTCCAAGAATTCTACAATGTATATATATATATATATATATATATATATATATATATATATATATATATATATATATGTATAAACTATGGATTGTCAAGATTATTTGAGTGTACACCTTGCTATGTATTCATGAAAAAATATATACCAGTATTATCCCTATTTTTATTTATTTTTTGCTACAGTTTCTTATCATGATGTGCATACAGGAATTCATGAAATTGTCTCCTTGGTGGGTCGCGCTCCCAACGGAGGCGGCTTCGCTTATTTCTCCCGGGTCCAATCGACCCCCCGACGACATTTGTTATGCAGCTGTAATAAAACTTTATACGGATTTTCGTTTTCTATGTACACAGGGTGTGCATTTTTTTCAACAAACAAACAAATTAAAATAATTAATACACTCAGTTGTTGACTGTAAATAATAAATAATAACATCTCTCCTATAATAATTACAATTTAACTAATTTATGGTGGAATGATAATAATAATAATACGTTTATTGAATAACTCCAATTATAGCTGTTTTCGTTTATCGCTCTGTGCTGCTACGGCTTATTGTCTCTTGTTCTATTTGCCGCTCCCGTTGCGTACAATTTTACCTCGGCCCTTACAACCGGCGGCGCACGACCGCAAGACTTGGGTGATACAGCACGCCACGGGAATGTAAAACGAAAGCGTCTTATATGACAAAATATATGAAATATAATAATAATATTATTTACACATTTTTAATAGCTAAAGTTTTATCAATTAATGGAACAGATAGTTACATCTCCCTTGGCTAGAACGGATGTGGTTGAGTATTGTCCGCTTCTTCCGAGGTACTAGGTTGAATCCCGGGATCTTGTTGATTGGGTTTGCAATGATCTGTTGCTTACGTCCGTCTGAAGCTACCTATAACTGTTGCCACTTGGTTTTGGGACAAAAAGTTTCAGCTTGGTCAACTATAACTTCTTTCCAAATCAGATCCGCGATTGCAGTCTGTTTGGTGGTAGATGTTGTAGGTCTTGTTGGATAGTTTCGGTTTAATCCGCCACATACTTACCCAGTTCACGATTAAGAGCTGTTTGTCTTCTAATATTGGGGGGTTGATTTTTGCCAGCACTGGGAGCCAATCTGTCGGTATTTAACGGTGCCTCTGATAATATTATTATTATAACGAACAGGGCCAATATTAGGTATAATTGGTTTATACCAATTATACCTAATATTGGCCCTGTTCGTTTGGCTACTACTAGTGACTAGTAGTGGCACATGGTGACGCTCATACTAATAGTATAGCATGACGTCAGTATTTGTCACTACTAGTCACTACTCCACTACTACTACTACACTACTAAACGACAGGGTCTTTGAAGCTAAATATATATATAGAACATGTGCAACAAGTTTTAATTTTCTCTTATACATATACATATATATATATATATATATATATATATATATATATATATATATATACATATATATATATATATATATATATATATATATAATATATCATAATTAGAAATATTAAAATATTAATATTTTATGATACAACTAACCCGCTAGGAGAAAAGTTAAACGCCATCTGACGGCACCACATCAATTAGCAATGCACACCCATATGGTAATAACCGTCAACATGCTCATACCATCAGGATCACCGGGTAGTGCCCTCTATTGAATAATATTATATGTTAATATTTTATGTTTAATCAACCTAATCTAATTCTCCACATGACATAAACCAAAATTTCTAATAGTTAATACGGCTGAATATATTTTTTCTTGAAATTTTGCCTTCGATTAACGTGTGGGTGGGCCGGGTGATAAACGCGTGGTAAACGGGCCGCCCCCACACCCCATACCGCCGATCGGGTATAAATCAGGACATTGGGATCTCCTCTCTCTTATCTCGGAGCGCCCCGTAAACCTGGCGCTCCCGCCCTGACAGATAATCGGGATTTCTGCTCTCTCTTTACCGCCCCGGGCGCGTTTATCGACGCTTACCGCCAACCGGACTATCCCAAAAATTCCACCTCCGCATACGATACTATAATTTAACTACTTGTTTTAAAACGGGTGTTCTATCTAGTATATCCAAGTGCCTTTCGTTTATCACTCTGGGCTGGTACAGGCTTATTGTTTCTTGTTCTATTTGCCGCTTCCAATGCGCATAATTCTACCTCGGCCCTTACAACCGGCGGCACACGACCGCAAGACCTGAGCGATACTGCACGCCACGGGGGCGACTAGCAATGATAAACCATGCTAAACGAAAGCGCCTCTAGTATTATAGGCGCTTTCGTTTAGAATGGTTTAGCATTACTAGTCCCCCCGTGGCGTGCAGTATCGTTCAGATCTTGCGGTCGTGTGCCGCCGGTTATAAGAGCTCAGATAGAATTGTGCGCATCGGAAGCGGCAAATAGAACAAGAAACAATAAGCCTGTACCAGCCCAGAGTGATAAACGAAAGGCACTTAGATATACTAGATAGAACACCCGTTTTAAAACAAGTAGTTAAGACAATAAGCCCCTACCAGATCAGAGTGATAAACGAAAGCAGCTTATACTAGCTAAACTTTTTTTTATAAAATAAAGTCCTTTTCGAAAATATTTATATATGTTTTACAAAATTGGGTTTGTGCTGATATCTCAAGTTCTGTTGGAATATAATTCCAGAGAGGGCACTATCCTGATGGCATGAGCATGTTTACGGTAATTACCATATGGGTGTGCTTGGCTAATTGATGTGGTGCCGCCAGATGGCGTTTAATTTTTCTCCTAGGGGGTTAGTTGTATAATTTTTAAACAGAATATGTTATTATACCTATCGCTGTATCTTCTTGTTACGGATTAGCAAAACCATTGTGAACGCAAATACGTTTTACTCCAAGACCATTATTGATACAAAACTTATACATCCCCTATTATCTTCTTTTCGAGTTGCACGCCAATTATAACAGTCTCCCGGTTGACACAAAACTTTCCATCAAATATTTAAATTCGCGGATCTAGCTAGCAAATACGGGGCCCCGCGTGCGTGCGTAATTGAGGGCCTAACTGCAAGACGGAGCACCGAGTGCGATAGGGGGGTGGCGCGGTAGTAGTAGTTGTTGGGGGTGGTGGTGCGCCGTCTAAATCACCGCCGGGGGAAATTGCTTCCGGCGATTGATGGCGGCGCGCCGGCCGTTTTATTCTTCGCTCCCGGCGGGCGGGTTGATTAGAAATTTCTGGCCATTACGGAAAAGATTCACGCGCGCGTACCGGCCTTCGATCGCAAAACACCGCCGCCCCCCACCCCAATTGCGAAACACGTGTTACGTGTCTGGTATAATCGAAGAGGAGTGTCCATCGATATTGTATTGAACTGAAACTGAAATTATTTATGTATTTATTGCGAAAATTAATACAGAAAAGTAATGAATTAGAGTACTTTTTGTTTTATGATCTATGATAGTATGATAGTTTGGCAGTATGATAGTATGACGCATGACAGTATGACGTATAACAGTTTGGCATTATGACAGTTTGACAGTATGATAGTATGACAGTTTAACAATATGACAGTTTGATCGTATGACGCTATAACACTATAACAGGTGGACAGTAGTACAGTATGTCGTGTGACAGTATGACAGTATGACGTATAACAGTTTTACGGTATGAGAGTATGACAGTTTCACGTATGACAGTATGACATATGACATTATGACATATGACATTATGACATATGACAGTATGACATATAACAGTATGACATATGACAGTATGACATATGACACTATGACATATGACAGTATGACATGTGACAGTATGACTATTATACGTATAACAGTTTTACGGTATGAGAGTATGGCAGTTTCACATATGACATTATGACATATGACATTATGACATATGACAGTATGACATATGACAGTATGACATATGACCATATGACAGTATGACATATGACAGTATGACATTTGACAGTATGACATATGACAGTATGACATATGACAGTATGACAGTATGACATATGACAGTATGAAATGACAGTATGACATGACAGTATGACATATGACAGTATATATATATATATATATATATATATATATATATATATATATATATATATATATATATATATATATAATACTATTATACTGTCGTATGTCATAGTGGCATAGTGTCATATGACAGTATGATATATGACTCTATGACATATGACACAATGACATATGACAGTATAATAGTATTATCTATGTACGTTTTACCTTTCGGTGTAGGCTAATTTTACCTCTACTAACGTTTGTTTTCTTGAATTTAACAGCTGTTAAATTCCAGACAAAAAAAACACCTGCCTATCTGTCTATTTATCTGTAAATATAGAAAACTTTCCATTTTTATATTACTCGGTTCGTCGGTGTGGGCGTCGCGTGGGAAATATAATTTCCTCCCTATAGCCACGGCGCGGCAGGGACCGGAATAATCCACCCCCTTATCGGACGCTCGGCATTTTTTTTTATTGCTCCGATTAGTCCGCTTGCGCGCCATTAATTACGGGCAATGATGGCCAATTAGGCCGACAAAGCGAGATAAATAAATAAAAATCGACGACCGCGATTAATTAAAATTGATGGTAGCAGAGTTCAATTAAAAAAAAAAACCGCTGTGTACATAGCACATTACTTTATCGCATTACGTATGATTGGTCATATTGATTAAAAGCTAATTTTTTAAGCGGTGGGTTTGTGTAAATATGAGTGTAAAAGGCTTCAAATTATTACCTTTAATTTGAAGCCTTTTACACTCATATTTACACAGCCCACCGCTTGTAAAATTAGCTTTTAATCTATATGACCACAGGTAAATTTTGAATCGTTGGAGTGGTAACCGTGCTTCCATCATATAAACTACGCTCTTCAACTGTTATCTATGAAAAAACATCGCACGACAACTGTCATATTTATATCAAATAATGTTTAACCTATTTGATTTTAAAAATAACAGTTGAACGTTGTTTCATTTAATCGAAACAGTTGAAGAACATTGTTTCAATTTATCGAAACAGTTGAAGGACATTGTTTCAATTTATCGAAACAGTTGAAGGACATTGTTTCATTTGATCGAAACAGTTGAAGAACATTGTTTCAATTGATCGAATCAGTAGAAGAGCATAGTCTACGTTATAACGTATATTGAAGAATTAATTCTTCACTCATATGTTGTAGTGTTAATAACCTGGTCCTGTCCGTTTGGCTACTACTAGTGACTAGTAGTGACACATGGTGACGTCACGCCCATACTAATAGTATAGCGTGACGTCAGCATTTGTCACTAGTGGTAACCGAACGGACAGGGCTCCGGACTCTCGAACAACCACGTAGTTTGAATTTTATGCATTACATGTTAAGAAATTGTTTAAATACTTACATAATTTGTTTAGCCTAAAATGCGTCAATGTCAATGTCATTGCGAACTTATTAGTTGAGTAGTACAACTTGGAATGTCTATGGAAAAACAATGCACGACTGTCAAATTTATATCAAAGAATATGTTACCTTCTTGATTTTAAGAATAACAGTTGAAGAACGTTGTTTCAGTTGATAGAAACAATTGAAAGGCATAGTCTGCGTTGTAGAGTAGCCAGCTATGCGCCACTCTGTTCCGAGTAGTTTGAAATTTCGGGTAACACTGTTCGGTTTAAACAATAAATAACTTGTTTATCCAAATACGAAGACATGTTAGTATGTTAGTTCGCATTGTCTTCGTATTCGGATAAACAAGTTATTTATTGTTTTCTCGGCCCCCCACGACGTAGACTACGCTCTTCAACTGTTATCTATTGAAAACGATGCAATGCAACTATCAAACATAAATCAAAGTATGCTTAACACTGTTGATTTTAAGAATAACAGTTGAAGAAGGTTGTTTTAATTGATGGAAACAGTTGAAGAAGGTTGTTTCAATTGATGGAAACAGTTGAAGAGTATAGTAGTTTGCGTCGTAGTGTGACCATCTCTGTTCCGCGTAGTTTGAAATTTTGTGTTACAGTGTACTATGTACTATTGTTTAAATGATTAATAATTTGTTTAACCCAAAATACGTCAATGCTAATGCGAACTAATAGCGGAAGGTCCTCGGGCTCCCACGATGTAGAATGCGATTATAAACTGTTTCGACAGTATGGGGTATGACGTATGACGTATGACAGTATTACAGTATGACAGTATGGCCTATAACAATATGACGTATGACCTTATGATCTTATGGTACTATAACAGTATGACCTATGACAGTATGACGTATAACAGTTTGACGGTATGACAGTATGACGTATGACATATGACATTATGACCGTATGATACTATAATAGTATGGCAATATGCCAGTATGACAGTAAGACCTATGACAGAATGACATTATGTCAGTATGACAGTATGACAGTATGACAGTCAGACAGTATCACAGTATCACAGTATGACAGTATAATGTATGAGAATATGACTTATGGTAGTATGACGTATAACAGTTTGGCGGTAAGACAGTATGGCAGTATGACATATGGCAGTATGACATATGGCAGTATGACATATGACAGTATGACGTATGACAATGTGACCGTATGACGTATGGCAGTATGACAGATTCACGTAAGACAGTATGACCTATGATGTATTTGGCATTATGACAGTTTAACAGTATGATAGTGTGACAGCATAAGTTTATGACACTATGACCGTATGACAGGATAACAGTAGAAGAGTATGACAGTATTACGTTTGACAGTATGTCAGTATGATGGTATCAACTATGACAGTACAACGTCTAACAGTTTGACGGTATGACAGTATGACGTATTACAGTATGACATATGATAATATGACGTATGACAGTTTGACGGTATGACAGTATCAATATGATAATATGACAGTATCAATATGATAGTATGACAGTATGTAAGTATGACAGTATGATGTATAACAGTATGAAATTATGACAATATGGCATATGACAGTATAACAGTATGACAGTATGATAGTATGATAGTATGACAGTATAACATTATGACAGTATGACGTACGGCAGTATGATAGTATGACAAAGTCATGTAAGACAGTCTGACTTTATGATGTGACGTATGACAGTATGACCGAATGACACTATAACAGTAGGACAGGATGGCAGTATAACGTATGACGTATGACGTAAGACGTATGACGCAGGACGTATGACGTATGACAGTATGACATATATCAGTACAACAGTATGATAGTACGATAGTATGACAGTATAAAATTATAAAAGTATGACTTATGACAGTGTGACAGAATCAGGTAAGACAGTATGACCGTATGACACTGTAACAGTAGGATAGTATGATAGTATGACTTATGACAGTATGACGTATAACAGTTTGACGGTATGACAGTATCAATATGATAATATGACAGTATCAATATGATAGTATGACAGTGTGACAGTATGATAGTATTACAGTATGACAGTATTACAGTATGACAGTATGTAAGTATGACAGTATGTAAGTATGACAGTATGTAAGTATGACAGTATGTAAGTATGACAGTATGACGTATAACAGTATGACAGTATGTAAGTATGACAGTATGTAAGTATGACAGTATGACGTATAACAGTATGAAATTATGACAATATGGCATATGACAGTATAACAGTATGACAGTATGATAGTATGATAGTATGACAGTATAACATTATGATAGTATGACGTACGGCAGTATGATAGTATGACAGAGTCACGTAAGACAGTCTGACTTATGATGTGACGTATGACAGTATGACCGAATGACACTATAACAGTAGGACAGGATGGCAGTATAACGTATGACGTATGACGTAAGACGTATGACGCAGGACGTATGACAAGTATGACAAGTATGACATATAACAGTACAACAGTATGACAGTATGATAGTATGATAGTATGATAGTATGATAGTATGATAGTATGATAGTATGATAGTATGATAGTATGATAGTATGACAGTATAAAATTATAAAAGTATGACTCATGACAGTGTGACAGAATCAGGTAAGACAGTATGACCTATGATAGTATGATGTTTAACAGTTTCGTAGTATGATAGTGTGACGTATGACAATATGACGTATAGCTGTTTGGCATTATGACAGTTTAACAGTATGATAGTATGACTGTATAACACTATGACATTATGACCGTATGACACTATAACAGTAGGACAATAAGACAGTATGCAAGTATAACGTATGACATATGATAGTATGACCTATGATGTGACGTATAACAGTATGACGTATAACTGTTTGGCAATATGACAGTATGACCGTATGACACTATAACAGTAGGACAGTATGACAATATGACGTACGACAGTATTACATATGACAGTATAACAGTATGACAGTATGATAGTATGATAGTATAACATAATGACAGTATCACATTATGATAGTACGACGTATGATGGTATGACCTATGGCAGTATGACAGTATCACGTAAGATAGTATGACCTATGATAGTATGACGATTAACAGTTTGGTATTATGATAGTATGACAGTATGACGTAAAACTGTTTGGTATTATGACAGTTTGAAAGTATGATAGTATAATATTATGATAGTATGACCGTATGACACTATAACAGTAGGACAGTGTGACGTTTGGCAGTGTGCCAGTATCACAGTATGATCTATGACCGTATGACGTATAACAGTTTGACGGTATGACAGTATGACGTATGACAGTGTGACATGACAGTATGACGGTATTTCAGTATGACAGTATGGCAGTATGATAATATGACAGTATGACATACGATAGTATGACGTATTACTGTATGACAGAATTACTTCAGACAGTATGATCTATGCTAGTTTGACGTTTAAGAGTTTGGTAGTATGATAGTATACCGTCTGACTGTATGATTGTATTTCGTATGATAGTATGATTGTATGACAGTATGACTGTATGACAGTATGACAGTATGACAGTATGACAGTATGACAGTATGACAGTATGACAGTATGACCGTATGACAGTATGACAGTATGACAGTATGACAGTATGACTGTATGAAAGTATGACAGTATGACAGTTTGACAGTATAACACTATAATAATATGATAATATGACAGTATAACTTTATGATAGTACGACGAATTACAGTATGACAGCATCACTAAGACAGTATGATCTATAATAGTATGACGTTGAACAGTGTAGCAGTATGATAGTATGACAGTATGATCATATGTCCGTATGACACTATAACAGTGCGTATGGCATGACGTTTGACAGTATGACCCATGACAGTGCGACGCATAACAGTTTGACTGTATGACAGTATGATCGTATTACACCATACTACTATGCCAGTATAACACTATTATCTATGACACTATGATAGTATGACCTATGAAAGTATGATTGTATGACAGTATGACAGTATGACAGTATGACAGTATGACTGTATGAAAGTATGACAGTATGACAGTTTGACAGTATAACACTATAATAATATGATAATATGACAGTATAACTTTATGATAGTATGACGAATTACAGTATGACAGCATCACTAAGACAGTATGATCTATGATAGTATGACGTTCAACAGTTTGGCAGTATGATAGTATAACAGTATGATCGTATGTCCGTATGACACTATAACAGTGCGTATGGCATGACGTTTGACAGTATGACCCATGACAGTACGACGCATAACAGTTTGACTGTATGACAGTATGATCGTATTACACCATACTACTATGCCGGTATAACACTATTATCTATGACACTATGATAGTATGACTTATGACAGTATGATTGTATGACAGTATGACAGTATGACAGTATGACAGTATGACAGTATGGCAGTATGCCAGTATGACAGCATGATAGTTTGACGTATGACAGTATCATGTATGATATATGATGTAAGATGTATAACAGTATAACGTGTGACAATATGGCGTATAACAGTTGGCATTATGACAGTATGATAGTATGACAGAATAACAGTATGACGTATGACAGGTTGGCATTATAACTGTATAAGAGTATGACATTATGAGAGTATGACAGTATCAGAGTATAAGAGTATGATAATATAACAGTATAACAGTATTACAGCATGACGTATGACGGTTTGATGTATGGCAGTATGACAGTATAACTGTACCGCGTATAATAGTATGACTGTACCGCGTATGACAGTAAGACGTATGACGTACGACGTATGTCAGTATGACAGTCTCACGTACGACAATATGACCTATGACAGTATGACGTATACAAGTTTGGTAGTATGACAGTATGATAGTATGACGTTTGCTAGTATGACATATGGTAGTATGACAGTATAACGTATGACTTATTAGAGTTTTACATATACGGTCATACGTCACACTGTCGACGTATAACCGTATGACAGTATGCCAGTATGACAGTGTGACGTATGACAGTATGGCGGTATGACAGTATGACAGTATGACATATTTTTCAAATCAACATTGTTATGCATACTTTTATCCATGTTTGAAAACAATTCGTGGTAACTGTGAAATTTAAAACATAGTATGCTTAAAATAGTTGATTTTTAGCTTGAGAATGTGGTTTCAATGAATGGAAATGGGTTTAAAAAGATTGCAGATTTAAAATCTGAATCATTTACAAATTTTTGCTTACACAAAAATAACAAGCTACTCCATTGCGATCGATTTTTTTGCGCTCTAATAAAACCGCCTGCGGCGTACAAGAGTGCTTGAATATTTATAAGTGCGAGAGGCACATCCGCCGTTGATTACTCGTAATCGGCCGCCCCCCACCGCCCGCCCCCCCGCACGCTCGGCGTTCATTTCGTTCTAATTAGGAAAACGTCGCCGCCCGCTTGCCGCAATTGGGGCGCACTTTGTGCGGGCCTCGATTTACCTCGAAAAATGTATTTCATTATAGGCCTTTCTCCGCTCGGTAGCCAAATGAAAATTGTAATCAACTTCAGTCGGTAATTACTTGTTGGTAATTTTTACACTGTACTCGGAACAAATTAGTTGTCTATTGAAAACTTGCAAATTATTACCTTAGTAACCAAATTGGTCATTAGTTAGATAAAAGGCGTTATTATAACTCTAAGTTTTTTTTACTGTCTAGGTTGCAAATGAGTTCATTTGTATAGAGAACATACAGTCGGTGGGGATAACAGTAAATTCATCATTCTGGGATATGAACCTCAACGAATATGTTGCTGCTTAAGCGGCGATATGTGTTTTTTTTTTCAACTTATTTGTATCATTATTTGTAGGGGAAAAACTTAAATAGGTAGTTGCATCTACGTAATAATTTAAGAGGAAAAAATGTACTTTAATTCATGCCCTTCATTAATTTAATTATTATATATAATAGACTAAATAGTAGGAAGATAAAAGAGAGTTGACGTATAACTGTTTAGCATTATAACAGTTTGAGAGTATCATAGTATGCCACTATAACCAGGTATGGCCTACTATGCGGCGGCTTCTTTGATCTCGAGAAAAATATCGGTTCGACGCGCAGTCGTCCCGCGCGACTACCTTTAAAATAGTAGTTTAAAATTATTTGCGCGCTTATATGATGTTTCAACACATTGTTGGTATTCTATCAGTTTAATAATTCAATTAATTATCATATAGAATCGTTAACGTCTGTATGATATTTATATATATATATATATATATATATATATATATAAATAAAGAAATGTTGCTAAAAATATCAATTAACAGACTGATAATATTTAAAAATTATTCTGTCATCAAGTCTGACTGATCCAAATCCGTTCAGTTATATCGGACGAATCGCCTAGACATGGTCTAAAAGCGTTCTATCTATGACGTAACACCTCGTCGGATCATATTTATCCAAAACTGAACGCACCCCTGGAATTATTCATAGTGACATCACGCGAACGAGAGCCGGGATACGCTTGGTGTACAGCGGGGTAGTCGCAGGGCCACTGCGCGCTTGCACAAGCCTGGACACGAATTCGTCTAGATTATCCACCCCTGCTATAACAGTAGAGCAGTAGGACTGTATGACAGTGTAACAGTGTAACAGTGTAACAGTATAACAGTATAACAGTATGACAGTATGACAGTATGACAGTATGACAGTATGACAGTATGACAGTATGACAGTATGACAGTATGACAGTATGACAGTATGATAGTATGACAGTATAACATTATGACAGTATGATGTATGGCAGTATGACCTATGATAGTATGACGATTAACAGTTTGGCAGTATGATGGTGTAATATTACCCTCTTTTATCTTACTACTATTTAGTCTATTATATATAATAAATAAATAAATCAATGAAGAACATGAATAAAAGTACAGGTTTCCACGTAAATTATTACGTAGATGCAATTATTAAATTTTTAAAATAAAATATTGTTGGATTTAAATAATATAATAGAAAAAGTGGTTTCTCTGAACATAAACTTGAACGCGTTTCTACCATTATTCTCCTGTAAATACTAATGAAGATAGTATCAGTCTACATTAATGTAACCCTGTAGAGAAACACAAGAGCTGCTTGTTCGGAACGGAGTCGGTTTCAATATTTAACGGCGCGTATAAATCAACCCGTAAACAGATTGGGCGGCGGCAGCGGCGGCGGCGGCGCGCTCACACAATGTTATCGGAAGGATATTTGTGTCTGCTATCAGATCTATATTCTTCCTGACTGCTCCTTCCGCCGAAAACTACAACGGGAAATTGGTTATCGTTTATTCCCATCCCCCCCGGGAGCAAACGCGCGCGCGCCCGCTCGCCGGCTCGCGACTCCCCTTTTCCCTACACACACACACACAAACATATGTTGTATGTGTGAGTGATGGGCATACGGCCAAAAAAATAAAACGAAAATGGATCACAATGCTGCCGCCACCACCGGGGGGATGGGAGCGTTATTATAAACAAATAACGTCCACGCAAAAAAAAAACTAGACGGACGCGTTTAATTCCGAAAAGCGACATGATTGATCGCGTTCTTAACCCTGCGGAATATAAATTGTTTGCGGGGGGAGGATGTGTTTAGCACGAGCTACGTCTAGACTCATACATACATACATACCTAACTGTATGCATTAACTACTTGAAATAAATTTATTTTTTATAGAAAAGTTATATGTAGAATTTTCTAGCGTTTAGACGTTAGTAATTGTAAAAACTAACAAATAATGCTTAATTTTGAAGGTATGTTTATTTATTTAATAAATTTAATTAGTAGGTAATAATAGGGGTGTTTTAGCCTGTGAACTAAATATTCGACTGGTTGTCTAGCGTGAATTGTTGGCATTGTATATATATATATATATATATATATATATATATATATATATATATAATGCCAACAATTCACGCTAGACAACCAGTCGAACATTTAGTTCACAGGCTAAAACACCCCTATTATTATATTATATATATATATATATATATATATATATATATATATATGATGGTGATGGCGCAGTCGTCGCACCCAGCAACAGCAGTGTAGCCAATTCTCAATAGGAAATTTCTCCTCCTCCTCCTAGGCCAACCACTCTATGCCCATTCAGTGTTTCTAAAAGTCTACACTATACCCTTCAGGTGTATTAACCAATCAGACTATGCCCATCAGGATATCAAATGACTTAATGACTTAAACAATGCGCATTCACTATTTCAACGACTTGAACTCTACACTACACTATTTCCTACAAATGCTCTCTTTACAAGGACGGGGACTTTTAGTATGTTTATCTACAAACTATTCCTATCGAAGCCCTGAAGTTAAAAACTCTCGCATATTTCATGCATTCTACACCCCTTTTTTGGGCATTCATTAAATGGACTATACATAATTTTATCATTTAGTTGTATAAATGATGTCAAGAATTGATTACGATTTTTTAAAACAAAAAGGGTTTATTGTATGGGAATTGATCGCCTGTATTGAATTTGTTAACTGATTATTTTGCAAAACCTACAAACCTCTCTCTCTCTCTCTCTCTCTCTCTCTCTCTCTCTCTATATATATATATATATATATATATATATATATATATATATATATATAAAACTGGTCTGTGGCATTATATATTCGAATTTAATGAACTTTCTCGTCTATTTCGCAGTTGCAGTATGTTTTCAAAGTTGTGTCTGAACAGCTGGGGAAATGGAGTGTGCTAGAGGAAAAAAAAACACCCTGCCTGATGGACAGACGGGGGCCTCGGGATTAATGGTGCGCTCCAAATGAAAATATTTCGCCCTTCGCATTACCCATTAGTTTTTTTTTCCTTCCGTATACATGTGTGTGTATAAATGTGTACGAGTGTATGCGTGCGTGCGAGCATGTGTTGAGGCAACGCGAGAAGGCGAATGATAAATTGCGCGCCCGCCGAATTAAACTTTTACATGCAAGGCCGCCTGGGGGTGAGGGCGGCAAAAAAAAACGCGCGCGCGCGCCTCATTAAATATTCGATACGACCCGGCGATGTTAATTTTTTATTGCTTCCTGCAACCGCCCCCACGTCGAGAGTGAGCGTCGGACAGATGTTGCGGTTGTTCGCGACTGCGGGCTAGGGGGGTGGCGTGGCTGTTGCTGTTGCGGCCGGCCGCGGGGCATTATAAACACGCGCAACAGGGCGCTAATTAAAACGCTAAATGATTCAGTTTTTGTTTGTGGGGGGGACGTGGGGGTGGTAGTGGTCTGCTGTTTGTAGATGCAGTGCTTGATTAATTAAAAACAAACTGTTAATTGCTCGTCTTCTAATTGTATATGATTTTAAATCTCATAGCTTTTCAGTGAGATAACTACCAGATTATACAAAAACTGAGATTTTAAAATTTACTAGTCACTAGATAAGCCACTTCTGTGAACTAGGTACAATTATAACTGTACTTAAGTGGCATTGTACTTCACACTTAACTCACAGACGTACTTACTTATTAGCCGTGACAACGCTATTGGTGGCTGATATAGTAAGACGGTCTTAAAGCGTTGCATCAAACAAAAAGCGGATATTAAGACAGTCTTATATTGTAAGACTAAGTAAGATCTACATATGTTTGGTGCAACAGAATAAACATTTAAGACGTGGTTATATATAAGACGAGCTTATATAAGACATGCTCTAAGATTCGTTGAAGAAACCGGACGTAAGTGAGACAAAATTATGCGAAATGGAATAGGATAAGGTGAAATTAGGCAAAATGGAACAGAATGAGGCAAAAGTAAGCAAAATCCGGCAAACTGATACAACATGAGACATAACGAGACAAACTGAAGTACAATAAATCAAATTAAGACAAAACAAGGCAGAATGAGGCAAACTGAGTCACAAACTGTGATAAAATGACATAAAATAAGACAATTTGGTCACATAAATTACGAAAAATGAGACAAACTGATGCAAAATTTACCAAACTAATACAAATTTAGTCAAAATAAGATACAATAATGTCAAAACAAAGATAAAAATACGATAAAATAAAATAACAACGAATCGAACCGAGTCCAACCAAATCGAATCAAATTAAATCAAATTTTTGAGAAATATCCGAAATTTCTATTTAATTTTAATTAATTAATTTGGAAAGTCGTGTGGTGCACACACCAGATATTTATATGACATATAATATATCTGTCGCCTCTGTTATAGTTACATCATTCACTTTAATCGTATCTATTTCATCTCACATATCAGATTTAACAGATATAACAAGTGACACATGTGACAGATGTGATAGATATGACAGATGTAACAGATTTGACATATGTGACATATTTGAGTTACGGGACAAATACGACATATGTGACAGATATGACATGTAATATATCTTTCACCTATGTTATGGTTGTATTATTCACTTCAATCGTATCTGTTACATTGATCATATATGTCATACTCACCATATCAGATTTGACAGATGTAAGAGTTGTGACAGATACGATACATGTGACAGATACGATACATGTGACAGATACGATACATGTGACAGATGTGACACATATAACAGATTTCACATGTGTCAGATGTGATAGATATGACATATATGACACATATGGCAGATGACAGATATGACACATGTGACAAATGCGACAGATGTAACTGATTTGAGACATGACATGTGACAGATTTGACAGATGTAACAGATGTGACAGTTTTGACATACAGATATGACACATGTGACAAATGCGACAGATGTAACTGATTTGAGACATGACATGTGACAGATTTGACAGATGTAACAGATGTAACAGTTGTGACATATAATGATATATATCGCAGATGTGGCAGATATGATATTTGATAGATGTGACTGATATAACAGATATGATAGATACGACATATATGACAGATGTAACAGATTTGAGACATGATATATAAAGGTATGACAGATGTGACAGTTGTGACATATATGGCAGATGTGACAGATGTGATAGATATGACAGATGTGATAGATATGATAGATACGACAGATATGACAGATATGACAGATATGACAGATATGACCGATATGACAGATATGACAGTTATGACGGATATGACATATATGACAGATATGACAGATATGACAGATATGACAGATATGACAGATATGACAGATATGACAGATATGACAGATATGACAGATATGACAGATATGACAGATATGACAGATATGATATATGTGACAAAAGCGAAAAATGAAACTTGATTTGAGAGATATGACATGTGAATGTGTGACAGATCTAACAGTTGTGGTATATATGGCAGATATCACAGATATGATATGTGGCAGTTGTGACATATATGGCAGATGTGATAGATATGACAAATATTACACATGTGACGGATATAACTTGATTTGAGACATATAACATGTGAATGTGTGACAGATGTAACAGTTGTGACATATATGGCAGTTGTGACATGGCAAATGTGACAGATATGATATGTGACAGATATGATATGTGACAGATGTGATAAATATGACAGATACGATATATATGACAGATGTGACACATGTGAGAAATGCGACAGATGTGACAGTTGTGACATATATGGCAGATGTCACAGATATGATATGTGACAGTTGTGACTGATTTGACAGATGTGACAGTTATGACATATATGGCAGATATGATGTGATAGATTTGATGGATATGACAGACACGACATATATGACAGATACGACATATTTAACAAATATGACACATGTGACAAATGCGACAGATATAATAGATGTAACACATGTGACAATTGCGACAGATATAACACATATGACATGTGAAGTTATGATAGATTTGATAGCTGTGACAGATGTGACATGTGTCAGTTGAGACACATATGACAGATGTGACAGATATAATATGTGACAGATGTGATAGATATGACAGATCCGACATATATGACACATGTGACAAATGCGACAGATGTAGCAGATTTGACACATATGACATGTCACAGATGTGACAAATTTGACACATATGACATGTCACAGATGTGACAAATTTGACACATAGTACATGTGACATTTGTGACATATGGCAGATGTGACAGATTTGATATGTGACATATGTAGCCGATAGGGCAGATATAGGAAATGGTCATAAGAAAAAGTGAAAAAAGAATGCATATGTTTGATGATATTTGATAAATATGACACATATGACAGATATGGCAGAAACGAAATATATGACAGAAATTACTGATATTACAGATATGACACGTGACAAATGCGATAGATGTAACAGATGTGACACATATAACATGTGAAGGTGTGACAGATTTGACAGGTGTGACAGTTGTGACAGATGTGACAGTTGCTACAGTTGTGTGATATATGGCAGATATAATATGTGGCAGATGTGATAGATGTGACAGATACGACATAAATGACACATTTGACACATGTGACAAATGCGACAGGTGTAACAGATTTGACACATATGACATGTAACAGATGTGATAGTTGTAACATATGGCAGATGTGACAGATATGATATGTGACATATGTAGCAGATAGGGCAAATATAGGAAATGTTCATAAGAAAAAGGGAAACAATAATGCATATTTTTTATACTTGATAGATATGATAGATATGGCAGATACGACATATATGACAGGTACGAAATATATGACAGATATGACAGATAAAAGAGGTATTACAGATATGACAGATATGACACAAGTGACAATTGCGACAGATGTAACACATGTGATACAGTTGACATGTGAAGGTGTGACAGATTTGACAGTTGTGACAGATGTGACAGTTGTTACAGATGTGACAGTTGTGACATATATGACAGATGTGACCGATGTGATAGATATGGCAGATACGACAAATACGATATATATGACACATATGACACATTTGACAAATGCGACAGATGTAACAGATTTGACACATATGGCAGATGTGACAGATGCGACAGTTGTGACAATTGTGACATGTATGACAGATATGATATGTGACAGATGTAATAGATATGACAGATATGACAGATATGACATATGTGACAAATGCAACAGATGTGAGGGTATGACAGATTTGACAGTTGTGACAATTGTGACATGTATGACAGATATGATATGTGACAGATATGACAGATATGACAGATATGACAGATATGACATATGTGACAAATGCAACAGATGTAACAAATTTGGACATATATAACATGTGAGGGTATGACAGATTTGACAGATTGACATATATGGCAGATGTGACAGATATGATATGTGACGGATTTGATAGATATGACAGATATGGCAGATACGACATATATGACAGATAAGACATATATGACAGATATGACACATGTGACAAATGCGACAGATGTAACAGATGTGACGCATATGACATGTGAAGGTGTGACAGATTTGAGAGATGTGACAGTTTTGACACATATGGCAAATGTGACAGATATAATATGTGACAGATATGACAGATACAGCATATATGACATATGTGACAAACGCGACAGATGTAACAGATTTGACACATATGACATGTAATAGTTGTGACAGTTGTGACATATATGGCAGATGTGACAGATGTGATATGTGACAGATGTAACAGATATGGCTGATATAGGAAATGGTCATAAGAAAAAGTGAAACAACATAATAAATATGCATATTTTAGTGTTTATTTAATCCCCTATTCGTCTTATCAAAAACAAATAAGCGTTTTCTTATACGTTATCGTTATCGCTCCCCTTTGAACTCTGATATTTCGGACAGAAACTCTTATAATCATTCACGAGTGCAAAAGTGTCAAAATGCTCGCGTGGTGTGTGTGTCTTCTCATACTGTCTGCGCTGTGCCAGGCAGACTACCACCCCCACGAACCAACTGATCTTACATGGCCATTCGACGAACGCACGACTGCCTGGCCCAATACACGACCATTTGAATTCCTCAAAAAGCTCGGATTTGTAAATCCAAACGGTTTTTGGTAATTGTATTTTACGCATAAATATTTATATAAAATATAGGAAACATGTTACGTAACAGAAGACATATAACAATTGAATGTATTGAAACTTACTAATGAATGTTTCCACCTTTAATCAAGTCATAATTATATTCTATGCTAAAAAATCTGAAATTGATTGATTTCATTAGATTATATTACCTTGCTTAGTAAAGTACTAACATGTGAAATGATATTTGACTAAGATGAGACGATCATTATAGCTCTGAAGATAATTGCTCTATTTCATTAGTTTTAAAAATAAAATTCTTCAACGACACATGACAGTTGACACATGACCAGTTGGCATATGACAGTTCACACATGACAGTTGACATATGACAGTTGACATATAACAGTTGATATATGACAGTTGACATATAACAGTTGACACATGACAGTTGACATATGACAATTGACATATAACAGTTGATATATAACAGTTGATATATTACAGTTGACACATGGCAGTTGATACATGACAGTTGATACATGACAGTTAATACATGACAGTTAACACATAACAGTTGACACACGGCAGTTGATACATGACAATTGTTACATGACAGTTGACACATGACAGTTGACATATGATAGTTGACATATAACAGTTGACATATAACAGTTGACATATAACAGTTGACATATAACAGTTGACATATAACAGTTGATATATGACAGTTGACATATTACAGTTGACACATGGCAGTTGATACATGACAATTGTTACATGACAGATGACACATGTTAGTTGACACATGACTGTTGACATATGACAGTTGACATATGACCGTTGACATATAACAGTTGTTATATGACAGTTGACATATAACAGTTGACACATGACAGTTGACACATGACAGTTGACACATGACAGTTGACACATGACAGCTGATACATGACAGTTAATACATGACAGTTAACACATAACAGTTGACACATGGCAGTTGATACATCACAATTGTTATATGACAGTTGACACATGACAGTTGACACATGACAGTTGACACATGACAGTTGACACATGACAGTTGACACATGACAGTTGACACATGACAGTTGACATATGACAGTTGACATATAACAGCTGTTATATAACAGTTGATATATGACAGTTGACATATTACAGTTGACACATGGCAGTTGATACATGACAGTTGATACATGACAGTTGATACATGACAGTTAACACATAACAGTTGACACATGGCAGTTGATACATGACAATTGTTACATGACAGTTGACACATGACAGTTGACATATGATAGTTGACATATGATAGTTGACATATAACAGTTGACATATAACAGTTGACATATAACAGTTGATATATGACAGTTAACATATTACAGTTGACACATGGCAGTTGAGACATGACAGTTGAGACATGAGACAGGAGACAGGAGACAGGAGACAGGAGACAGGAGACAGGAGACAGGAGACAGGAGACAGGAGACAGGAGACAGGAGACAGGAGACAGGAGACAGGAGACAGGAGACAGGAGACAGGAGACAGGAGACAGGAGACAGGAGACAGGAGACAGGAGACAGGAGACAAGTTAAAAAACAATTGAAAGAGTTGTTTCAAACAGAACGAGTTCATACGATTTCCTCTAAACATATTACGGGAACATGTGCTTAGTAATTATTCTATATATGTAAAATATTGTAGCAAATAAAGCACATTATTATTATTACCTATCTATCTAGGTATGCTATGAATGAGTATGCTAGCGGGGAGCACGTCGGCACTCATCTGGACGCACCCTATCACTTCAACGAGCAGGGCTGGAAGGTGGGGGACATCCCGCTGGATCGCCTGATGGCTCCCGGTTCGTGTTTCTTTGCAGCAGCACGACAGGCTCGCGTTTTTAATTGTTTTAATGTGCAGGGGTGTGCATCCGAGTGATTTCCCACGTGGCCGCGGCGGGCGGCGATTTCCGCCTCCAGCCGGAGCACGTGCTGCGTTGGGAGGACGAGCATGGCCGGATTAAGAACGGCACTATCGCTTTGGTGCAATTCGGGTGGTCGCGCCGGTACGGCCGACAGGATTATATGAAGGACCAAGCTGGAAATCTTACTTTTCCAGGTAATATCTGAGTGTATAATACCTATAATTACAACTTATGAACATAGGGCCGAGATCCCTTCCTAGTTTGCTACTGGGATTCTTTGGTCCGATTCTAGGTATTGTAGTGTAAAGTTAAATGCCTCTACTGGGTCTTCAGCGGTGCTATATGCATAATTCGCGGCTGTGTGGTTATTTGCTATCTAAAGGAGCTTGTATGTAATATATTTTGAAAGTTTCATGTGCTCTAACTCGAGGTACAGGACTTTAAATAATATGAACATATAAATGCCGTTCAAATTTAATGTTCCTAGAAATGTAGCCATTTCTTCTGTAATTCTAAATTTGTATTTAACGCTGTTTGTTACTAGACGTAGAAGGTTCGAGAAATACGAGACTATATTGTCAGAAATGTTGCGAATACCCTAATAATTAAATTTCATATCCTGCACGTATTATTTTAGGACTTTCCAAGGGGTCGGCCGAGTTGTTGGTAGCCAGGGGTGTGTTGGGGGTGGGTGTCGATACCGCTAGTGTCGATTACGGTAAGAGCGCCGACTTTCCCGCCCACAGAGTGTTCGCCAAGAACAACATCTTTGGCATGGAGAATGTTTTGATGCCTGAAAACTTACCAGGTGATTATTAATTAAAAACTATTAACGTTTACTCACTAAAATGATTCATTACATATGTATGTATATATCGTAGGTGAGATGTAAAAAAGTCGTATTGTAATATGCCTACGCCCGGTTTCTCCAACGAATCTTAAAGCTCGTCTTATATAAGCTCGTTTTATATAAACTCGTCTTATATATAGCCACGTCTTAAATTTTTATTCTGTTGCACCAAACATATGTAGATCTTACTTAGTCTTATAATCTAAGACCGTCTTATAATTTTAAGATCCGATTTTTGTTTGGTGCAACGCTTATTAGATTATTAAGACGGTCTTAAACTAGTTAAGATTCGTTCGAAAAACCGGGTGCTAGTGTTTGTTATGTTTTTAAATTATAGAAACCGGATTTCGTTTGATTGCGCTTCCAATGAAGATAAAGGAAGGAACTGGAGCTCCATTACGATTGGTGGCCATACCTGAAATTACAACTCAAACTAAAGCAGTTGATTAACATGCTTGTAATTGTTATTTTTCTACTTCAAGGATCCAACGAGACATGCAATTATTTAATTTGTTTGTAAATTGAACTAAAGACGTTCTAAACATTTTATTTCATCCGTCTGCAGATCAAAAATAACTAATACCGGCAGCAATCTACAAGAAAATATAGATGTAGTCGCGTGATTGCGTAGGCCTCTTACTCGAGCACTCATCAGAGTATTAAATTTATATTATATACATATACGATACATTTTCTTCTTATTTTGTATGTTGTTCTGTTAATGGATGTAAATCTTTAGAGAAATAAATCTGTTATTATTACAAGTGGTTGTGTTTGCTGAACAACTTATAATAATCATAGATTTAGAGCAATAAATCTACAGATTTACATCCATTTACAGAACAACATACAACATAAGAAGAAAATGTAACGTAGTACATACATACATACATCAGATATACATACATTATACCTAAATTAACTTAACTTTACAGTAGTTATATTTTTTTTATATTTGATGAAATATATCAATATCTATGCTATTACTAATGCTATTGTAAGCGTCTTTCGTTTATCACTCTGCACTGTTACGAGCTTATTGTTTGTTGTTTTATTTGCCGCTTCCAATGTGCACAATTCTACCTCGGTCCTTACAACCGGCAGCGCACGACCGCAATACTGCACGCCACGGGGCGAGTAGTAATGCTAAACCATGCTAAACGAAAGCGCCTGTAGTTGCGACACATGATGAAGATATAAAATAAATTTAATACTCTGATTTTCTTGCATACATACAAAACGCTTTGAAATCCACTCGTTTACGTTTAAACACACAATTTATATAAAATTAGAAAAGCAACAACGTATTCGCCCCCGCACAACCCCTCCGTCGTCGGCGCACCAAGCATTTCAATAATGCGCCTCCGGCATCCCTCAAGCAGCATCCCTTAATTCTGTTATGGATCACAATTTGATGGAAGCACTTAGCGAGCGCTATTTGAGTTTGCCGTACTCTCTCCGCCGCTCTCTCGAGTTACCGCTAAAACAACCCACTCGGCCGCCCCCACCCGCCGATATTTAGTTTAACATTTGGTGGAAGCGCGCGCGAGGTTCAAATCATTGGGCGTACCGTGGCAAACTAGCAAAAAAAAGTAACGCGCGCTGAAAAAAAAAATACACACGCGACAGAGTGCTGGGAAACCGGAATTATTCGCTACACCGCGGCGGCGGGTGGCAATCGATCCCGATGCGAACGCTTCCGTGAGGGGGTGGCGAAATTTAATAATCTGAAATTTATAAGCGGACGAAGCGACCGAAATAATTCGATTGAGGGCGACAGGAAAAATAATAAAAACGTTCGAGGCTAAATATATATATATTTTTTTGGAAAGTGTTACCAGTGTTACTGGATGCATGTGTATGAATTGTGCAAAATGTAAAATTTAAAGGTTTTTTACTTTAAAAAATTAATCAAACGTTAAGCGAAAAGTAATTTTGACATTTTTTACTTTTTGTGACTTTTTTGACATTTGTGACTTTTGACATTTTTTACTTTTTGACACTTATTAATTTCGTCTTAATCCCATTAACTATAACCAAAATACAGCTTCTTTTTGACAACAGACACATGAATTGTAACTATAACAGTTCAAGCTGTGCTCAATATCTTTGGTATTATTGGATATACATATTTCAAAATTGGCATACAGTACTAGCAATAATTTTGAAATATTTTGACTGAGTTTCGACTTAATCTCATTAACTATAACAAAAATACAGCTACTTTTTGACAACAGACACATGAATTGTAACTATAACAGTTCAAAATGTGCTCAATATCTTTGGTATTATTGGATGTACATGTTTCAAAATTGGCATACAGTACTAGCAATAATTTTGAAATATTTTGACTGAGTTGTGTCTTTATCCCATTAACTATAACCAAAATACAGCTATTTTTTGACAACAGATATATGAATTCCAACTCTAACTGTTCAAGCTGTGCTCAATATCTTTGGTATTATTGGATGTACACATTTCAAAATTGGCATACAGTACTAGCAATAATTTTGACATATTTTGACTGAGTTTCGACTTAATCCCATTAACTATAACCAAAATACAGCTTCTTTTTGAAAACAGACACATGAATTGTAACTATAACAGTTCAAACTGTGCTCAATATATTTGGTATTATTGGATGTACACATTTAAAAATTGGCATACAGTACTAGCAATAATTTTGACATATTTTGACTGAGTTTCGACTTAATCCCATTAACTATAACCAAAATACAGCTTCTTTTTACCAACAGACACATGAATTGTAACTATAACAGTTCAAGCTGTGCTCAATATCTTTGGTATTATTGGACGTACACATTTCAAAATTGGCATACAGTACTAGCAATAATTTTGAAATATTTTGACTGAGTTTCGACTTAATTCCATTAACTATAACCAAAATACAGCTACTTTTTGACAACAGACACATGAATTGTAACTATAACAGTTCAAGCTGTGCTCAATATCTTTGGTATTATTGGATGTACATATTTCAAAATTGACATACAGTACTAGCAATAATTTTGAAATATTTTGACTGAGTTTCGACTTAATCTCATTAACTATAACAAAAATACAGTTACTTTTTGACAACAGACACATGAATTGTAACTATAACAGTTCAAGCTGTGCTCAATATCTTTGGTATTATTGGATGTACACATTTCAAAATTGGCATGCAGTACTAGCAATAATTTTGAAATATTTTGACTGAGTTTCGACTTAATCCCATTAACTATAACCAAAATACAGTTACTTTTTGACAACAGACACATGAATTGTAACTATAACAGTTCAAGCTGTGCTCAATATCTTTGGTATTATTGGATGTACATATTTCAAAATTGGCATACAGTACTAGCAACAATTTTGAAATATTTTGACTGTGTTTCGTCTTAATTCCATTAGCTATAACTAAAATACAGGTACTTTTTGACAACAGACACATGAATTGTAACTATAACAGTTCAAGGTGTGCTCAATATCTTTGGTATTATTGGATGTACATATTTCAAAATTGGCATACAGTGCTAGCAATAATTTTGAAATATTTTGACTGAGTTTCGACTTAATCTCATTAACTATAACAAAAATACAGTTACTTTTTGACAACAGACACATGAATTGTAACTATAACAGTTCAAGCTGTGCTCAATATCTTTGGTATTATTGGATGTTCATATTTTAAAATTGGCATACAGTACTAGCAATAATTTTGAAATATTTTGACTGAGTTTCGACTTAATATCATTAACTATAACAAAAATACAGCTACTTTTTGACAACAGACACATGAATTGTAACTATAACAGTTCAAGCTGTGCTCAATATCTTTGGTATTATTGGATGTACACATTTCAAAATTGGCATACAGTACTAGCAATAATTTTGAAATATTTTGACTGAGTTTCGACTTAATATCATTAACTATAACAAAAATACAGCTACTTTTTGACAACAGACACATGAATTGTAACTATAACAGTTCAAGCTGTGCTCAATATCTTTGGTATTATTGGATGTACATATTTCAAAATTGGCATACAGTACTAGTAATCATTTTGACATATTTTGACGGAGTTTCGACTTAATCCCATTAACTATAACCAAAATACAGCTACTTTTTGACAACAGACACATGAATTGTAACTATAACAGTTCAAGCTGTGCTCAATATCTTTGGTATTATTGGATGTACATATTTCAAAATTGGCATACAGTACTAGCAATAATTTTGAAATATTTTGACTGAGTTTCGACTTAGTCCCATTAACTATAACCAAAATACAGCTACTTTTTGACAACAGACACATGAATTGTAACTATAACAGTTCAAGCTGTGCTCAATATCTTTGGTATTATTGGATGTACATATTTCAAAATTGGCATATAGTACTAGCAATAATTTTGAAATATTTTGACTGAGTTTCGACTTAATCCCATTAACTATAACCAAAATACAGCTTCTTTTTGAAAACAGACACATGAATTGTAACTATAACAGTTCAAGCTGTGCTCAATATCTTTGGTATTATTGGATGTACACATTTCAAAATTGGCATACAGTACTAGCAATAATTTTGACATATTTTGACTGAGTTTCGACTTAATCCCATTAACTATAACCAAAATACAGCTTCTTTTTGAAAACAGACACATGAATTGTAACTATAACAGTTCAAGCTGTGCTCAATATCTTTGGTATTATTGGATGTACACATTTCAAAATTGGCATACAGTACTAGCAATAATTTTGAAATATTTTGACTGAGTTTCGACTTAATCTCATTAACTATAACAAAAATACAGTTACTTTTTGACAACAGACACATGAATTGTAACTATAACAGTTCAAGCTGTGCTCAATATCTTTGGTATTATTGGATGTTCATATTTTAAAATTGGTATACAGTACTAGCAATAATTTTGAAATATTTTGACTGAGTTTCGACTTAATCCCATTAACTATAACCAAAATACAGCTTCTTTTTGAAAACAGACACATGAATTGTAACTATAACAGTTCAAGCTGTGCTCAATATCTTTGGTATTATTGGATGTACATATTTCAAAATTGGCATACAGTACTAGCAATAATTTTGAAATATTTTGACTGAGTTTCGACTTAATCCCATTAACTATAATCAAAATACAGCTTCTTTTTGACAACAGACACATGAATTGTAACTATAACAGTTCAAGCTGTGCTCAATATCTTTGGTATTATTGGATGTACATATTTCAAAATTGGCATACACTACTAGCAATAATTTTGAAATATTTTGACTGAGTTTCGACTTAATCCCATTAACTATAACCAAAATACAGCTACTTTTTGACAACAGACACATGAATTGTAACTATAACAGTTCAAGCTGTGATCAATATCTTTGGTATTATTGGATGTACATATTTCAAAATTGGTATACAGTACTAGCAATAATTTTGAAATATTTTGACTGAGTTTCGACTTAATCCCATTAACTATAACCAAAATACAGCTTCTTTTTGAAAACAGACACATGAATTGTAACTATAACAGTTCAAGCTGTGCTCAATATCTTTGGTATTATTGGATGTACATATTTCAAAATTGGCATACACTACTAGCAATAATTTTTAAATATTTTGACTGAGTTTCGACTTAATCCCATTAACTATAATCAAAATACAGCTTCTTTTTGACAACAGACACATGAATTGTAACTATAACAGTTCAAGCTGTGCTCAATATCTTTGGTATTATTGGATGTACATATTTCAAAATTGGCATACACTACTAGCAATAATTTTTAAATATTTTGACTGAGTTTCGACTTAATCCCATTAACTATAACTAAAATACAGCTACTTTTTGACAACAGACACATGAATTGTAACTATAACAGTTCAAGCTGTGATCAATATCTTTGGTATTATTGGATGTACATATTTCAAAATTGGCATACAGTACTAGCAATAATTTTGAAATATTTTGACTGAGTTTCGACTTAATCCCATTAACTATAACCAAAATACAGCATCTTTTTGACAACAGACACAAGAATTGTAACTATAACAGTTCAAGCTGTGCTCAATATCTTTGGTATTATTGGATGTACATATTTCAAAATTGGCATGCAGTACTAGCAATAATTTTGAAATATTTTGACTGAGTTTCGACTTAATCTCATTAACTATAACAAAAATACAGCTACTTTTTGACAACAAACACATGAATTCCAACTCTAAATGTTCAAGCTGTGCTCAATATCTTTGGTACTATTTGATGTACATATTTTAAAATTGGCATACAGTGCTAGCAATAATTTTAAAATATTTTGACTGAGTTTCGTCTTAATTCCATTAACTGTAACCAAAATACAGCTACTTTTAGACAACAAACACATGAATTGTAACTATAACAGTTCAAGCTATGCTCAATATCTTTGGTATTATTGGATGTACACATTTCAAAATTGGCATACAGTACTAGCAATAATTTTGAAATATTTTGACTGAGTATCGACTTAATCCCATTAACTATAACCAAAATACAGCTACTTTTTGACAACAGACACATGAATTGTAACTATAACAGTTCAAGCTGTGCTCAATATCTTTGGTATTATTGGATGTACACATTTCAAAATTGGCATACAGTACTAGCAATAATTTTGACATATTTTGACTGAGTTTCGACTTAATCCCATTAACTATAACCAAAATACAGCTTCTTTTTGAAAACAGACACATGAATTGTAACTATAACAGGTCAAGTTGTGCTCAATATCTGTGGTATTATTGGATGTACACATTTCAAAATTGGCATGCAGTACTAGCAATAATTTTGAAATATTTTGACTGAGTTTCGACTTAATCCCATTAACTATAACCAAAATACAGCTTCTTTTTGACAACAGACACATGAATAGTAACTATAACAGTTCAAGCTGTGCTCAATATCTTTGGTATTATTGGATGTACATATTTCAAAATTGGCAAACAGTACTAGCAATAATTTTGAAATATTTTGACTGAGTTTCATCTTAATTCCATTAGCTATAACTAAAATACAGCTACTTTTTGACAACAAACACATGAATTGCAACTCTAACTGTTGGGCGTCTGTGCTCAATATCTTAAATCTTGCTTATTTTCGTTTTCAGGGTCTGATTATTTCTTAGATGTGCATAAACACATTTTTTATTTAATGTCTCGGTCAGCTAGCATAAGCCAAAAAAAAAAAAATAACACAGTCCTAGTGGGTCTAATAATAACTTGTAGCAATATCAATAAAACAAAACAGCAAAACGTCCCCCACTTTTCCGGCCGATTCGGCGGGCTTTATTGCCGGAAAACTAGCCCCGGTCGTATATTCACCGTGCACGACGGGCCTCTTTGATCCAGCTCCCCGTGCTCTATACTAGAGGTGAAACCGTTTTAAAATTCCAATGGCCATTTTTATATTCAATACAAATATACCCTCTTTTCCGCACAAAGCGTCACCTTAGATAGTTTATAGAGTGGGAATCGTTTTTTTTTAGTTCGTATATATTTTCATGCTCCTCAAGATTATAAATGTTATGTTTAAAATGTCTTACCGTAGAAGGTATATAATTAAATAAAATGTTTATAATGTCCAGTCAGTTCGAAAATTTTAAGGGTATTCGATATTTATTAAGCTTCATAAAAGTAGTTTAAATTAATAAAATCCATTATATTAAAAAAATATACAACTAACCCGCTAGGAGGAAAGTTAAACGCCATCTGGTGGCACCACGTCAATTAGCAATGCACATCCATATGGTAATAACCGTCAACATGCTTATGCCATCAGGATCACTTATATATGTATTATGTAAAAGTTCAAGTCGCGTTATGTATTGAATTTAATTTAGATTCATAAATTCTTTATAAATTGAAATGTTGCATATTATTAGTTTTTTATGTATGTGTTCCTGAAAATAGGTAAACTATATATTATTACGTTACAGATTACACTTACTTCATGAATATCAGAATATAAAATTACATTCAATCTTACTCAAAGTAATGCGAGTATTTTTTGGAACAGTCGCCCGCATCTCTTGAAAAGCCGGAAGTGCAATTCGTCTGAAACACGAGAGCGCTCTTTAAAACGCAGAAAAATAGCCCCACCACCCTCGTCGGCATGTTTTATGCGTCCGAGGGAATTAAGATGTTTTCGTTTTTGCCCCCCCTGGCCGCAATTGCCGCGGGCATAAATCACGCCGCCCCCGACGCGACCCTAATGGCCCGGACAATGCACAAAGAAGTGCCACTATCTATAATACTACAAAAGACACACATGAACTGCAACGCGGCGATTTAAATCCGCACTAATTGCTAAAACAATCAGAACGGCGCAAAAACCCCGGCGTCCATTTCATAATTTGTGGTCGGGATTTAATGATACCACCCCGCCCCCGGGTCCGCGTGTGGTTTATGTGCCCGCGGCGGCCGCACGATAAATCTCAATTAGAATATGGAAAAGGCGGTCGCCCGGCTCGCCCCCCAGCCCGATTTATAATAATAATGGACCCGCGCGTAATTCATTTAATTATCACCGACGCGTGTACTTTTCGAGGGACCAACTTTTGTGATTTGGGACTAATTGGGATGCGAACGATGGCACATATGCGAGTTGTGGTTTGAACCCTATAATTGCCAAAGAAAACTTATTTTTAGCTGAATCATTTATAATCGTAATTGAATTATTAATTAAAATCACGCCATGCCACTTTCAGACTCGCTTTTTATTACTATGCATGAAAATCCTAGTTAGTTTTCTTAAGGATAATTTTATACTAATATTCATAAATTGAGGTGATCTTTAAATTTGAGACTAAAATGAAAGGAATTATCTATACATAATGATTTATTCAGCTAAAGCATAGATAACCAAACTATTTGGCCTACCGCCCCCTTGGTAAATGATAAATATAATAATAAATAATGATTTATTCAGCTAAAGCATAGATTCCAAAACTATTACGCCCCCGTGGTAGGCCAAATAGTCTGGGAATCTATGCTTTAGTTGAATAAATCATTATTTATTAATATATTTATCATTTACCAAGGGGGCGGTAGGCCAAATAGTTTGGGTATCTATGCTTTAGCTGAATAAATCATTGTTTATAGATAAGTCCTTTTATTTTAGTCTCAAATCTTAAAAAATACTCGGGCGACCCTTGACTTCAGTAATGATCTGGAATTTTGTGAATTTAATTGGAAAGTTCATTTTCCAATTAAATTCACATACCTGATGACTACAACTATTGTTTAGACATCAGATGAAGCATGAACGTATGGTTTTTGTTATTGTTCTTAACTTTTTTACTTCATATTCACTGTGTCCCAAATTTCTCTAGCAGCTATCGCCCCCTGAAACGTTACAGTGCCCCCTGGTGGGCGGTATAGTCCACTTTGAGATTCACTGAGCTAAAGCTATGAATTACAAAAATATATACAGGTTGATTCAGTCGTTTTTTTTATATTATAGGAATATATTTTTAACATTCAAAATTAATTAGATTTAATTTATTAGTTTTATGTTAAAAATATTTATTAAATTAAAAACACTTTTATGTCTCGATAATCCCTACTGAAAGTGTTTACGGAATTTAATCTCCGTCCGCCAAGCAGTTAATTAAAATTCCGAAGAAATGTTGCTTGAAGCAGAAAAGAGCCCTTTTGCGATTCAATGTTTCGTCAAAACACGTCCCCCCCTCTCTCTCTCACCCTGTCCCCGTTGAATTATACAGGAGCAATTTTATCTCTGCGCGGCGCGAACGAAGGGTGCCCGGGATGTTAAATATTTCACACGGGCATACATTTTAAAGTCTGGCCGAAAGTTGCCCTAATAAATGCGGACAAAAGTAAGATATACTGCGGCGACACGCGCACTCTCACAGGCCTTGCCCTTTTAATATTTAAAATGGCCGAGGGAGAGAGAGGAAACGGCGCGTTATTTATCGCGCGAAAAAATAATGTTTTATACCCTGACACACACACATACAAAATGTGACGGGGAATTTTTTTACACCTACTTTAGAGCAAGAGCAACTTTTCATATATTATTAATAAATCAAAATAAACAAATGTTACTTCAATAAAAAAAAACTAATGATGATATGATGATGATAGGTTTTCTTTAAATTGTTGGTACTTTCTGAAATGATAACAAACTACACACATTGTTATACAGATAATGATAAATAAGATGATCATGGGCCTGTTACTGCTTTTTGGTGATTGTACTTCGTTGATAGTCTTCTGTAACTCGACCATTTCCGCATGGATTGTTCTTCAATTCTTAATTTGAACCTGAACTATATATATTTGAGTTTAACACCTCTAAAAGTGTATAAACAGTTGAGATAGGAATTTCAAGCATTGCAGTCATAAAGTATGACTATATGTGAATTAATTCAAGTAAATTATATAAAATTCTGAAAATAATTAAGCTACTTACAGCGCTTTTTGTAAGTCTACTAAAGTTAGATTTTGTAATTTTTGAGATTAACACATCTAAAAGTCTATAAATAGTTGAGATAGGAATTTCAAACATTGCAGTCATAAAGCATGACTATTTCTGAATTGATTCAAGTAAATTTTATCAAATTCTGAAAATTATTAAGCTACTTACAGCTCTTTTTATAAGTCTACTAAGGTTAGATTTTGTAATTTTTGAGTTTAGCACCTCTAAAAGTCTATAAATAGTTGAGATAGGAATTTCAAACGTTGCAGTCATAAAGTATGACTATTTGTGAATTGATTCAAGTAAATTTGATCAAATTCTGAAAATTATTAAACTACTTACAGCGCTTTTTGTAAGTCTACTAAGGTTACACTTTGTAATTTTTGAATTTAACACCTCTAAAAGTCTATAAATGGTTGAGATAGGAATTTAAAACGTTGTAGTCATAAAGTATGACTATTTGTGAATTGATTCAAGTAAATTATATAAAATTCTGAAAATTATTAAGCTACTTACAGCGCTTTTTGTAAGTCTACTAAGGCTAGATTTTGTAATTTTTGAGTTTAACACCTTTAAAAGTCTATAAATAGTTGAGATAGGAATTTCAAACATTGCAGTCATAAAGTATGTCTATTTCTGAATTGATTCAAGTAAATTTTATAAAATTCTGAAAATTATTATGCTACTTACAGCGCTTTTTGTAAATCTACTAATGTTAGATTTTATAATTTTTGAGTTTAACACCTCTAAAAGTCTATAAACATTTGAGGTAGGAATTTCAAATGTTGCAGTCGTAAAGTATGACTATTTGTGAATTATTTCAAGTAAATTTGATAAAATTCAGAAAATTATTAAGCTACTACAGCTCTTTTTGTAAGTCTACAAAGGTTAGATTTTGTAATTTTTGAGTTTAGCACCTCTAAAAGTCTATAAATAGTTGAGATAGGAATTTCAAACGATGCAGTCATAAAGTATGATTATTTGTGAATTGATTCAAGTAAATTTTATAAAATTCTGAAAATTATTAAGCTACTTACAGCGCTTTTTGTAAGCCTACTAAGGTTAGATTTTGTAATTTTTGAGTTTAACACCTCTAAAAGTCTATAAATAGTTGAGATAGGAATATCGAACATTGCAGTCATATAGTATGACTATGTGTGAATCGATTCAAGTAAATTTTATATAATTCTGAAAATTATTAAGCGACTTACAGCGCTTTTTATAAGTCTACTAATGTTAGATTTTGTAATTTTTGAGTTTAGCACCTCTAAAAGTCTATAAATAGTTGAGATAGGAATTTCAAACATTGTAGTCATAAAGTATGACTATTTGTAAATTGATTCAAGTAAATTATATAAAATTCTGAATATTATTAAGCTACTTACAGCGCTTTTTGTAAGTCTACCAAGGTTAGATTTTGTAATTTTTGAGTTTAACACCTCTAAAAGTCTATAAATAGTTGAGATAGAAATTTCAAACGTTACAGTCATAAAGTATGACTATTTGTGAATTGATTCAAGTAAATTTTATAAAATTCTGAAAATTATTAAGCTACTTACAGCGCTTTTTGTAAGTCTACTAAGGTTAGATTTTGTAATTTTTGAGTTTAACACCTCTAAAAGTCTATAAATAGTTGAGATAGGAATTTCAAACATTGCAGTCATAAAGTATGACTATTTGTGAATTTATTCAAGTAAATTTTATAAAATTCTGAAAATTATTAAACTACTTACAGCGCCTTTTGTATGTCTACTAAGATTAGATTTTGTAATTTTTGAGTTTAACACCTCTAAAAGTCTATAAATAGTTGAGATAAGAATTTCAAACATAGCAGTCATAAAGTATGACTATTTGTAAATTGATTCAAGTAAATTTTATCAAATTCTGAAAATTATTAAGCTACTTACAGCTCTTTTTATAAGTCTACTAAGGTTAGATTTTGTAATTTTTGAGTTTAACACCTCTAAAAGTCTATAAATAGTTGAGATAGGAATTTCAAACATTGCAGTCATAAAGTATGACTATTTATGAATTGATTCAAGTAAATTTTATAAAATTCTGAAAATTATTAAGCTACTTGCAGCTCTTTTTATAAGTCTACTAAGGTTAGATTTTGTAATTTTTGAGTTTAACACCTCTAAAAGTCTATAAATGGTTGAGATAGGAATTTCAAACATTGTAGTCATAAAGTATGACTATTTGTAAATTGATTCAAGTAAATTATATAAAATTCTGAATATTATTAAGCTACTTACAGCGCTTTTTGTAAGTCTACCAAGGTTAGATTTTGTAATTTTTGAGTTTAACAGCTCTAAAAGTCTATAAATAGTTGAGATAGAAATTTCAAACGTTACAGTCATAAAGTATGACTATTTGTGAATTGATTCAAGTAAATTTTATAAAATTCTGAAAATTATTAAGCCACTTACAGCGCTTTTTGTAAGTCTATTAAGGTTAGATTTTGTAATTTTTTGGTTTAACACCTCTAAAAGTCTATAAATAGTTGAGATAGGAATTTCAAACATTGCAGTCATAAAGTATGACTATTTGTGAATTGATTCAAGTAAATTTTATAAAATTCTGAAAATTATTAAGCTACTTACAGCGCTTTTTGTACGCCTACTATTGTTAGATTTTGTAATTTTTTAGTTTAACACCTCTAAAAGTCTATAAATAGTTGAGATAGGAATTTCAAACGTTGCATAAAGTATGACTATATGTGAATTGATTCAAGTAAATTTTATAAAATTCTGAAAATTATTAAGCTACTTACAGCGCTTTTTGTACGCCTACTAAGGATAGACTTTGTAATTTTTTAGTTTAACATCTCTAAAAGTCTAGTTAAGAGATAGGAATTTCAAACGTTGCAGTCATAAAGTATGACTATTTGTGAATTGATTCAAGCAAATTTTATAAAATTCTGAAAATTATTAAGCTACTTACAGCGCTTTTTGTAAGTCTACTAAGGTTATATTTTGTTATTTTTGAGTTTAACACCTCTAAAAGTCTATAAATAGTTGAGATAGAAATTTCAAACGTTACAGTCATAAAGTATGACTATTTGTGAATTGATTCAAGTAAATTTTATAAAATTCTGAAAATTATTAAGCCACTTACAGCGCTTTTTGTAAGTCTATTAAGGTTAGATTTTGTAATTTTTTGGTTTAACACCTCTAAAAGTCTATAAATAGTTGAGATAGGAATTTCAAACATTGCAGTCATAAAGTATGACTATTTGTGAATTGATTCAAGTAAATTTTATAAAATTCTGAAAATTATTAAGCTACTTACAGCGCTTTTTGTACGCCTACTATTGTTAGATTTTGTAATTTTTGAGTTTAACACCTCTAAAAGTCTATAAATAGTTGAGATAGGAATTTCAAACGTTGCATAAAGTATGACTATATGTGAATTGATTCAAGTAAATTTTATAAAATTCTGAAAATTATTAAGCTACTTACAGCGCTTTTTGTACGCCTACTAAGGATAGACTTTGTAATTTTTTAGTTTAACATCTCTAAAAGTCTAGTTAAGAGATAGGAATTTCAAACGTTGCAGTCATAAAGTATGACTATTTGTGAATTGATTCAAGCAAATTTTATAAAATTCTGAAAATTATTAAGCTACTTACAGCGCTTTTTGTAAGTCTACTAAGGTTATATTTTGTTATTTTTGAGTTTAACACCTCTAAAAGTCTATAAATAGTTGAGATAGGAATTTCAAACGTCGCAGTCATAAAGTATGACTATTTGCGAATTGATTCAAGTAAATTTTATAAAATTCTGAAAATTATTAAGCTACTTACAGCGCTTTTTGTATGTCTACTAATGTTAGATTTTGTAATTTTTGAGTTTAACACCTCTAAAAGTTTATAAATAGTTGATATAGGAATTTCAAACGTTGTAGTTATAAAGTATGACTATTTGTGAATTGATTTAAGTAAATTTTATATAATTCTGAAAATTATTAAGTTACTTACAGCGCTTTTTATAAGTCTACTAATGTTAGATTTTGTAATTTTTTAGTTTAACACCTCTAAAAGTCTATAAATAGTTGAGATAGGAATTTCAAACATTGCACTCATAAAGTATGACTATTTCTGAATTGATTCAAGTAAATTTTATGAAATTCTTAAAATTATTAAGCTACTTACAGCGCTTTTTGTAAGTCTACTAAGGCTAGATTTTGTAATTTTTTAGTTTAACATCTCTAAAAATATATAAATAGTTGAGATAGGAATTTCAAACATTGCAGTCATAAAGTATGACTATTTCTGAATTGATTTAAGTAAATTTTATAAAATTAATATAATTAATGGTATGCCAAATAAAAGTCTTTTTTAAATTTATTTTTATACGTTTACAATACAAACGTGTGGAACGACAAAGAAACACATTGCAAAAAAACATACCATAACAGCATGGTGTACAGAAGAAATAATAACTCTTAAAAAATAGAAAATCTCTTTCAGTACTGTTTTGTATATTTTCCATAGATGTTCTACGACCAATTCATTTATGTTTTCTTCTATTTTCTCATATTTTCTTCTCTAATACTCCCTGTAATCTTAATCTATATGTTCCCACGATTAAAAAAATTGCGGCTGTGTAAAAATTAAATGTGCTTGAGTTTTTAATACATAAAACTCAAGCACATTTAATTTTTAAACACAGGTATTGATATAAAAAATCACCCAAAAAAATATTTCTAATTATATTTGTAATTACGTTTATAGTTTGCTAGTAGTCATGCGTAAGTGAGTAAAAAAAAATATGTGCAAACCGCCCACTCCCTAGATTTTTAATCATTAATAAAATGTAGTCGGTAAATTCATTCCTAAAAGCATTTGTTGCAAACATGCGGACTCCCCTTGGCTGCTAGCGAAATGGGACCGGTCCGATTAATAATAGTCAACAAAAAAATGTCTATAAATATTTCCGCGACCAGCGCGCAATGAGATGGAAAGAGATGGGTTATTGTTACTCAGCGGTCCGCGCCGTCGTGTTTGAGCCTGTCGGTCAGTCTTAGTCCGTCATCCGAAGATACCAGTTTTATTAGCTAAATAATTTTGTTCGTCTTGCATTCAGTGGTTTTAATTGTGAATAGTGTAAGTAGTGCAGTGAGTTTTAGTGCAAATGGGTGCTGCGTGTAATGGGGTAAGTCGTTTTTTTGAGATAGTATGGTGTAGGCTCTTTTTTTTATGAAAAAAATTGTACTATAGCAATCAAATTGCGTCGTACGACAATTTTTTTCATCTGTTCGCATTACTATTATGCCATATAACAAATTTATGTGATATAATAATTGTGTGAAATTAATTCTAATCACTAGGGGCTGTTTTAATAATACGTAATATCATTTGTATTTTTTGTGTGTCTAAATCCAACACTTTTTAATACGCTAATATGTGTGATTCACATTTTATATGTATCTCGTAACAATTGCGCTCGGGTTTTTTTCCATACAAAAAACAGCGCGGCGTGAGTTAACGCGCGCGTTGCGTCATCTGAGCTCACGCTAAATACTAATCAACTTAAGTAATGATTCAGCGCTGGTTAAATGTGAGTGTTATGATTTATAATGCATCCAATATATTTTTATTCGCGAATTTGTGTGATTCACAATTCATATAAATCTCGTAACAACCGCGCTCGGGTTTTTCTATACAAAAATAGCGCGGTGTGAGCTGGCGCGCGCGCTGCGTCATCTCAGCTCACGCTAAATACTAATCAACTTAATTATTCGACGCCGGTTAAATGAGTGTTACGACTTTAATGAGGAACGTTTTAATTAATAACATTATTTGCTTCAAATGCTTCCTTAAAAAAAATAATATTCCACTAGTAAAAGTGATAAACAGGCCAGCTCTGAAATAATAAAATTGTTGTGACTACGAAAATAGATTCCCAATCGTATTTGTTACAAATTCTAATCTTCGTACAAAACCGAATATTCTGCGAGTACAAGTTGTAAACAATTCCGAGGTCAGATCGGAGAGAAAGCCGGTCTTTTTTTTTGTGACTACGAAAATAAACCTGCCATTGCTATATGAATATTTAATATTATATGTATATCATTAATTTTATTTAAAAAAAAACGAGTTTATACTATATAATTACTTTTTATATAATTATATTTTTAAATCGGTGTACAAGCAACACATGTCTTTTATGATATTACCTTATTATACTAATTAAATAACATCGGATGGTGGTTGGAGGTGGTTGAGAATTAAAATACTTTTGGTGTGAATTCTATCTATACAGAGTGTTCCTAAAGTATAGAATAAATTTGATAAATGCAATAATTGCTAGAACACCACGTCTATTATTAATTTTAAATCGCCAATTTTTAATTAAATTGTCCATTTTTTTTCCCGAACATTCTTGAATGCGCAATAGCGCCATCGACAATTTTTTCAAATTTATTTTTTATTGCGAATTCTGAAAGGTATTATTTTTCGGCGATCAGCAATATACATACATACATCATAACATACATGTCTGATTGCAGAAAAATAATCTCTTTCAGAATCCTTAATAAAAAAAAAATAGGGTTGTCCTTTGAAAAAATTGCCGATGACGTGATTGCATATTCAAAAATGGTCGAAAAAAAAAACTTACACTTTCATTAATAATTTGGTAATTTAAAATCAAGCAATTTTTGCAGAAATCATAAATAAAGGTTTTATCGAATATATTCCATACATTAGGGACACCCTCCCTAAATAAATTCGATAAAACCTTTATTTATGATTTTTGCAAAAATTGCTCGATTTTAAATTTTAAATTACAAAATTTGTAATTAAAGTATAATTTTTTTTCGACCATTTCTGAATATGCAATCACGTCATCGGCAATTTTTTCAAAGGACAACCCTATTTCTTTTATCACGGATTCTGAAAGAGATTATTTTTCTACAATCAGAGATGTATGTTATGATGTAATACATAATTAGTAGAATAATACCTGCAGAAATGTTCAGGGTGGTCATAATTTATTTTAAATCCTAAATTGTTAATAATTTGTCGATGAAGGGCGGACAACGAAAATAATGGGCGGACAAACGAAAATTATAAATGAACAAACGATTCCAATAATAATTTGTAGAAGAATACCTACAGAAATTTTTAGGGCAGTAATAATTTATTTTAAATTTCAAAATATACATACATCCCTCGATAACGATAGCCCGGGATGGGACAAGACCCACAAATCCCGAGGTGAAGACAGGGAGAAGGATACCATGTTTTTTATTTATTTATTCCTCTTTTAGACATAAGTACATGTTTGTATGTATGTGTATATGTATATATGTATTGTACATGTATATGTGTATTGTATATGTATATATGTATTGTACATGTATATATGTATTGTACATGTATATGTGTATTGTACATGTATATATGTATTTTACATGTAAAGGTGTAAAAAGAGGAAAATAAATAAACAATGTAAATTTAAAAAATAAATGTTAAAAACATTTTGATTATTAGCATTTTAAAACTTAATATAATTTTGTTGATTTATAATTTTCGTTTGTCCACCCATTATTTTCGTTTTCTGCTCTGTATCAAAACATTATTAACAATTTAAATTAAATTATTACCACTCTGAAATTTTCTGTAGGTATACAAAATTTTCTACTAATAATTATTAGAATTGTTTGTTCGATTCTAATGTTCGTTTGGTCACCCATTGTTTCCGTTTGTCCACCCTTCATCAACAAATTATTAGCAATGTAAGATTTAAAATAAATTATTACCGCCCTGAATATTTCTGTAGATAGTTTTCTACTAATTATTGTTGGAATCGTTAAAATTTTTAAAATAAATTACTACTAATTATAAACGGACAAACGATTGAAATAATAGATTTTGTCATTCCAAACTCATTTCTTAGGCTACCTTAAACATGTTCCTTTCCCGCTTAACTAATCATTTCCCGCTCGATGAATTGGTGCCTTGTCGTTGGCGAGCGGGCTTAATCACATGTACATTGAGAATTTCGTCTTTTTAAAATAATAGTAAATATATTTTTCAATATAAAAAAGTTATTTTTATATTACCTATCATTAATGAAGATTCTAGTTAGAAATAATCATGTTTAGTACGATATTTATCGTAACAATTTATCTGTTTAATTCATTCATCATCTATTTATAGGGACTTACATTTTTAATAGATTCATTTTCTAATGCAAGTTAGTGCACAACTCTTAAAAATATTTAAATTATTTTTATATACTTAACACTTGAAAAGAATCAACTTCAATCCGTATGTGTTAAAGTAAAAATCGATTGCTGATTAAATTAATTTAATATTTAGTTACAATTGTATGATGTAATATGCTATATCAAGCACTATCAAATTATTTTCAATTTATTTCAAGTGTTAATTCATAAGTATATGGTATTTATAGCATTTTATTTAGATTTTTATTTATTATTTAAATTCACAACGGCTCGAATAGTGTTGTAGGCGGTATAAGGGCCCATACCATCTCCAGCATTGCTGTAGTGTTCACCATTCATTAAATAACACTTTAAAAACCAATTTCTAAAATTGTAGAATTCTGATTACACGAGAATACAATTCAAATTATTAGCAGCATATTATATTTCATACAAATTGCAATCGATTATATAAATTAAATATAAATCTGTTGAGTTTATTAAGCTAGACTCAAATTACAACGTAATTACATAAAATTAGTTTACAATCTAGATTATTAAATCGTAACTTATTTCATTAAAACATATCAACGTAACATATTTGTTGGTTTCAATATTTAAATTTAATATATATAATTTAAACTTTATTATCTTTAGTTTGATATAATATTTATTTTAAAATTATTCAGCTGCCTAACAATCAAACTGTATATATTTCTCTTTCATGCCTTGCACGGCAAAAACATTTTCATAATTTTCGGCTGAAGTTCAATCAAATATTCTAATGAAATAGATCTGTTTGAGTTTATTTAGCTAGACTCAAGCCATAAAGGTATTAGATAAAATTATATTACAATCTAAATGATTAACTCTTAATATATTTCATTAAAAAACTATAATTTATGTTAATTTTAATCGACTAAACTTTATTATTTCTATTACATTTTTACTAAATAATTAGCTTGTTTGACATAATTTTGAGTACAAGTCATTCAGCTACATGGCAATCACACTGAATTTACTTCTCTGTTAGGGCTTGTACGGCAAAAACATTTTCATAATTTTTGGCCATTCACTTGAAATCCGATGGTCTCCAAGTAGCCGGTTGCGTAGCCTGCGATTTGAGTTTTGTTCTTTCTCTCTTGATGTGGCTTGAACCTAAGAACTTCGGGTAGCTTTTAAAGCTCAAGCTCTTGGGTCTTCGTGTAGCCTATCATTTGTATAGAGACAAAAGCTCGTCAGTTACGTGGCTAGGCTTGAGCCTGAGGTGCTCATGCAGAGTGGTGATCATTTTTGATGATGCTGCTGTCGTACAAAAGGTTCTATTGCAAGTATACAATTTAAATTATTGGCAGCATATTACTTATAACATACAAATTTCATTCCAATGTTTAAATTAAGGAAATCTTTTGAGTTTATTTAGACTCAAACCATATAGTTATATTAGACAGAATTTTGTATTCAACCACTAATTCATTAGATTTTCTATAATTTTCAAACCGATTTCTGAATGTACATGTGAGACCAAAACCAATTCCGCTCCTCTCGATACCATTTTATATTTTTGGGGCTGAAATTTGCCATGTCTATAAATATTCTTGTATGGATCGTTTGGAGAAAACCATAATTATTCAATACAAAATTTAATCAATTTATTTCAATATATTTTGAACTAATTTATTCGATTTATAGTAAATAATTATAAAATTTATAAACAAAATTGATATACAAAATATTTTTTGTTTTGCGAGTAACAACAATATTGTTTCGGCATTAATCTAAATTCCTAACTGTTCTACATTACTCAATTTTGTTAAATCACTAATTCCATTTTTTTCCTACCGGTTTTCGACGTGTCGCGTTCCGAAAATTGAATCAATCGCGTTCCGTAATTTGATTCAAATGCGTTCGGAAATTTGAATCGACCGCGTTCGAATACTTGAATCAATCGCAATTCGTAACTTGATTCAATCGCGATTCGTAACTTGAATCAATCGCGATTCGTAACTAGATTCAATCGTGATTCGTAACTTGATTCAATCGCGTTCAGATATTTGAGTCAGTCGCGATTCGGGACATGATTCGTTCGAGATTTGTAACTTACTTCATTCGCGATTCGTAAGTTGATTCCATCGCGATTCGTGGCTTGATTCAAACGCATTCGAAAACTTGAATCAATCTTGATTCGGAACTTCATTCAACCTCGATTAATAATTTGATTCAGTCGCGACTAATAATTTGATTCCATCGCGATTCGTAGCTAGATTCAAACGCGTTCGTAAACTTGAATCAATCGTGATTCGGCACTTGATTCAATCGCGACTCGTAACTCGATTCAAACGCGTCCGGAAATTTGAATCAATCGCGTCCGATAACTTGAATCTATCGCGTTTCGTAACATAATTCAGTCGTATTCTGAAACTTGAATCAATCGCGTTCGAAAATTTGAATCAATCTCGCGCGGTAACTTGATTCAGCCGCGTTCCGAAACTTAAAACAAACGCGTAGGTGATTTGCACCCTGAAACGAATGCAGCTCCATTCAACAACCAAGAAGGAAGATACAGGCGGAATCGTTACAGGGGCAATGTAAGTATTTACAACCAACCAAACATACATATGTAGTATGTTACAATTGTTTTCTAAATAAAATAACTAATATCAATTTTCTATTGTTACAGGTGTTACAGTGCGAGTTTTAGCTTTTTATTTGCAAACCGTAATTAAAAGTAAAGTGATTAGTCCGCGTTCTTTAACCACGTTAGGGCCCCGCGAGTGTTAATAGTTTCAAGTTAGGGTGTATTATTGCTTGTTAAGCAAACTAAAGTCAGTGCTTTACATGGGCTGGAGATGGAATGGTGGAGCACCGCGCAAGAAAATTGAAGACATCAACGGGGTGTTCTCCTAACGTGAGTGATCCCCGCAACGAAGTAGTGAGTGCTTTTTGAAATCACGGGTCGCGATCGCGTTGCGCTAGTAGGTCAATTCAAGTTAGGATGTCTAATCAAACTTCTTTTTCAGCCTAATCCATTTCTTTTCAGGTTCCCTGTATGTATTTAGATTATGCTAGGGAAGGGAATTTAGTTGCGCCTCAAAAACCGAATCGTTTCGCTAATAACACCTTAGATATTAATATTTTTTGATTGAATTACAATATTTGTATTCAATTACATAGGCGGATTATCTAATGGTGTCGTCGCTATTATTTTATATTAGATTTATTTATCCTGTTTATATTGTACTCACTTTGGCAAAATTAGGCAGCTTTAAATTAAATTAGTTTTCAATCTAAATCATTAATTCTTAACTTATTTCATTAAAAATTATCAATGTAACTTTTTTTATAATTTATTCATTTATATCAACATTACTTTGTTATTTTTATTAAATTTTCACTAAATAATCAACTTGTTTGATATAATCTAACTTTGATTTGAAACCATGCTGCCTGCCATTTGTATCTACTTGTCTATTTGCTTGCCGGCAACAACATTTTCAAAAATTTTCGGCCGTTAACTTGAAATCCGATAGTCTCCAAGTAGCCGGTTGCGTAGTCCGCGATTTGAGTTTTGTTCTTTCTCGCTTGATGTGGCTTGAACCTAAGAACTTCGGGTAGCTTTTAAAGCTCAAGCTCTTGGGTCTTCGTGTAGCCTATCATTTGTATAGCGACAAAAGCTCGTCAGTTACGTGGCTAGGCTTGAGGCTGAAGTGCTCATGCAGAGTGGTGATAATTTTTGACGGTGGCTGTTGTCGTGTAAAAGGTTCTATTATGTGCATTCTTATCAAACCAAACCAATAACTCGCGAAACAGTTGATGCTTACGTTAGCTTTGACGACTATAGAAAATAATCCCATCATTCCAACCTCATCAATTCCATTTTTCAAGCTACCTTAAATATTTTCCTTCCCCGCCTAACCAATCCTTTCCCGCTCGATGAATTGGTGCCTTGTCGTTGGCGAGCGGGCTTAATCACATGTACATTGAGAATTTCGTCTTTTTAAAGTAATAGTAAATATATTTTTGAATATAAAAAAGTTATTATTATATTATCTATCATTAATGAAGATTCTAGTTAGAAATAATCTTGTTTAGTCTGATATCATATCTGTTTAATTCATTTCCATCTATTTATAGGGACTTTTTAAATAGATTTATTTTATAATGTTATTTTGTCCGCAACTCTTAAAAATATTTAAATTATTTTTAAATAATACAATTTAAAAGGATCAACATCAATCTGTATGTATTAAAGTAAAAATCTATTGCTGATTAAATTAATTTAATATTTAGTTACAATTGTATGATGTAATATGCTATATCAAGCACTATCAAATTATTTTCAATTTATTTCAAGTGTCAATTCATAAGTATATGGTATTTATAGCATTTTATTTAGATTTTTATTTATTATTTAAATTCACAACGGCTCGAATAGTGTTGTAGGCGGTATAAGGGCCCATACCATCTCCAGCATTGCTGTAGTGTTCACCATTCATTAAATAACACTTTAAAACCCAATTTCTAAAATTGTAGAATTCTGATTACACGAGAATACAATTCAAAATATTGGCAGCATATTATATATCATACAAATTGCAATCGAATATTTAAATTAAATATAAATATGTTGAGTTTATTTAGCTAGACTCAAATCACATAGTCATCAGATAGAATTAGTTTACAATCTAGATCATTTACTCGCAACTTATTTCATTAAAAAATATCAACGTAACATATTTGTTGGTTTCAATATTTAAATTTAATATATATAATTTAAACTTTATTATCTTTAGTTTGATATAATATTTATTTTAAAATTATTCAGCTGCCTAACAATCAAACTGTATATATTTCTCTTTCATGGCTTGCACGGCAAAAACATTTTCATAATTTTCGGCTGAAGTTCAATCAAATATTCTAATGAAATAAATCTGTTTGAGTTTATTTAGCTAGACTCAAACCATAAAGGTATTAGATAAAATTATCTTGCAATCTAAATTATTAACTCTTAATATATTTCATTAAAAAACTATCATTTATGTTCATTTTAATCGACTAAACTTTATTATTTCTATTTCATTTTTACTAAATAATTAGCTTGTTTGACATAATTTTGAGTACAAGTCATTCAGCTACATGGCAATCACACTGAATTTACTTCTCTGTTAGGGCTTGTACAGCAAAAACATTTTCATAATTTTTGGCCATTCACTTGAAATCCGATGGTCTCCAAGTAGCCGGTTGCGTAGCCTGCGATTTGAGTTTTGTTCTTTCTCTCTTGATGTGGCTTGAACCCAAGAACTTCGGGTAGCTTTTAAAGCTCAAGCTCGTGGGTCTTCGTGTAGCCTATCATTTGTATAGAGACAAAAGCTCGTCATTTACGAGGCTAGGCTTGAGCCTGAGGTGCTCATGCAGAGTGGTGATCATTTTTGATGAAGCTGCTATCGTACAAAAGGTTCTATTGCAAGTATACAATTTAAATTATTGGCAGCATATTACTTATAACATACAAATTTCATTCCAATGTTTAAATTAATGAAATCTTTTGAGTTTATGTAGACTCAAACCATATAGTTATATTAGACAGAATTTTGTATTCAACCACTAATTCATTAGATTCTCTATGATTCTCAAACCGATTTCTAAATGTACATGTGAGACCAAAACCAATTCCGCTCCTCTCGATACCATTTTAAATTTTTGGGGCTGAAAATTGCCATGTCTATAAATATTCTTGTATGGATCGTTTGGAGAAAACCATAATTATTCAATACAAAATTTAATCAATTTATTTCAATATATTTTGAACTAATTTATTCGATTTATCGTAAATAATTATAAAATTTATAAACAAAATTGATATACAAAATAATTTTTGTTTTGCGAGTAACAACAATATTGTTTCGGCATTAATCTAAATTCCTAACTGTTCTACATTACTCAATTTTGTTAAATCACTAATTCCATTTTTTTTCCTACCGGTTTTCGACGTGTCGCGTTCCGAAAATTGAATCAATCGCGTTCCGTAATTTGATTCAAATGCGTTCGGAAATTTGAATCGACCGCGTTCGAACACTTGAATCAATCGCAATTCGTAACTTGATTCAATCGCGATTCGTAACTTGATTCAATCGCGATTCGTAACTTGAATCAATCGCGATTCGTAACTAGATTCAATCGCGATTCGTAACTTGATTCAATCGCGTTCAGATATTTGAGTCAGTCGCGATTCGGGACATGACTCGTTCGAGATTTGTAACTTACTTCATTCGCGATTCGTAAGTTGATTCCATCGCGATTCGTGGCTTGATTCAAACGCATTCGAAAACTTGAATCAATCTTGATTCGGAACTTCATTCAACCTCGATTAATAATTTGATTCAGTCGCGACTAATAATTTGATTCCATCGCGATTCGTAGCTAGATTCAAACGCGTTCGTAAACTTGAATCAATCGTGATTCGGCACTTGATTCAATCGCGACTCGTAACTCGATTCAAACGCGTCCGGAAATTTGAATCAATCGCGTCCGATAACTTGAATCTATCGCGTTTCGTAACACAATTCAATCGTATTCTGAAACTTGAATCAATCGCGTTCGAAAATTTGAATCAATCTCGCGCGGTAACTTGATTCAGCCGCGTTCCGAAACTTAAAACAAACGCGTAGGTGATTTGCACCCTGAAACGAATGCAGTTCAATTCTACAACCAAGAAGGAAGATACAAGTGGAATCGTTACAGGGGCAATGTAAGTATTTACAACCAACCAAACATACATATGTAGTATGTTACAATTGTTTTCTAAACAAAATAACTGATATCAATTTTCTATTGTTACAGGTGTTACAGTGCGAGTTTTAGCTTTTTATTTGCAAACCGTAATTAAAAGTAAAAGTGATTAGTCCGCGTTCTTTAACCACGTTAGGGCCCCGCGAGTGTTAATAGTTTCAAGTTAGGGTGTATTATTGCTTGTTAAGCAAACTAAAGTCAGTGCTTTACATGGGCTGGAGATGGAATGGTGGAGTACCGCGCAAGAAAATTGAAGACATCAACGGGGTGTTCTCCTAACGTGAGTGATCCCCGCAACGAAGTAGTGAGTGCTTTTTGAAATCACGGGTCGCGATCGCGTTGCGCTAGTAGGTCAATTCAAGTTAGGATGTCTAATCAAACTTCTCTTTCAGCCTAATCCATTTCTTTTCATGTTCCCTGTATGTATTTAGATTATGCTAGGGATGGGAATTTAGTTGCGCCTCAAAAGCAGAATCGTTTCGCTAAAAACACCTTAGATATTAATATTTTTTGATTGAATTACAATATTTGTATTCAATTACATAGGCGAATTATCTAATGGTGTCGTCGCTATTATTTTATATTAGATTTATTTATCCTGTTTATATTGTACTCACTTTGGCAAAATTAGGCAGCTTTAAATTAAATTAGTTTTCAATCTAAATCATTAATTCTTAACTTATTTTATTAAAAATAATCAATGTAACTTTTTTTTATAATTAGTTCATTTACATCAACATAACTTTGTTATTTTTATTAAATTTTCACTAAATAATCAACTTGTTTGATATAATATAACTTTGATTTGAAACCATGCTGCCTGCCATTTGTATCTACTTGTCTATTAGCTTTCCGGCAACAACATGTTCAGAAATTTTTGGTCGTTAACTTGAAATCCGATTGTCTCCAATTAGCCGGTTGCGTAGTCCGCGATTTGAGTTTTGTTCTTTCTCTCTTGATGTGGCTTGAACCTAAGGATTTCGGGTAGCTTTTAAAGCTCAAGCTCTTGGGTCTTCGTGTAGCCTATCATTTGTATAGAGACAAAAGCTCGTCAGTTACGTGGCTTGGCTTGAGTCTGAGGTGCTCATGCAGAGTGGTGATAATTTTTGACGATGGCTGCTGTCGTGTAATAATAATAATAAACTTTAAAGGATAAATAAAACGATTTTTTACTTTGTTGTTTATCACACAGTAAAAAACAAAGTAAAAAATCGTTTTATTTATCCTTTAAAATGAATTATCACAAAGTAGACGCCTTAACAATCCAATATTTAATAAACTTTATTTCTCATAAATTGTAGCACAATAATAAAATACATTTAATACAGATACAATAAGCGAAACAGGTCAATATAAAAACATAAGTATCACTACAAGCCCAACATGAACGAATAGTACTCTTCCTTGTGGTTCAATTATGTGCATTCTTGACAAACCAAACCAATCACTCGCGAAACAGTTGAATGTTCACGTGAACTTTGACGACATTGAATATTAATTTAAATACTAAAGGTCTTTTTAAAGCTTTTACAACGTTATGTCTTTTTAACTCGCGGTAATAGTCGATGCTTACGTGAGCTTTGACGACTTTGCATGTTCATTTAAATGTTAATGCTTTTTATAAAGCTTTGAGAATGTTAGGTCTTTTAATTCGCGATAACAGTTGATGCTTACGTTAGCTTTGACGACAATAGAAAACAATCCCATCATTCCAAACTATTCCATTTTTCAAGCTACCTTAAACATTTCCCTTTCCTGCCTAACCAATCCTTTCCCGCTCGATGAATTGGTGCCTTGTCGTTGGCGAGTGGGCTTAATCACATGTACATTGAGAATTTCGTCTTTTTAATTTTATAAAGTCTATATATTATCAAATATGAAAAAGACATTTTTTTTAAATTATCTTTCAATTGACTTAAGTTTTGGTAAGAAATCATTAACAATTTTTTTTTCAAATATGAAAAAGACACTTTTTTAAATTGTCTTGCAATTGACTTAGTTTTGGTAAGAAATCATTAACAAACATTCTTTCAAATATGAAAAGGACACTTTTTGAAATTATCTTTGAATTGACTTAAGTTTTGGTAAGAAATCATTAACAAAAATTCTTTCAAATATGAAAAAGACATTTTTTTAAATTATCTTTCAATTGACTTAGTTTTAGTAAGAAATCATTAACAAAAAATCTTTCGAATATGAAAAAGACACTTTTTTAAATTATGTTTCAATTGACTTACGTTTTGGTAAGAAATCATTAACAAAAATTCTTTCAAATATGAAAAAGACATTTTTTAAAATTATCTTTTAATTGTCTTAGTTTTGGTAAGAAATCATTAACGAGAATTCTAGTTAGATAGAATCATGTCTAGTTTGATATCTATTCGCGATTCAAATATCGAACATGTGGGTAAATAGCTGATCTATATTATAGTTTGATCTGCTGATTAGATATAAAAAACTCTATTTTGATTACTTGGATAGTAATACCTGGTTGTAAATATTAATAAATAACTAGATAAACCTTGCACATATTGTCACATATATGATGAGAAAATACATTTTATGCGTAGAGATTAGCGACTAGATATTAGTTTACATTCTGCCACTAGATAGAGTACCGACTAGCTTGAATTGCTCATTGTAACAGCTTGTCTGTTTATTATTAACACGTTAACTGCCATGTGTATGAAATAGTATACACAGAGGTTGGGTCTAGTAAGCTGTGTGTATGATTTTGAATACACATACAATAATAACCTTTTGTTTTGTTTTCCGTATTGCATATTTATGACCCTGATTTTCTTTATTTTGCTGATACAATGGAATCAATTTGATAAAACATTAATTCATGATTTTCGCAAAAATTGCGAGGACACGCCGTTTTTCAATTATAATTGCCAATTTTTAATGATGTGGCAATTTTTTTCGATTATTTTTGAATGTGAAATGAATGAAATATGAATAAATAATATGTTTATTTAGATGGACTGAGTTTGTATTAAGACAGGATTTTTTTCATGGATCAATTAATTTAATTTTGTATACTCTCATATTCTCATACCGATTTCTGAATGTACATGTGAGACCAAAACTAATTCAGCGCGGTTTGATACCTTTCAAACATATTGAGGCTGAAATTCGCCATGCCAGTTGTCACAGCACGAGTTTTACCTTTTTATTTCCAAATTATAATTAAAAGTAAGTTAAGTATAATTAAAAGTTGATTAAACTATTCAAAAAAGTGTGTAATCCCATGAAAAAACTATACAAGCAAAGGTGGGGTGGGCGGGTGGTCCCTACCAACCAAACTATGCCCATCGACTTTTTCAAATGGCTTGAACTCTGCACTACACTATTTATCCATAACTTTTTATGATTCAATTAATTTCATTTATTAAATTAGATTTAAAGTAAAAAATATATAGGGAACAATGTTATGTAGTTCAAGCCATTTGAAATAGTGAATGGGCATAGTTTGGTTCGTAGGGGCCGCCCGCCCACCCCACGTTTGCTTGCATAGTTTTTTTCATGGGATTACACACTTTCCAAGTAGTTCCAATTTAACCTTGATGCGCATTATATGTCCATGGTATAACACTCTTCCTGGAATGGTTTCAACAATATAAAACATCTATATCCATTAAAAAAACTATGCGAGCAAAGGTGGGGTGGGCGGGCGTCCCCTACCAACCAAACAATCCCCGTCCACTATTTCAAATGACTTGAACTCTGCACTATACTGTTATCCCTTAATTTTTATTCTATTCAATTAATTCCATTAGTTAATTTACGCCTAATTCGTAAAAAAATAGTGAGAAATAATATAGTGAATAGTTCAAGTCGTTTGAAATAGTGGACGGGCATAGTTTGGTTGGTAGGGGAAACCCACCCACCCCACCTTTGTTCGCATAGTTTTCCCATAGGATAACACTCTTCTTGGAATAGTTTAAACAATATAAAACATCTATATCCATTGAAAAAACTATGCGAGCAAAGGTGGGGTGGGCGGGCGGCCCCTACCAACCAAACAATCCCCGTCCACTGTTTCAAATGACTTGAACTCTGCACTATACTGTTATCCATTAGTTTAGATTATATTCAATTAATTCCATTAATTAATGTACGCCTAATTCGTAAAAAAATAGTGAGAAATAATGTAGTGCATAGTTCAAGTCGTTTGAAATAGTGGACGGGGATTGTTTGGTTGGTAGGGGACCTCCCGCCCACCCCACCTTTGTTCGCATAGTTTTTCCATAGGATAACACTCTTGGAATGGTTTAAACAATATGAAACATCTGTATCTAATGAAAAAAGTATGCAAGCAAAGGTGGGGTGCGCGGGTGCTCCTCACCAAGGTGGGGTGGGCGGGTGCTCCTCACCAAGGTGAGGTGGGCGGGTGTTCTCCACCAACCAAACTATGCGCTCATTCACTATTTTAAATGGCTTGAACTCTGCACTACACTATTTATCCATAACTGTTTATGATTCAATTAATTTCATTTGTTAATTTTGACTTAATTTAAAAAATATCTATTGAAAACAATATAGTGTAAAGTTCAAGTCAGTTGGGATAGTGAATGGGCATAGTTTGGTTGATATATGCATTTATTTAAAAAAATCAGTTTAAATATAATAATCGTCATAAATGTGCACACTCTCCCCAACGTCCCCTCAATCTTGCTCTTCGCGATGGTGGTGCGGCGTTCTTCTTTTTTTTTCTGCCGGGAAAATCGGGCGATCGATCTCCCGATAGCTTGACCCGGCCAGGAAGGGTGGTGGGTGGGTGTCGGTGGGGCGGTTGCTGTCGGGCGGCTGGGAAGTTTGCAACTGCGGCCCCCCTGGGCGCGCGCGGCCAGAGCATCGTTCTCTTTCAATCAAAAACAATTTTATCGCCCGACGAACAACGGGCAAGTCGAATTAACACGTCGGCCACTCCGCGCGCGCTATCTGCCGACGATTTGTTTGTTCCGACCGCGCTACCACCCTCAACCCCCGTGCGCCTTCAAAGTCCCACGGGGGAGTTCACGCCGCGTCGGGCAAAGTTTCGGTCTCAATAAAGTCAAACCTGACGATTTTATAGACAGTGCCCAGGGAGAATTAGATGTGTTGAGTGACGTCATGATTTTTTTTAGTAATGATTATAATAATAAAGTATACACGAATATAGTTTCATTGTAGGAAAATGTTGATAATAACTCAATTGTTTAATTTGTTATAATATTTATTTATTTAATATAAACAACAGCAATAGTAAAAACCAATAATAATGCAGGGACTAACTTAACTTATAATATAAATAATAATAAAAACCCATATTTGGACGCCTTTCTAAATGTTAAAGTTGAGAAAACAGATATATATATATATATATATATATATATATATATATATATATATATATATATATATATATATATATAAAACATGTACCTAAATCATGTAACAAAAAATTGATACAAAATCAGGATACAAAAACCTGATACAAAATCGTGAAACATTTATGAAAAAAATGAAACCACACAATTACAAAACAAAATCAAATCATGGTACAGTCATGCAACTAAATCATGATACAAAATCTTAAATAGCCATAAAACAATATGATACTACACAATGACCAAACAAAATCATGAAATAAAACCATGAAACAAAGTCATGAATCAAAAATGCTACAACACAATGACAAAACCAAAATCATGAAATAATATCATGGAACAAAAATCATTAAACAAATTTATATAGCAAAATCATAATACAAACGCATGAAACAAAATTATGAGTCATGTAACAATGTGATACTCCACAATGACACAAAAGTCGTGAAACAAAATCATAGAATATAATAATGAAACAAAATAATGAAATTATATCATGATTTATAATCATGGAACAAAATGCTACTATATATGATATAATGACAAAACAAAGTCGTAAAATGAAATCATGAAATAAAATCTAGAAACAAAATCTGAAAACAAAATCTAGAAAAATAAAATCTTGAAATCAAATCTAGAAGCAAAATCTAGAAACCAAATCTAGAAATAAAATCATGAAACCAAATCTTGAAACGAAATCATGAAACAAAATCTTCTTACTAAATAACAAAAAAAAATCATAAAACAAAATCCCAAAACAAAATAATTGTTAACAATTAAAATATTCTTAAAATAATTTTGATCTCTAAGAATATTTTTCATATAAATTGGTTTGAACTCTCGCTCTCCAATGCTCTAACCACTAAGCCACTGAGTTTGGTTAGAATTTCTATATAGGTGTTGAATGATGTGATGATTTTTAGTAATAACTATAAAAATAAAATAGACAGAGATAGCAGTTATTATTGATAAATAACTAGTTTGTTAATTCAATTAAAATATAGTTTCTATATTACATACACGTCGTTTTCCAACAAACGACATTATAAATTTGTTTATTGATTTTTTTTTGTTGGTGAAATTTTTTATGAATTTTATGAATTGTTTTGGATGCTTTTGTTTTGGGATTTTTTTTATGATTTTTTTTTGTAATTTAGTAACAAGATTTTGTTTCATGATTTCGTTTCAAGATTTGGTTTCATGATTTTATTTCTAGATTTGGTTTCTAGATTTTGTTTCCAAATTTTGTTTTGTAGATTTTGCTTCTAAATTTTGTTTCTATATTTTGTTTCTATATTTTGTTTCTATATTTTGTTTCCAGATTTTGTTTCTAGAATTTGTTTCTAGATTTTGTTTCCAGATTTTTGTTTCTAGATTTTGTTTCCAGATTTTTGTTTCCAGATTTTTGTTTCTAGAGTTTTGTTTCTAGATTTTGTTTCCAGATTTTGTTTCTAGATCTAAATAACAAACAAAATATATAAAACAAAATTATAACAACAGTAACGGTAACAATTCATAAAATTCATAAAATTCATAAAATTAATAAAATTCACAAAATTCATAAAATTCATAAAATTCATAAAATTCATAAAATTCATAAAATTCATAAAATTCATAAAATTCATAAAATTCATAAAATTCATAAAATTCATAAAATTCATAAAATTCATAAAATTCATAAAATTCATAAAATTCATAAAATTCATAAAATTCATAAAATTCATAAAATTCATAAAATTCATAAAATTCATAAAATTCATAAAATTCATAAAATTCATAAAATTCATAAAATTCATAAAATTCATAAAATTCATAAAAAATTCATTAAACAAAAAAAAATATAGAACAAATTTATAATAGAGTCACCTATTATAAATTTGTTCTATTTGTTTAATGAATTTTTTTTAAGAATTTTATCAATTGTTATCAATGTTATGATTTTGTTTTGGGATTTTGTTTTATGATTTTTTTTTGTCATTTATTAAAAGATTTTGTTTCATGATCTGGTTTCATGATGTTATTTCTAGATTTGGTTCCTAGATTTTGCATCTAGATTTTCTTTCTAGATTTTGTTTCTAGATTTTCTTTCTAGATTTTGTTTCTAGATTTTATTTCTAGATTTTGTTTCTAGTCTTTGTTTCTAGATTTTATTTCTAGATTTTGTTTCTAGATTTTGTTTCCAGATTTTGTTTCCAGATTTTGTTTCCAGATTTTGTTTCATGATTTCATTTTACGACTTTGTTTTGTCATTGTATAGTAGCATTTTATTTCATGATTATGTATCATGATATAATTTCATTATTTTATTCTATGATTTTGTTTCACGACTTGTGTGTAATTGTGGAGTATCACATTGTTACATAACTTTTTCATAATTTTGTTTCATGCGTTTGTATTATGATTTTGTTATATGAATTTTTTTAATGATTATTGTTCCATAATTTTATTTCATGATTTTATTTGGTCATTGTGTAGTATCATTTTCTTTCATGACTTTGTGTAAATTTGTTACATGGTTTAGATTCATGATTTGGGTTCATGATTTTATCATTATTTCATGACTATTTCATGATTTTGTATCATGATTTTGTATCATGATTTTGTATCATAATTTTGTACCATGATTTTGTATCATGATTTTGTATCATGATTTTGTATCATAATTTTGTACCATGATTTTGTATCATGATTTTGTATCATGATTTTGTATCATGACTGTGTTATGATTTCATGACATAAACATAGATAGTATAATTTTGTTTCATGGCTGTTTCATGATTTTGTATCCTGATTTTATATCCTGATTTTGTTTCATGATTTTGTATCCTGATTTTGTTTCATGATTTTGTATCAAACGTTTGTTTCATGATTTAATTTTATTAGTAATTTTATTTCATGATTTTGTATCATAATTTTGTACCATGATTTTGTATCATGATTTTGTATCATGATTTTGTATCATGACTGTGTTATGATTTCATGACATAAACACAGATAGTATAATTTTGTTTCATGGCTGTTTCATGATTTTGTATCCTGATTTTATATCCTGATTTTGTTTCATGATTTTGTATCCTGATTTTGTTTCATGATTTTGTATCCTGATTTTGTTTCATGATTTTGTATCAAACGTTTGTTTCATGATTTAATTTTATTAGTAATTTTATTTCATTTTTTACCATGATTTTGTATCATGATTTTGTATCATGATTTTGTATCATGACTGTGTTATGATTTCATGACATAAACATAGATAGTATCATTTTGTTTCATGGCTGTTTCATGATTTTGTATCCTGATTTTATATCCTGATTTTATATCCTGATTTTGTTTCATGATTTTGTATCAAACGTTTGTTTCATGATTTAATTTTATTAGTAATTTTATTTCATGAAATTAAAATCATGAAATAAAATTACTAATAAAATTCAATCATGAAACAAACGTTTGATACAAAATCATGAAACAAAATCAGGATATAAAATCAGGATACAAAATCATGAAACAGCCATGAAACAAAATTATACTATCTATGTTTATGTCATGAAATCATAACACAGTCATGATACAAAATCATGATACAAAATCATGATACAAAATCATGATACAAAATCATGGTACAAAATTATGATACAAAATCATGAAATAAAATTACTAATAAAATTAAATCATGAATCATGATTTCGTTTTATGGTTTTCTATCATGATTTCTTCATGATTTTGTATCATGCTTTTTTCATGATTTTGTTCATGACTGTTATGATTTGATTTTATGATTTTGTTTTGATATTGTGTTATGTCATATTGTTTCATTGTCTATTTCATGATTTTGTGTCAATATTTTATTTCATGGTTTCATGATCTTATTTTGTTAGTCATTGTATTTCATAGCTGATTCATGATTATGTATCATAGATTTTGTTTCTTGATTTAGTTTCAGGATTTTGTTTCTTGATTTTCTTTCATGATCTTCTTTCGTGATTATGTTTCATGATCTTCTTTCGTGATTATGTTTCATGATCTTCTTTCGTGATTATGTTTCATGATTTTCTTTCATGACATTGTGTCATGACATTGTATGATGACATTGTATCACGATATTATTTCATATTTTCGTTTCATCATTATTTTGTTTCATGATTTTTTGTCATGATTTGTTTCATGATTGTGTTTTATGATTTTGGTTCATGATTATATTTCATTAGTCATTGTTTTTCATGGCTGTTTCATGATTATGTATCATGATTTTGTTTCATGATAGATACTCATGAAATAGCCATGAAATACAATGACGAATAAAATAAAATCATGAAACTAAACCATTAAATAAAATATTGTCACAAAATCATGATACAAAATCATGAAACAAAATGATACAACACAATATCAAAACAAAATCATAAAATCAAATCATAACAAAACCATTATAAAACTAAAACATGAAACAAATTCATGAAATAATATCATGAAACATACAGTGCCATGAAATAAAATCATGAAACAAAATCATGATACATAATCGTGAAACAGTCATGAATGAAATAAAATGACTAATCAAATAAAATCATGAATCTAGATCATGAAACAATATCATGAAATAGTAGAATGACAAAACAATTAAATCATGAAAGTATATCATGAAATAAAATATTGACACCAAATCATAATACAAAATCATGAAAGTCATGAAACAAAACGATACTACACAATGACAAAACAAAAACAGAAAGTCAAACTATAAAACAGTCATGAAAGTAAAAATTAAATCATGAAACTAAATCACGAAACAAAAGATTGACACCAAATCATGATATGAAATCATGAAATTCATGAAACAAAACGATACTACACAATGACACAACAGAATCAAAAAGTCAAACCATAAAACAGTCTGCTTTCTTGACTGTTTTATGGTTTGACTTTTTTTGAAACAAAATTATGAAATAAAATCATGAAACCGAATCATGAAACAAAATCTTGATACAAAATCATGAAATAGTCTTGAAATAATGACAAATAAAATAAAATCATGAAACAGAATCATGAAACAAAATTTTGATACAAAATCATGAAATAGTCATGAAATAATGACAAATAAAATAAAATCATGAACCTAAATTATGAAACAAAAGAGTGACACAAAATCACGAATAAAATCATGGTACTAAATCAAGAAACAGTAATGAAACAAAATGATACTATACTACTATACAATGACCAAACAAAATCATAAAATCAAACCATAACACAGTCATGAAACCAAATCATGAAGTATTATCATGAAACAATATTATAAAACAAAATCATGAAACAAAATCAAGAAACAATATGTTACAAAATCATGAAATATAATGACAAATAAAATAAAATCATGAAACTAAATCATGAAACAGTCATGAAATATAATGGCTAATAAAATAAAATCATGAAACGAAATCAGGATACAAAATCATGAAACAGTCATGAAACAAAATGATACTATCTATGTTTATGATGTGAAACGATCTAGGGGAGTGCTGGCCTAGTATGGTCAGCATTGGCAGCTCCTCACCCGCCAGGGTTTTGCGGCTTGCACGCAAAATTGACTGGTGGGACGAGTGAGCAGCCTTTAAAGGGAGGTTTCACAATGGGCCCATCTTGAGGCCTAAGTGTCTGTAGCTATGCTACCCTCCAGCCAACTATCCAGAACTATCCAGATGTGAAACGATAACGCAGTCATGAAAGCCAATTATGAAACAAAATCATGAAACAAAATCATGAAACAAAATCATGAAACAGAATCATGATACAAAATCATGAAATAGTTATGAAATAATGTCAAATAAAATTAAATCATGAAACAATATTATAAACAACATCATGAAACATAATCAAGAAACACAATGTTACACAATCATGAAACAGTTATGAAACAAAATGATACTATCTTTGTCATGTTTATGTCATGAAACCAAATGATGAAATTTTTCATGGTTTTGTATTATGATTTTGTTTCATGATTTTGTATTATGATTTTGTATCATGATTTGGTTTTATGACATAGACAGAGACAGTATTATTTTGTTTCATGACTGTTTCATGATTTTGAATCATTTTTAGTATCATGATTTTGTGTTCCTGATCTTGTTTCTTGATTCCCGTGTCAATCTTTTGTTTCATGATTTATTTCATGATTTTATTTGTCATAGTTTGTTTCATGGGTTTGTATGATTATTTTGTTTCATGGCTTTGTATCATGATATAGTTCCATGATTTTGTATCATGATTATGTTCCATGATTATGTTCCATGATTATGTTCCATGATTTTGTATCCTTGTCCTTTCTTAGCCCTCCCCCTGCGTCTCTTTGGGCCTTCTTTCCTATCCTTTGCCCTTATTGCCACTCCCTTTCGCTGCTTGTATAGATCATCAGCTTTTGTTTCATGATTTTTTGTCATTGTTTAGTATCGTTTTGTTTGATGGTTTAATAATTTATATATATATATATATATATATATATATATATATATATATATATATATATATATATATATATATATATAGCAATTAGCTTAACAATAATATGTCTTTTGTTTATTGTAAATAAAAACTATCATGATATTGTTCCATGACGTTGTTTCATAATTTTCTTTCATAATTGAAAGAAAATTATAATACAAAATTATGAAAGAAAATTATGAAACAAATTTATGAAATAAATAAGTTTGTTTCATAATTTTCTTTCATAATTTGCTTTCATAATTTTTTTTTAAATTTTGTTTCATAATTTTCTTTCATAATTTTCTTTCATAAATTTCTTTCATAATTGAAAGACAATTATGAAAGAAAATTATGATACAAAATTATGAAATAAATGTATGAAATAAATAAATTTGTTTCATATTTTTCTTTTATAATCTTGTTTCATAATTTTCTTTGATAATTTTGTTTCATAATTTTCATTCATAATTTTGTTCCACAATTTTCTTTCATAAATTACATTCATAATATTTTTTTACAATTCTCTTTCATATTTTTCTATCAGAATTTTTATAATTTTCTTTCATAATTTTTCATAAAATTTCATACTTTTTAGATCTTATTTAATGATTATGTCATCATCATTATTATTTCTGATTCTATTTTAGTGTATGATTCTTATATCTTTCTAAACGCGCTGTGTATTGAACACGCCCGGCGCCTTCACCAAAAAAACCGCGCACCTACCCTACCACCCGTTGCATAATCATGTCGCAAGGTCGCGTAACACGGCCAACACTAAATTGAAATAATTAGGGACGGCAATAATTTCTAATTTAAAGCATTACAACTGAACGCGAGCGCGAACTCAGGGGGCCGGCGGCCGCGGGGAGAGATCGGTCATGCAATTTGCGAAAGTAATTTGTCAGCGGCCGCCGTCTGCTACTGCTACGCCGACATGAATAATACAACCACCCCACGTGCACCCCTCTCGCGAAGTACACCGGCTGCACAGGAAATCTGCGCGGGGGTCTAAGAATTAAAACGATTTCGCAACTGCGCCGGGGGGATGGCCCGGGGCGATTTAAACACACAAAAGAGAGTGAAGATAAGATGGGAAATGACAAGTTACTGATATTATATAGGATGTTTACAAAAAAAATGCCTCATTTTCAGCCGCAGGGTTCTAAATTTGATTTTTCTTTCTTCTTTGTGCATTTATTATGTTTTTCATATAATATTGCAATAAATTTTATATTTTATTATTACATATTATATTTATGGAACTATATCATGATACAAAACCATGAAACAAAATAATCATACAAAACCCATGAAACAAACAAACTAATGAAATAATATCATGGAACAAAGTCATGATACATAAGCATGAAACAGTCAGGATTTTTTTAAATTTTTTTATTTACTTATTTACATTTGTTACATTACATTATTGCCTTTAATAATTTGAATTTACAGTAAATAATATTAGCCCTGTTTATGCATCTAAGTACCTAGGCACAAATACAATGAATAATAAAATAAAATCATAATACAAAATCTAAAATATAATTATGATACAAAATTATGAAACAAAATAATGATACAAAATCATGAAATATAATAATAATAGAAACCCATTATACAAAACAATGAACAATCATGAAATACAATGACTAATAAAATAAAATCATGAAACAAAATGATACTACCTATGTCTATGTCATGAATCCAAATTATGATACAAATTTATAACTTTTAGGTATAAAAATCAAAATTAATTAATTGTAGACATATACTTAATGTATATAGATACAGGGTGTCCCTAAAGTATGGAATAAATGTGATAAAACCTTTATTTATGATTTTTGCAAAAATTACTCGGACGCATCGATTTTTAATTTTAAATTGCCAATTTTTAATGAAAGTGTTAATATAATAAATTAAAACATTAGTATCTAAAATATATACTATATTGATTTAAAAAATACTATATCGATTTAAAAAAATATTATATTGATTTAAAAAAATATTATATTGATTTAAAAAAATATTATATTGATTTAAAAAATATTATATTGATTTAAAAAATACTATATTGATTTAAAAAAATATTATATTGATTTACAAAAATATTATATTGATTTACAAAAATATTATATTGATTTACAAAAATATTATATTGATTTAAAAAATATTATATTGATTTAAAAAATACTATATTGATTTTTTTTAAATCCCACAATCACATTTTAATTACAATCAACCTCTTTCCACCAACCATGTCAAAACATCAAAGGCGAGCCTCTTTTGATTCATCGCCGCCCCCCCGCCGCCACATAAATCGTGACGGCCTTATCCCGCGTTGCCGGAATTTCCGGAAACGGATGTGTCGATACCACGCCGCCATTGTTATCGCATCCCATTCGATAAATATAATGGAAAAATAATTTCATATCTGCGCTGCTTCATTGTCTCGTCCCCCCCGAAGCTCGACGAGAAGTAGAACAAATAGTGTAATTGCGTTTCAATTACGGCGAATCGGCGCGGAAACGAATCAATTTACGTTCGTCAGATACACAATACACGTGTAATGTACATTGTATGTGTAAAGATAAACACGCGAACAGCGGGGGAGAAAGGAGACGGTTTAATTAATCAATCGGGTTGCAGTTGCAGAAATATTTTCATACAATGATGGTGCAGCACGCGAGAAAATATGGGCGAGTTTTGTCTTGTAAAATATTTGTTTTATCTGAATTACCAAAAAAAAAAACCTTGCGAACGAGCGGTTTCGTCCCCAACAGAAAAATCAACTCACGAATTTTAACAGAACTGAAGAATATTAATCTCTATGAAGACTCTTTACCAACCGGAACCTCTGCTACATGTTTAATCGCTAAGGAGCACACAAAGGTGGTTTTTTATTAATTACAAAATAGCCCTTCAGGATGCGGTAATTATTTCTTTTTTTATTTATTTATTTGTTTCGGGTACATAACAGGTATGGGATAGATATACCCGAACCCTATGACAATGCACCACAGGCATACGTTTTACATTACATGTATGTTATATACAATATACAAGAAATAGAAATAGAAATAAAATAAAAAAGAAACCAAACTACTAAAAATAATAAAAATTTTGGAGGGTAATTATATACATCTTCCCAGTTCTTCTCTATGATTTCGAAAGCTGGTCACTCAACACTCCCATCCCCTCCCCGATCACAAGTAACGTCCCTTTCCTCCCCTAGCAGATATACATACTGAAATCTATTCTTCTATCCCAAAAACATGTAAATTATGGTAGTTGTAGAACAAAATCATTGTTTATACCTACGTTAAGAAAACGTATTTTATCTATGCAACTATTTAACACGCTGCAGTACAACACACGAGTTCAAGAATCAATTACAAACTACCCTCGCATCCATCTGAAACCTGTCCCATTCCCCATTTGCTGTAATTCCTCCCTTTTTCGGGAGTTTGTTGAATCTACTGGATCTACGAGCGCGCTGCACACGCGATCTGTTCGATACGCGCTACACTACTCCTGCCGCCGCCCCCCCAAACAGCCGCCATGTAACGCGAGACGGGAGCAACCACCTAATGTGTTTGCCGAAGTCGTTTCCATCCATTTTTAATCAACCCTGGCGTTGAGCGGAATTATTAACTCGCGGGAATTCGTTTTTAATTGGGGCGGCCACTTTGCTCGGAGTTTTTATTAAGTTCCCTGCGAAACAACTACCCCCCCCCCCTGCTGTCGTCTCGCTTCATCGCTAAGGAGCACACAAAGGTTGTTTTTTTATTAATAAAAGAGTTAGTAATTTATTTTTATATAAATATATAAATGAAATACAGACAATGTTGTACATATTACTAGAAATTTTTAATTTACTTTATTAAATTATTTCAAATTCTAATTCGTTTTATATACTCGCTGCCATAAATAAATAAACATGAATAAATGAAAATTTCTGAAAAATGGTTCGTACAATAAAAACCTTCCTGCAGACATTATTTTTGGATGAAATTGATCAAAAAACGGCTTATTTAGAGCCTAATTAAATATAGAATATAAAATAGTATCTTACATTTAAATATCTTAAATTTTTTATTTTTTATCACTATCCCCACCAACCAAACTATCCCCCTTCACTATTTCAAATGACTTGAACTATGCACTACATTGTTATCCGTTATTTTCTATGATTCAATTGATTTCATTTATTAATTTAAGACTAATTCGTCAAAAAATGTGAGGAACAATGTAGTACATAGTTCAAGTCATTTGAAATAGTGGAGGGGGGATAGTTTGGTTGGTGGGGAACACCCGCCCACCCCACCTTTGTTCGCATAGTTTTTTCAATGGATACAGACGTTGTATCTTGTTTAAACCATTCCAAGAAGAGTGTTATCCTATGAAAGAACTATGCGAACAAAGGTGGGGTGGGCGGGTGGTCCCCACCAACCAAACTATCCCCCCTCCACTATTTCAAATGACTTGAACTATGTACTACATTGTTCCTCACATTTTTTTACGAATTAGTCTTAAATTAATAATTGAAATCTATTGAATCATAGACAATTACAGATAACAATGTAGTGCATAGTTCAAGTCACTTGAAATAGTGGTCGGGGATAGTTTGGTTGGTAGGGGCCACCCGCCCACCCCACCTTTGTTCGCATAGTTTTTTCATAGGATAACACTCTTCTTGGAATGGTTTAAACAATAAACCACGTCTGTATCCATTGAAAAAACTATGCGAACAAAGGTGGGGTGGGCGGGTGGCCCCTACCAATCAAACTATCCCCATCCACTATTTCAAATGACTTGAACTATGTACTACATTGTTTCTCACATTTTTTTTACGAATTAGTCTTAAATTAATAAATGAAATCTATTGAATCATTTTTTAAATATTATTTTATAAATCAAATAAAACTGTAGATATCTTTATAGATAGTTTTAAAATAAAATATTGCTCTAAATAATATCAGGCTCGATTTCGTTATGCCTTCAACGCCATTTGTCTGCAACTTATGACGCCTCATAATGGCAAATGTAGCGTAGCAACGATACACACAGCTCAATCACGAACTCGTCGGGCGGCGCAATCTAGCACACGCTCGATGGACCATACGGCTCGTAATTATTGCTTTTTCTTGCGGGGGGTGGCGGCGGATGGCGTGCCGAGGGCGATTTTTATGTCCGTCTTTTCAACGGCGATCACGCGCCGCCCCGTGAGTTATTGCGCTGCCATCCGCAGACGCGCCGCGTCCCGCAGGACAAGGGGTTAATCTTTTGCGCGACAGGAAGACGGAGATTCGTACGTGCGCACGAAACACGGACAGAACATTTCTGAAACTGAAAATGTTTAACCGTTTATTTCAGTTCGATCTCCTCGACACAAAACGACGGTTTTGTCTCAATTTAAAACATTCAGATAGTTATAGTAGACTGAATAGCTGTATCTTTCAAATTTCTATAACTATTAGGTGAAATTCTCGTCGTTCAACAGGGGATTATATTTAATTGCGTCAACAGTGAATTTTCTAAAATTAAAATGCAATGCTATATAACATCGAACATCGAATATTGTTAAATAATGTCAAATAAAGTCAAGCTTCATCAACTATCGTCAAATACTGTCAAATATTGTCAAATACTGTCAAATATTGTCAAATATTGTCAAGTTTCATCAAATATCGTCGAATATTCGGATATTGTCAACAAATATTGTCAAATATTATCAAATATTGTCAAATATTGTCAAATATTGTCAAATAATGTCAAATTTAGTCGAAGTTTCATCAAATATCGTCAAATATTCGGATATTGTCAACAAATATTGTCAAATATTGTCAAATATTGTCAAATATTGTCAAATATTGTCAAATATTGTCAAATATTGTCAAATATTGTCAAATATTGTCAAATATTGTCAAATATTGTCAAATATTGTCAAATATTGTCAAATATTGTCAAATATTGTCAAATATTGTCAAATATTGTCAAATATTGTCAAATATTGTCAAATAATGTCAAATAATGTCAAATATAGTCGAAGTTTCATTAAATATCGTCAAATATTCGGATATTGTCAACAAATATTGTCAATAAATATTGTCAAATATTGTCAAATATTGTCAAATAATGTCAAATATAGTCAAGTTTCATCAAATATTGTCAAATTTCATCAAATATAGTCAAGTTTAATGAAATATAGTCAAATATGGTCTGATGTTGTCTAATATTGTCAAATACAGTCCAAAATTTCAATAATGTGAAATTTAAATTATTTAAAAAAAATCAAAAATTCAAAAAAAAATCAAAAATAGAAAAAAATCAAAAATTTTCAAAATTTCAAAATTTTCAAAAATGTAATTCGGATAAAAATAATAAATAAATCGTGTGGTACCCACACAAAATATTTTTTTATTCAGTTTAATATCTCAAACCTTCGAATATCTCCAAACATAAAATATATGATTTCGGGTCGATAGCCAGTTACAAATTGCAACAAATACAGTAACCACTAATAACATGGCACTTATTTAGTATAAGTGAAGATATTTATTTATTTCTGTACTACCATAATTGTTCAGTATTTAGTTTGGTTAGTTCAATGTTTCTATGGTGGAGGTGCCGGGATGTTCTTTCGCAACCCCCCGCGCGCGCGCCATCCTCATCGTATGAATATTGTCGAGGCATATATCACGCGAATGACTCCTTATCTTTTTCAAGTTCCTAGCAATCCCCCGCTGCCACCCCCCCTCGCACACCCGCTCACGCTTCCCATCTCCAACAATGTTATCTTGTTGATATATAACTGAATTCACCGCCGAGTCCTCTATCGCCGCCGAGGATCGACTCACTTTAACTTAACTCCCCGGATTCCCGTTTCGATTGCCGCAATTCTCGCTAAATTTATTATTTTCGGCTAGTGGAGGGAACTAGAGAGAGAGAGACAGACTTAAAGGATGGAAACGCAAGAGCCTGGCCAGGACTGATAAAGAAAGTTCCTTACAGGACTTCTCTTTTGCAAAATATTAATTATATGGAGTGACCAAGACCGTACGTTCCACTAAATAATGTGTGGAAAAAATAATTTAGCCAAATCTGCCAAACATCAACTATCTTCTATGAGGCTAATAATTTTCGTCCGTATATATATATATATATATATATATATATATATATATATATATATATATATATATACATGAATTCCTTGTACATAAAAACAATTATATATATATATATATATATATATATATATATTGTTTTTATGTACAAGGAATTCAATTTTAATAATCCTAATATAAAATCTTCTTTATCTTTAAAGATATGACCATGTTATAATGAAAATAGTCAACTGTTGACATTTCTGCCATAAATATTCCTTATTCTATCAAATATTTAAGAATTCTTGGACATTTTAAAACAAATATGTAAATATAAGGATGCAATTTTAATAATCCCAATATAAAATCTTCTTTATATTTAGAGATATGATCATGTTAAGATGAAAATATTCAACTTTTTTAGGCATTTCAGTTATGAATATTATTTGTTTTTATGGCAATATAGTTTTGGCAAACACTCGATTTTACTACAAGTTCTTTCATGACGGCTGTATAACACTAATAATTTTATTACGACGTTTCTTGTTTAAGGAACTTACACTTTTAGTATTACAAATTTCCGAAACAAGAAAAAAAATTGCAGTGTGTTTATATTATAGCGTATACCGAAGGGTAAAAGGCAAATAGTTAATATATATATCTATATATATATATATATATATATATATATATATATATATATATATATATATATATTATGACCAGAGTTAATTTAATTTCAAATTGTCTGTGACATTACCTATAGTGCGAATCGGCCATAACGTGTACCAACGTCACGTCGAAATATTGAAACTATAAAATGTCCCCGAGCTATTCGCAAAACCTACTTGATTGCTTCTGAATATTTTATGCGGCAATATGATATAAATTCTGAGGGGCGGCGGCGGTAATGGCTCCACCGATTTGCCCAATAAATATTCCCGGGGATGTTAAATGCCGCGGTCGCGATGTTTAGGGTTTGTGCAGCAACTCGCCCTGGGCCCGGGGCGCGGTGGACGCTTTGATTTGGTGAAATTAGACGGGGGAGACGTCACCAGCAACAAACTTTCCGATCACAATTTCCACGGGAAATTACATTTTCGAGGTACATGAAAAATAAAAATCAACTTGTATGTTAAACGGAAATGGTTAGGTTTATTCTGATTAAAATACAAAAATCAGAATTGTGCATGAGCGGAGAATATACAGCGCAACATTATTAGTATGCATTTATAATCTATGCATTTCTAACAATACATATGGTAAGTTTATTGTAAAAATATGATTTTTACAATAACCTTTAATCTTTAACCATTAACCTTTAACCATTTCCCTTTAACCATTAACCTGTAACAAATTTTGAAAAGTTCTTATAATTAAAACTACTCCAGCTCTTGGCATCCGTGGTCTCCATTTCCACAACTAAACTAAAGAAAACAGCGACTATTGATAAAAATCGCGAACAGCTGTACTCGGTTCTCGAAATTCCCAATAAATGAAAAAAATGAATAAATGAATAAATGAATAAATGAATAAATGAATAAATGAATAAATGAATAAATGAATAAATGAATAAATGAATAAATGAATAAATGAATAAATGAATAAATGAATAAATGAATAAATGAATAAATGAATAAATGAATAAATGAATAAATGAATAAATGAATAAATGAATAAATGAATAAATGAATAAATGAATAAATGAATAAATGAATAAATGAATAAATGAATAAATGAATAAATGAATAAATGAATAAATGAATAAATGAATAAATGAATAAATGAATAAATGAATAAATGAATAAATGAATAAATGAATAAATGAATAAATGAATAAATGAATAAATGAATAAATGAATAAATGAATAAATGAATAAATGAATAAATGAATAAATGAATAAATGAATAAATGAATAAATGAATAAATGAATAAATGAATAAATGAATAAATGAATAAATGAATAAATGAATAAATGAATAAATGAATAAATGAATAAATGAATAAATGAATAAATGAATAAATGAATAAATGAATAAATGAATAAATGAATAAATGAATAAATGAATAAATGAATAAATGAATAAATGAATAAATGAATAAATGAATAAATGAATAAATGAATAAATGAATAAATGAATAAATGAATAAATGAATAAATGAATAAATGAATAAATGAATAAATGAATAAATGAATAAATGAATAAATGAATAAATGAATAAATGAATAAATGAATAAATGAATAAATGAATAAATGAATAAATGAATAAATGAATAAATGAATAAATGAATAAATGAATAAATGAATAAATGAATAAATGAATAAATGAATAAATGAATAAATGAACAAATGAACAAATGAACAAATGAACAAATGAACAAATGAACAAATGAACAAATGAATAAATGAATAAATGAACAAATGAACAAATGAACAAATGAACAAATGAACAAATGAACAAATGAACAAATGAACAAATGAACAAATGAACAAATGAACAAATGAACAAATGAACAAATGAACAAATGAACAAATGAACAAATGAACAAATGAACAAATGAACAAATGAACAAATGAACAAATGAACAAATGAACAAATGAACAAATGAACAAATGAACAAATGAACAAATGAACAAATGAACAAATGAACAAATGAACAAATGAACAAATGAACAAATGAACAAATGAACAAATGAACAAATGAACAAATGAACAAATGAACAAATGAACAAATGAACAAATGAACAAATGAACAAATGAACAAATGAACAAATGAACAAATGAACAAATGAACAAATGAACAAATGAACAAATGAACAAATGAACAAATGAACAAATGAACAAATGAACAAATGAACAAATGAACAAATGAACAAATGAACAAATGAACAAATGAACAAATGAACAAATGAACAAATGAACAAATGAACAAATGAACAAATGAACAAATGAACAAATGAACAAATGAACAAATGAACAAATGAACAAATGAACAAATGAACAAATGAACAAATGAACAAATGAACAAATGAACAAATGAACAAATGAACAAATGAACAAATGAACAAATGAACAAATGAACAAATGAACAAATGAACAAATGAACAAATGAACAAATGAACAAATGAACAAATGAACAAATGAACAAATGAACAAGCAAATGAATAAACAAATGAATAAATGAACAAGCAAATGAACAAACAAATGAATAAATGAACAAGCAAATGAACAAACAAATGAATAAATGAACAAGCAAATGAACAAACAAATGAACAAACAAACAAATAAACAAACAAATAAACATACAAATGAACAAACAAACAAATAAACAAACAAATGAACAAATGAACCAACAAATGAACAAACAAATGCACAAACAAATGAACAAATGAACAAACATATGAACAAATGAACAAATGAACAAACAAATGAACAAATGAACCAACAAATGAACAAATGAATGAACAAGTGAATGAACAAATGAACCAACAAATGAACAAATGAGCAAACAAATGAGCAAACAAATGAGCAAACAAATGAACAAACAAATGAACAAACAAATGAACAAACAAATGAACAAACAAATGAACCAACAAATGAATAAACAAATGAACAAACAAATGAACAAATGACCAAACAAATGAACAAACATATAAACGAATAAACAAACAAATGAACAAACAAATGAACAAATGAACCAACAAATGAACAAATGAATGAACAAATGAACAAATGAATGAACAAATGAATGAACAAATGAACAAACAAGTGAACAAACAAATGAACAAACAAATGAACAAACAAATGAACAAATGAACAGATGAACAAATGTATGAACAAATGAACAAACAAATGAACAAATGAACCAATATTGAACCAACAAATGAACAAATGAATGAATAAATGAACAAATGAACAAATGAACAAATGAACAAATGAACAAATGAACAAATGAACAAATGAACAAATGAACAAATGAACAAATGAACAAATGAGCAAATAAATAAACAAACAAATGAACAAATGAACAAACAAATGAACAAATGAACCAACAAATGAACAAATGAATGAACAAATGAACAAACAAATGAACAAACCATCACTCCTTCTCGCCGTTGCTCATGATGATAAGGAAATATCATGAGGTGCAATATGGAGTTGATCTGTTTTGTAACAAAAATAACTTTTTAAAAAACCTAAAACTCAGTCTACTATAGCTTTTATTCCTATTGTATATACTTTGATGTTATATGTTCACACTCTTGTTCGCACACTATCAATTATTATTTTATTAATGTAGCAAACTTTAAATTTTATATGTATTATTATTTAAGAATTCTCTGTTTCCTTTTCTCTGTAACTAGATTAATGTCGGTTGAAAAAAATTAATAAATAAATAAATAAATATAAACATAAACAAATGAACAAACATATGAACAAATGAACAAGTGAATGAACAAATGAACCAACAAATGAACCAACAAATGAACAAATGAGCAAACAAATAAACAAATGAACAAACAAATGAACCAACAAATGAACCAACAAATGAACCAACAAATGAACCAACAAATGAACCAACAAATGAACAAATGAATGAACAAATGAGCAAACAAATAAACAAATAAATGAACAAACAAATAAACAAATAAATAAATGAATAAATGAACAAATGAACAAACAAATGAACAAACAAATGAACAAACAAATGAACAAACAAATGAACAAATGAACAAACAAATGAACAAATAAATGAACAAATGAATGAACAAATGAACAAACAAATGAACAAATGAGGAAACAAATAAACAAACAAATAAACAAATGAACAAAAAAATTAACAAATGAACAAACAAATGAACAAATTAACAAACAGATGAACAAACAAATGAACAGATGAATGCAGGAATAAAGGAATGAAGGAATGAAGCAACGAAGAAATCAATGAATGAATTTATTTAGAATGGAATAGAATATAATAGTTATATGGATTTTATCCGAGTTTTTTCAGGAAATGTCCTGGGAAAACACGGATAAAACCGATATAACACATATATTGACATTGATATTTTTAATATGCCGAACGCCTCTGTGGTAAGTGGTATTAAAAATATATAATTTGAATGTTCATTATATATGTGTTATGTTTTTTCTTTCTTTTATTTGTTATGTTGTTATTATATCATCTGTAATTGGTTTCTGTTAAACTGTAGATGTCTATATTAAATAAATAAAAATAAATAAATAACGATTCTTTGTAATGACAAAGCATATTATTATTTATATCAACTTAACACTACAGCATTAGCAAGCTAGCTGAACTCAAGAGACATATGTTTAAATCACCCTATACACGAACCCTTGCTAATTACGTTATAATTTTTTGTATCTCTCCGCATGGCAATTAAGGTGTGTCGGAGTAAGTCAAATATTTACTGAAGATAATAATTAATTTCCCGGGACACGTAGCGGCTGCCGCCCGTCGCCCGCCGCCCGCCGCCCCCCACGAAAAGTTGGTGCGGGCGCGCGACTGTCCCCTCGCCAATATTTGCGGACGGGGAATCGAGCCGGCGCCGCGCTTAATTGGGGCGCGCAATTAATCGCCGGGAATCGCATAAATTGCCGGAAATAAAAACGCAAAAAGCGAATAAATCCGGCTGCCACATACAAAAAAAATCCGGCGGCCAGATAGGATTTCGGAAGTGTTGGGTATTTGGAGCGGAAAATTAAACACAAAGAGAGATTTAATAATTAATTTTAATTGGTACGAAAAGTCTCCAAAATCTGATCGCCAGATATTTCAAGCTTATGGTTATATTATAATGGTGTGCTGTGAAAATTATAGATTTAAATTTTTAATGCAAAAACGAGAAACAGCGAAAGAACTAAATAAAATTTAATTCATTATTAATACATTAGTGTATCAAATTTTGGATTTAATTGATATCTTTTATGTAAGGTTACGCTTTTTACTTTCAGCACTGCTGAAAACAAACATTTAATGTGAAATTTGTAAATATTTCAAAAATCACTTGATTGATACTTTTCAAACTTTGCTAATATATTAGCAATATACTACTCTATTCATTAAAGTCATAATCAAAAATTACGGGTTTATTAGTTTTCATGCTATTTAGTATCAAAAGTTAGGAAGTATTACATATACATAGGTGTTTGTAGGTTTAAACCGAAATTTGTAAATATTTCAAAAATCCCTCGATGGATATTTTTCAAACTTTGCTAATATATTAGCAATATACTACTCTATCCATTAAAGTCATAATCAAAAATTACGGGTTTGCTAGTTTTCATGCTATTTACTGTCAAAGTTAGCAAGTATTTCATTTATATAGGCGTTTGTAGGTTTAAACCGAAATTTGTAAATATTTCAAAAATCCCTCGATGGATATTTTTCAAACTTTGCTAATATATTAGCAATATACTATTCTATCCATTAAAGTCATAATCAAAAATTACGGGTTTGCTAGTTTTCATGCTATTTACTGTCAAAGTTAGCAAGTATTTCATATACATATGCGTTTGTAGGTGTAAACCGAAATTTGTAATTATTTCAAAAATACCTCGGTGAATATTTTTCAAACTTTGCTAATATATTAGCAATATATTACTCTATTCATTAAAGTCATAATCAAAAATTACGGGTTTACTAGTTTTCATGCTATTTGGTGTTAAAGTTAGGAAGTATTTCATATACATACGCGTTTGTAGGTTTAAACCGAAATTTGTAAATATTTCAAAAATCCCTCGATGGATATTTTTCAAACTTTGCTAATATATTAGCAATATACTACTCTATCCATTAAAGTCATAATCAAAAATTACAGGTTTGCTAGTTTTCATGCTATTTACTGTCAAAGTTGGCAAGTATTTCATATACATAGGCATTTGTAGGTATAAACCGAAATTTGTAAATATTTCAAAAATCCCTTGATGGATATTTTTCAAACTTTCTAATATATTAGCAATATACTACTCTATCCATTAAAGTCATAATCAAAAATTACGGGTTTGCTATTTTTCATCCTATTTGCTGTCAAAGTTGGGAAGTATTTCATATACATAGGCGTTTGTAGGTTTAAACCGAAATTTGTAAATATTTCAAAAATCCCTCGATGAATATTTTTCAAACTTTGCTAATATATTAGCAATATACTACTCTATCCATTAAAGTCATAATCAAAAATTACGGGGTTACTAGTTTTTATGCTATTTACTATCAAAAGTTAGGAAGTATTACATATACATAGGTGTTTGTAGGTTTAAACCGAAATTTGTAAATATTTCAAAAATCCCTCGATGAATATTTTTGAAACTTTGCTAATATATTAGCAATATACTACTCTATCCATTAAAGTCATAATCAAAAATTACGGGTTTGCTATTTTTCATCCTATTTGCTGTCAAAGTTGGGAAGTATTTCATATACATAGGCGTTTGTAGGTTTAAACCGAAATTTGTAAATATTTCAAAAATCCCTCGATGAATATTTTTCAAACTTTGCTAATATATTAGCAATATACCACTCTATCCATTAAAGTCATAATCAAAAATTACTGGTTTTCTAGTTTTCATGCTATTTAGTGTTAAAGTTAGGAAGTATTTCATATACATAGGCGTTTGTAGGTTTAAACCGAAATTTGTAAATATTTCAAAAATCCCTCGATGGATATTTTTCAAACTTTGCTAATATATTAGCAATATACTACTCTATCCATTAAAGTCATAATCAAAAATTACGGGTTTGCTAGTTTTCATGCTATTTACTGTCAAAGTTAGCAAGTATTTCATTTATATAGGCGTTTGTAGGTTTAAACCGAAATTTGTAAATATTTCAAAAATCCCTCGATGAATATTTTTCAATCTTTGCTAATATATTAGCAATATACTACTCTATCCACTAAAGTCATAATCAAAAATTACAGGTTTACTAGTTTTCATGCTATTTAGTATCAAAAGTTAGGAAGTATTACGTATACATAGGTGTTTGTAGGTTTAAATCGAAATTTGTAAATATTTCAAAAATCCCTCGATGAATATTTTTCAAACTTTGCTAATATTTTAGCAATATACTACTCTATCCATTAAAGTCATAATCAAAAATTATTGGTTTGCTAGTTTTCATGCCATTTAGTGTTAAAGTTAGGAAGTATTTCATATACATACGCGTTTGTAGGTTTAAACCGAAATTTATAAATATTTCAAAAATCCCTCGATGAATATTTTTCAAACTTTGCTGATTTATTAGCAATATACTACTCTATCCATTAAAGTCATAATCAAAAATTACGGGTTTGCTAGTTTTAATGCTATTTAGTGTCAAAATTAGGAAGTATTTCATATACATAAGTGTTTGTAGGTTTAAACCGAAATTTGTAAATATTTCAAAAATCCCTGGATGAATATTTTTCAAATTTTGCTAATATATTAGCAATATACTACTCTATATATTAAAGTCATAATCAAAAACTACGGGTTTACTAGTTTTCATGCTATTTAGTATCAAAAGTTAGGAAGTATTTCATATACATAGGTGTTTGTAGGTTTAAACCGAAATTTGTAAATATTTCAAAAATCCCTCGATGAATATTTTTCAAACTTTGCTAATATATTAGCAATATACCACTCTATCCATTAAAGTCATAATCAAAAATTACTGGTTTTCTAGTTTTCATGCTATTTAGTGTTAAAGTTAGGAAGTATTTCATATACATAGGCGTTTGTAGGTTTAAACCGAAATTTGTAAATATTTCAAAAATCCCTCGATGAATATTTTTCAAACTTTGCTAATATATTAGCAATATACTACTCTATCCACTAAAGTCTTAATCAAAAATTACGGGGTTACTAGTTTTCATGCTATTTAGTATCAAAAGTTAGGGTGTATTACATATACATAGGTGTTTGTAGGTTTAAACCGAAATTTGTAAATATTACAAAAATCCCTCGATGGATATTTTTCAAACTTTGCTAATATATTAGCAATATACTACTCTATTCATTAAAGTCATAATCAAAAATTACGGGTTTGCTAGTTTTCATGCTATTTAGTATCAAAAGTTAGGAAGTATTTCATATACATAGGTGTTTGTAGGTTTAAACCGAATTTTATAAATATTTCAAAAATCCCTCGAAGAATATTTTTCAAACTTTGCTACTATATTAGCAATATACTGCTCTATCCATTAAGGTCATTATCAAAAATTACGGGTTTACTAGTTTTCATGCTATTTAGTGTTAAAGTCAGCAAGTATTTCATATACATAGGCGTTTGTAGGTTTAAACCGAAATTTGTAAATATTTCAAAAATCCCTCGATGAATATTTTTCAAACTTTGCTAATATATTAGCAATATACTACTCTATCCATTAAAATCATAATCAAACATTACGGGTTTGCTAGTTTTCATGCTATTTACTGTCAAAGTTAGCAAGTATTTCATTTATATAGGCGTTTGTAGGTTTAAACCGAAATTTGTAAATATTTCAAAAATCCCTCGATGAATATTTTTCAAACTTTGCTAATATATTAGCAATATACTACTCTATTCATTAAAGTCATAATCAAAAATTACGGGTTTGCTAGTTTTCATGCTATTTAGTATCAAAAGTTAGGAAGTATTTCATATACATAGGTGTTTGTAGGTTTAAACCGAATTTTATAAATATTTCAAAAATCCCTCGAAGAATATTTTTCAAACTTTGCTACTATATTAGCAATATACTGCTCTATCCATTAAGGTCATTATCAAAAATTACGGGTTTACTAGTTTTCATGCTATTTAGTGTTAAAGTCGGCAAGTATTTCATATACATAGGTGTTTGTAGGTTTAAACCGAAATTTGTAAATATTTCAAAAATCCCTCGATGGATATTTTTCAAACTTTGCTACTATGTTAACAATACACTACTCTATCCATTAAAGTCATAATCAAAAATTACGGGTTTGCTAGTTTTCATGCTATTTAGTGTTAAAGTCAGCAAGTATTTCATATACATAGGCTTTTGTAGGTTTAAACCGAAATTTGTAAATATTTCAAAAATCCCTCGATGGATATTTTTCAAACTTTGCTAATATATTAGCAATATACTACTCTATCCACTAAAGTCATAATCAAAAATTACGGGGTTACTAGTTTTCATGCTATTTAGTATCAAAAGTTAGGAAGTATTTCATATACATAGGCGTTTGTAGGTTTAAACCGAAATTTGTAAATATTACAAAAATCCCTCGATGAATATTTTTCAAACTTTGCTAATATATTAGCAATATACTACTCTATCCATTAAAGTCATAATCAAAAATTACGGGGTTACTAGTTTTCATGCTATTTAGTATCAAAAGTTAGGAAGTATTTCATATACATAGGCGTTTGTAGGTTTAAACCGAAATTTGTAAATATTACAAAAATCCCTCGATGGATATTTTTCAAACTTTGCTAATATATTAGCAATATACTACTCTATCCATTAAAATCATAATCAAAAATTACGGGTTTGCTAGTTTTCATGCTATTTACTGTCAAAGTTAGCAAGTATTTCATTTATATAGGCGTTTGTAGGTTTAAACCGAAATTTGTAAATATTTCAAAAATCCCTTGATGAATATTTTTCAAACTTTGCTAATATATTAGCAATATACTACTCTATTCATTAAAGTCATAATCAAAAATTACGGGTTTGCTAGTTTTCATGCTATTTAGTATCAAAAGTTAGGAAGTATTTCATATACATAGGTGTTTGTAGGTTTAAACCGAATTTTATAAATATTTCAAAAATCCCTCGAAGAATATTTTTCAAATTTTGCTACTATATTAGCAATATACTGCTCTATCCATTAAGGTCATTATCAAAAATTACGGGTTTACTAGTTTTCATGCTATTTAGTGTTAAAGTCAGCAAGTAATTCATATACATAGGTGTTTGTAGGTTTAAACCGAAATTTGTAAATATTTCAAAAATCCCTCGATGGATATTTTTCAAACTTTGCTACTATGTTAACAATACACTACTCTATCCATTAAAGTCATAATCAAAAATTACGGGTTTGCTAGTTTTCATGCTATTTAGTGTTAAAGTCAGCAAGTATTTCATATACATAGGCTTTTGTAGGTTTAAACCGAAATTTGTAAATATTTCAAAAATCCCTCGATGGATATTTTTCAAACTTTGCTACTATATTAACAATACACTACTCTATCTATTAAAGTCATAATCAAAAATTACGGGTTTACTAGTTTTCATGCTATTTAGTATCAAAAGTTAGGAAGTATTTCATATACATAGGTGTTAAACCGAAATTTATAAATATTTCAAAAATCCCTCGATGAATATTTTTCAAACTTTGCTTATTTATTAGCAATATACTACTCTATCCATTAAAGTCATAATCAAAAATTACGGGTTTGCTAGTTTTCATGCTATTTACTATCAAAGTTAGCAAGTATTTCATATATATAGGCTTTTGTAGGTTTAAACCGAAATTTGTAAATATTTCAAAACTCTCGATGGATACTTTTCAAACTTTGCTAATATATTAGCAATATACTACTCTATCCATTAAAGTAATAATCTAAAAATTCATGGGTTATTATAGAAAATTCTAAATAAATTTTATAAAAAAAAATAAGTAAAAATACATTGGTTACTATACAAAATTTGGGTAAACATGGGTAATTAACAAAATTTATAATATTTATTTCAAGCGACTTGAAATCCATAAACAGTTTCAAGCCACTTGAAATAAATATTAGTAATTTTTTATAGTAACCCATGTAATTTTGTTTATTATTGTTCTGCACCAAAATCAATGCGAAAATGGCTTGTCTTAGGACATTAGTAAAAAAAACTATTACATTACACATTACTTTGATATACTCTTGGTAGTTATCTATATATTTCATTAAATACTTGTTTCTTTATATGTGCATGGATAATTATGATAAAACTGCAGTATATGTTCTATATTAATCAATATGCACCCCCACACATACATACATACATAAATACATATAAACGTTGGATCGTAAGTAAGCGCTTATCAATGCAAATATTTGGCGCCGCGTGCTACAATTCCGTTCCAATTAAGGGCCCGCATCCCTTTTGCCGCCTCCTTATCGAGATTAGATTCCGCGCAGACACAGCGCAAACACACATACCGGTATACAGCAAGACGCCGCCGCCACCGTTCAACAACTCTCGGTAGTTATCAGCACTTCACAATTTCTATGAGAATAATATCACAAAAAACTTTTAAATTAGTATAAAACATACGTGTAAATGTATTTATTTTTCATTATCTACACATCATATTTGTATGATGTGTAGACCATGAAAAATAAATTCATTTACTCGTATGTTTTAGGACAATATTATATAATAATAATAGATTTATTGATCTACAGATTTACACCCATTTACAGAACAACATACAAAATAAGATGAAAATATAACATGGTACATACAATACATCAGACATACATACATAGTACCTAAATTAACTTAACTCTACAGTGCTTACAATCTTTTTATATGAACAAAATAGTTGATGAAATATATTATTAAAAACTATGCTATTACTAATGCTATTGTAGTTACGACACATGATGAAAATTCATTGCGTTTGATTTGGCATGTTTGACATAAAAACATAAATTAATTATATAGGGATGTTCCAAATTATGTCTATATTATTGGGAACTTATTGAAAAGCATCTGATTTATGTACAACCGATGGTGAAAGCACGGGAGGGAGGGCAGCCTTAATAATATTTTACCGCAAAAATGTTTGTTAATATAACAATTGCCGGCAGTGTTAATTTTTCCTTTCAGCGTCTGCCCCGTAACAATACTGGCCCCACGAGGGGTGGGCGCAGAACGGACTTATTAATAATTTCCGAACTTTTCGCTCCCCGTTATAAATACATTGACGGGGTGCCGGGGGCGGCGAGAGCGCGCGCGCGCTCTCGTCCAACTTTATTAGTGCTCGTTAAAACTTCGGCCGGTTATCGCGGTCGAATTATCATCCCGATCACCACCCACCCACACACATGCACACATGTTATGCACATAGCCATACAGTTGGATAGATAGAGAAAGATGTTCGCTGAGTCAGAACACACACACTGCAGTCAGCTGAAATTCGTAATTGATAGAGTGGGTTGAATTGAGTTTTTTGGCGAATTTTATTTGCACTAAAAGATGTGAGGGGGGTGGCATGTACTTCCTGTTTTGATAGTATCTAATATTACAAAGTTACATTTATTTTAGGCATTTAATTTTTAAATCATTTAAATGATATATCTGATGTATCGGTTTTGTAGCGTACACATATATATATATATATATATATATATATATATATATATATATATAACTGATAATAATAATAATAATAATAAGGATAAGGATAACAAATAATTTGGGCCATCTAAAAATTACATTTTGTCATTGCCAGTGTCTTATCTACAACACAAAAAATTCAAAACTAAATGTTTAATATATCAACCTGATCTAAATGATTATTATATTATTTCTAGTATTTAATGTTCGTATAAAAATTGCATTTTAAATCATTTTTAATATAATTATTATATTATTTCTAGTATTTGAAGTTCGTATAAAAATTGCTTTTTAAATATTTCGCTGTCGAAAAGACAAAAGAAATTTTCTCTCAAATCCACACAGTTACACTCGTCAGAGCAAATACGTTTGGGCATTTTCCGCATGCCGGCCCAAAATTAAATTCCTCCCCCTTTCTCTCACCGTCCGTCGATTATAAGTCGAGCCCGCATCTTCTCTTTTTTTTTTCTTCGTATAATTTCATCCCGCAAAATAAAATTAACATCGTCGGGCCCCCGACAATTACGATCGCGTTTAATATCGGGCCGCCTCCTGCGGCGGCGTTATTAAGCCGTGCCGATATTAAAAGCGTTTGATGTGTATCAACCCCCAATGCGCGACGTGCCTGGCGCGGGTTTTATATATATACCTGCGGATTATCCGGCTCATCTTTGACGCGCGGGGTGGTGGCGAGGATATTTTTTTTGCTTATAACCCACCCCAACGGTGGGGTGTACGCGTATAGCTGTGCACCTTGGGTGTAAAAATGTGCGACAATTTATTTTTTGTAAGCTGTGGACTTGGGTGGGTAGGGTTTTGGGGATGAATAAGCTGACGGGTGGGCTAATATAGCGCCAGTTTTTTTTATCTACTTGAAAGGAAGGTGTATTTTGCAACTCTACACAAATGTAGGAATTTTTGTAATCATTTTTTAAGTAGTCTTCCTTGAAAAAACAATGAAGAGCGTAGTTCAAGTCATAGGGAACACCCGCCCACCCCACCTTCGTTCGCATAATTTTATTATTTATGAAAACTAGTGTTACTATTGTTTTTTCAATTGTTAATCGAGATTTATCCATAAATGAAAACTACGCGAACAAAGGTGGGGTGGGCGGGTGTCCCCTATGACTTGAACTACGCTCTTCATTGTTTTATCCATGGATATAACAATATTCTTCACATGCAAACCCTATGAATCAAAATATGATCTGCATTATTTTATATTATAGGTTATAATAAATTCGTATTGTAGCATTTATGTAATAAAAACAATAAAATAGATAGTTCGTATGACAGTTATGCTCATTTGTTTTATAATATAAAACAGTGTAGAGCATACTTCGATTCATAGGGTTTGTATGTAAAAAACATTGTTATATCCATGGATAAAACAATGAAGAGCGTAGTTCAAGTCATAGGGGCCACCCGCCCACCCCACCTTTGTTCGCGTAGTTTTCATTTATAGATAAATCTCGATTAACAATTGAAAAAACAATCGTAACACTAGTTTTCATAAATAGTAAAACTATACGAACTTATCATTGCTATTTTCAATTGTTTATACAGATTTATCCATAAAAGAAAACTATGCTAACGAAGGAGGGGTGGGCGGGCGGTCCTTATGACTTGAACTACGCTCTTCATTGTTTATCCATGGATATAACAATGATCTTCCCTCACATAACCTATGAAACGTTTTTAGTTTGTCTCTCTATAAATGATAAGGCTTTATAATGTATTCTATGAAGAGATTGAATGAAGGTGACCAATATAGAAGAAACTAGAAATTGAAAGTGGAAAGCAGCCAGAAATCGATTGTACGATTGCAGGGATAGAACACTATATTGCTAATGTATAGGTAAAGTTTCAAAAATATTGATCGAATGATTTTTGAAATATTTACAAATTTGTGGTTAAAACATACAAAATTGTAATTTCTATGACATACCGACTTTGACATTGAATAGAATGAAAACTAGCAAGACCGTAATTTTTGATTATGACTTTCTGGGATAGAACAATATATTGCTAATATATAGGTGAAGTTTCAAAAATATTGATCGAGGAATTTTTGAAATATTTACAAATTTCTGGTGAATAAATACAAAATTGTAATTTTTATGTTATACTAACTTTGACATTGAATAACATGAAAACTAGCAAGACCGTATTTTTTGATTATGTCTTTCGTGGATAGAACAATATATTGCTAATATATAAGTGAAGTTTCAAAAATATTGATCGAGGGATTTTTGAAATATTTACAAATTTGTGGCTAAAATATACGAAATTATAATTTCTATGACATATTGACTTTGACATTGAATAACATGAAAACTAGCAAGACAGTAATTTTTGATTATGACTTTTATGGATAGAACAATATATTGCTAATATATAGGTGAAGTTTCAAAAATATTGATCGAGGGATTTTTGAAATATTTACAAATTTCTGGTGAATAAATACAAAATTGTAATTTTTATGTTATACTGACTTTGACATTGAATAACATGAAAACTAGCAAGACCGTAATTTTTGATTATGACTTTCGTGGATAGAACAATATATTGTTAATATATAAGTGAAGTTTTAAAAATATTGATCGAGGGATTTTTGAAATATTTACGAATTTGTGGTGAACAAATACAAAATTGTAATTTTTATGTTATACTGACTTTGACATTTAATAACATGAAAACTAGCAAGACTGTAATTTTTGATTATGACTTTCGTGGATAGAACAATATATTGCTAATATTTAGGTGAAGTTTCAAAAATATTGATCGAGGGATTTTTGAAATATTTACAAATTTCTGGTGAATAAATACAAAATTGTAATTTTTATGTTATACTGAATTTGACATTGAATAACATGAAAACTAGCAAGATCGTAATTTTTGATTATGACTTTCGTGGATAGAACAATATATTGCTAATATATAGGTGAAGTTTCAATAATATTGATAGAGGGATTTTTGAAATATTTACAAATTTGTGGTGAATAACTACAAAATTGTAATTTTTATGTTATACTGACTTTGACATTGAATAACATGAAAACTAGCAAGACCGTAATTTTTGATTATGACTTTCGTGGATAGAACAATATATTGCTAATATATAGGTGAAGTTTCAAAAATATTGATCGAGGGATTTTTGAAATATTTACAAATCTGTGGTGAATAAATACAAAATTGTAATTTTTATGTTATACTGATTTTGACATTGAATAACATGAAAACTAGCAAGACCGTAATTTTTGATTATGACTTTCGTGGATAGAACAATATATTGCTAATATATAGGTGAAGTTTCAAAAATATTGATCAAGGGATTTTTGAAATATTCACAAATTTGTGGTGAATAAATACAAAATTGTAATTTTTATGTTATACTGACTTTGACATTGAATAACATGAAAACTAGCAAGACCGTAATTTTTGATTATGACTTTCTTGGATAGAACAATATATTGCTATTATATAGGTAAACTTTCAAAAATATTGATCGAGAGATTTTTGAAATATTTACAGATTTGTGGTGAATAAATACAAAATTGTAATTTTTATGTTATACTGACTTTGACATTGAATAACATGAAAACTAGCAAGACCGTAATTTTGGATTATGACTTTCTGGGATAGAACAATATATTGCTAATATATAGGTGAAGTTTCAAAAATATTGATCGAGGGATTTTTGAAATATTTATAAATTTGTGGTGAATAAATACAAAATTGTAATTTTTATGTTATACTGACTTTGACATTGAATAACATGAAAACTAGCAAGACCGTAATTTTTGATTATGACTTTCGTGGATAGAACAATATATTGCTAATATATAGGTGAAGTTTCAAAAATATTGATCGAGGGATTTTTGAAATATTTACAAATTTGTGGTTAAAACGTACAAAATTGTAATTTCTATGACATACCGACTTTGACATTGAATAACATGAAAACTAGCAAGACTGTAATGTTTGATTATGACATTCCTGGATAGAACAATATATTGCTAATATATAGGTGAAGTTTCAAAAATATTGATCGAGGGATTTTTGAAATATTTACAAATTTGTGGTGAATAAATACAAAATTGTAATTTGTATGTTATACTGACTTTGACATTGAATAACATGAACACTAGCAACACCGTAATTTTGGATTATGACTTTCTGGGATAGAACAATATATTGCTAATATATAGGTGAAGTTTCAAAAATATTGATCGAGGGATTTTTGAGATATTCACAAATTTGTGGTGAATAAATACAAAATTGTAATTTTTATGTTATACTGACTTTGACATTGAATAACATGAAAACTAGCAAGACTGTAATTTTTGATTATGACTTTCCAGGATAGAAAAATATATTGCTAATATATAAGTGAAGTTTCAAAAATATTGATCGAGGTATTTTTGAAATATTTACAAATTTGTGGTGAATAAATACAAAATTGTAATTTTTATGTTATACTGATTTTGACATTGAATAACATGAAAACTAGCAAGACTGTAATTTTTGATTATGACTTTCCAGGATAGAACAATATATTGCTAATATATAAGTGAAGTTTCAAAAATATTGATCGAGGGATTTTTGAAATATTTACAAATTTGTGGTGAATAAATACAAAATTGTAATTTTTATGTTATACTGACTTTGACATTGAATAACATGAAAACTAGCAAGACGGTAATTTTTGATTATGACTTTCGTGGATAGAACAATATATTGCTAATATATAGATGAAGTTTCAAAAATATTGATCGAGTGATTTTTGAAATATTTACAAATTTGTGGTGAATAACTACAAAATTGTAATTTTTATGTGATACTGACTTTGACATTGAATAACATGAAAACTAGCAAGACTGTAATTTTTGATTATGACTTTCGTGGATAGAACAATATATTGCTAATATATAGATGAAGTTTCAAAAATATTGATCGAGTGATTTTTGAAATATTTACAAATTTGTGGTGAATAACTACAAAATTGTAATTTTTATGTTATACTGACTTTGACATTGAATAACATGAAAACTAGCAAGACCGTAATTTTTGATTATGACTTTAATGGATAGAAGAATATATTGCTAATGTATATGTAAAGTTTCAAAAATATTGATTGATAATTTTTTGAAATATTTACAAATTTGTGGTTGAAACATACAAAATTGTAATTTTTATGACATACTGACTTTAACATTGAATAGCATGAAAATTAGCAAGACTGTAATTTTTGATTATGACTCTCATGGATAGAACAATATATTGCTAATATATAAGTGAAGTTTCAAAAATATTGATCAAGGGATTTTTGAAATATTTACAAATTTGTGGTGAATAACTACAAAATTGTAATTTTTATGTTATACTGACTTTGACATTGAATAACATGAAAACTAGCAAGACCGTAATTTTTGATTATGACTTTTGTGGATAGAACAATATATTGCTAATATATAGGTGAAGTTTCAAAAATATTGATCAAGGGGTTTTTAAAATATTTACAAATTTGTGGCTAAAACATACAAAATTGTAATTTCTATGATATACTGACTTTGACATTGAATAGCATGAAAACTAGCAAGACCGTAATTTTTGATTATGACTTTCATGTATAGAACACTATATTGCTAATGTATAGGTAAAGTGTCAAAAATATTGATCGAGGGATTTTTGAATTATTTACAAATTTATGGTGAAAACATATAAAATTGTAATTTCTATGACATACTGACTTTGACATAGAATAGCATGAAAACTAGTAAGACCGTAACTTTTGACTATAAGATTAATGGATAAAACAATATATTGCTAATGTATGAGTAAAGTTTCAAAAATTCAAATGAATCCAAAAGAAAAATATTGTCAAATATCGTCAAAAATCGTAAAATATCACCAAATATCGTCCAGTATTGTCAAATATTGTCAAATATTGTTAAATATAGTTACATATAGTCAAATATAGTCAAATATAGTCAAATATAGTCAAATATTGTCAAAAATATCAAAAATGGAAAGTCGTATCCACACCAGATATTTTTATATTAAATTTAATAGGAGTGAACAAACTTGCACTGTGTAATTTCTATCTAAATTCTCTCTCTTAATAATATTTGGATTCGTTCGTTTTTAATTTCTCAATTTGCATGCATGCGATGGTATCGCAACAGTCGTCGGGGTCGCGCCCGTTAAAGCGTCGCGTGGGCGGAAAAATGGCATTATCAGGACGGCGCGGGGGGTAGCTGGAAAGACGGATGAAGCCGTAAATGGGCCGTTCGGGGTTTTATTGGGTTTATAAATGGGGAGAACGCGCGTCTCCGGCCCGCGTGCGCCCGTCCGTCTTGAAATAAGAAATAAGAAATAAATAGAGCGATGGGGGGGAGGCGGCTAGGCGCGATCGCCTTCCTTTGCGCCCAACCTGATACAATACCAATAGAAAGAGTGTTATAAAGTTATATAAAAGATAATAGACATTTTGTAGATTTATTATATTATATACTAGATAAAATACAAAAATTTCGATGAGGTCTGTAAAATGGGGGATGATTCAAGTATTTAATTATTAAATGAAATAAATTAGCATACACCGAAAGGTTAAGTGCCTGGACGGCGGGGCCTTTCTGTTTTATTCAGTCGCATAAATACACAATGCGCGCGTGACTCTTTTCCGCAAAAATTCCCCCGGTGCCCCTTATGTTTTGAAACCTAAAGGGGCTGGAAAAAGCAGCTAAAATAATAAAAGTTCGTCAAAAATTCGAAAATAACTTGGAATAAAGAAAATGCAACAAATTTTATTTGAAGAGAAAATTCAGATAATAGATAAATATTAAAATTATTACTAGTAACCCCAGCAACAGTTTTCAAGGGGATACATTTCCTCTTGAAAACTGTTACTGTTTACTGTTTACTGTTTACTGTTTACTGTTTACTGTTTACTGTTTACTGTTTACTGTTTACTGTTTACTGTTTACTGTTTACTGTTTACTGTTTACTGTTTACTGTTTACTGTTTACTGTTTACTGTTTACTGTTTACTGTTTACTGTTTACTGTTTACTGTTTACTGTTTGCTGTTTGCTGTTTGCTGTTTGCTGTTTGCTGTTTGCTGTTTGCTGTTTGCTGTATACTGTTTACTAATCCATGAAGTAAATAACATAACAGCTACACCTAGGATATTTAATACATGAAGTAACATCATGTATTAAATATTTCCTCGAAAATGTTCGGTAAACGCTCGCCCTAAATAAGAAAAAAAAAACGAATGGTTGCAAAATCAAACAACTCCCCGAGATCAGAGGATATTGCGGTCTACCGCGGGACGAAATGAAAGGGAAAAAGGGGCGAAAAAAGCGATCCCGTAATGAATCGAGGACCGCTATTTATTCCAACCAGCCCTGTTGGGACCGTGTCGTCGTCGTCGTCGGGTCGTGAAAGGCGTGTTTCTTAGCTCTCTCATTCTCTAAATGTGTGTGTGTGTGCGGGCTTTCACCCCGCTATATTCACTCTATATGTATGTGTGTGTATATAACATCTAAATTTACTGTCTCCAGTGAAAAGCGAATTTATCGCGTCACATTTATTGTCATCAGCGTGACCGCTAATGGCCGCCCGGAGTGCAGACCTATGTCCGACTGTATTTAGAAAGTCATAAATCTACTCTCCCCCCAGGCCAGGCCAGGCCAGGTCCCCCCAACACCACACGAAATAAACTACGCATGGAAATAAAGTGTTTTTTTTTGTGTAGTTAAAGCCGAGGGATGAAATTTCTCCAGCGCTTATTGTTAATTATTGCAATTTTAATAGCGCAAAAACATATTTAATTTAATTACTACGGTTTCTGTATGCTAAACAAACATTAGAATTGATATCCGTAAACCTCAAGACTACTATTTATTTAATATAGACATCTACAGTTTAACAGAAACCAATTACAGATGATATAATAACAACATAACAAATAAAAGAAAGAAAAAACATAACACAAAGATATATAATGAACAAAATTACTACTGAAATATACTGTAAAAATGTGTGTTTTCAAAAAAAAAACTATTTGATTTTACTATGTTACAATACATAAACCAAATATGCTAACTAATTTTACCTATACATTAGCAATATATTGTGCTATCCATTAGTCATAATCAAAAATTACGGTTATGCTAGTTCTCATGCTATTCAATATCAAAGTCAGTATGACAAAAATTACAATTTTATATGTTTTCACCAAAAATTTGTAAATAATTCAAAAATACCCCGATCAATATTTTTTAAACTGTGCCTATACATTAGCAATATATTGTTCTATCCATTAAAGTCATAATCAAAAATTACGGTCATGCTAGTTTTCATACAATTCAATGTCAAAGTCAGTATGTCATAAAAATTACGATTTTGTATGTTTTAACCACACATTTGTAGATATTTCAGAAATCCCTCTATCAATATTTTTGAAACTTTACCTATCCATTAGCAATATATTGTTCTAACCATTAAAGTCATAATCAAAAATTACGGTCTTGCTAGTTTTCATTGTATTCAATGTCAAAGTCGGTATGTCATAGAAATTACGATTTTGTATGTTTTAACTACAAATTTGTAAATATTTCAAAAATCCCTCGATCAATATTTTTTAAACTTTATGTATACATTATCAATATATTGTTCTATCAACTAAAGTCATAAGCAAATAGTACGGTCTTGCTAGTTTTTATGCTATTCAATGTCAAAGTCAGTATGTCATAGAAATTACAATTTCGTATGTTTTAGCCACAAATTTGTAAATATATCAAAAATCCCTCGATCAATATTTTTGAAACTTCACCTATATATTAGCAATATATTGTTCTATCCAAAAAAGTCATAATCAAAAATTACTGTCTTGCTACTTTTCATGCTATTCAATGTCAAAGTCAGTATAACATAAAAATGACAATTTTGTATTTATTCACCACAAATTTGTAAATATTTCAAAAATCCCTCGATCAACATTTTTGAATCTTCACCTATTATTAGCAATATATAATTCTATCCACGAAAGTCATAATCAAAAATTACGTTGTTGCTAGTTTTCATGTTATTGAATGTCAAAGTCAGTATGTCATAGAAATTACAATTTTGTATGCTTTAACCACAAATTTGTAAATATATCAAAAATACCTCGATCAATATTTTTGAAACTTCACCTATATATTAGTAATATATTGTTCTATCCATTAAAGTCATAATCAAAAATTACGGTCTTGCTAGTTTTCATGTTATTCAATGTCAAAGTCAGTATAACATAAAAATTACAATTTTGTATTTATTCACCACAAATTTGTAAATATTTCAAAAATCCCTCGATCTATATTTTTGAAACTTCACCTATATATTAGCAATATATTGTTCTATCCTAGAAAGTCAAATCAGAAATGACGGTCTTGCTAGTTTTTATGTTATTCAATGTCAAAGTCAGTATAACATAAAAATTACAATTTTGTATTTATTCACCACAAATTTGTAAATATTTCAAAAATCCCTCGATCAATATTTTTGAAACTTCACCTATATGTTAGCAATATATTGTTCTATCCACGAAAATCATAATCAAAAATTACGTTCTTGCTAGTTTTCATGTTATTCAATGTCAAAGTCAGTATAACATAAAAATTACAATTTTGTATTTATTTACTACAAATTTGTAAATATTTCAAAAATACCTCGATCAATATTTTTGAAACTTTACCAATACATTAGTAATATATTGTTCTATCCATTAAAATCATAATCAAAAATTACGGTCTTGCTAGTTTTCATGCTATTCAATGTCAAAGTCAGTATGTCATAGAAATTACAATTTTGTATGCTTTAACCACAAATTTGTAAATATATCAAAAATCCCTCGATCAATATTTTTGAAACTTCACCTATATATTAGCAATATATTGTTCTATCCACAAAAGTCATAATCAAAAATTACGGTCTTGCTACTTTTTAAGCTATTCAATGTCAAAGTCAGTATAACATAAAAATTACAATTTTGTATGTTTTAGCCACAAATTTGTAAATATTTCAAAAATCCCTCGATCAACATTTTTGAAACTTCATCTATATATTTAGCAATATATTTTTCTATCCACGAAAGTCATAATCAAAAATGACGGTGTTGCTAGTTTTCATGTTATTCAATGTCAAAGTCAGTATAACATAAAAATTACAATTTTGTATTTATTCACCACAAATTTGTAAATATTTCAAAAATCCCTCGATCAATATTTTTGAAACTTCACCTATATATTAGCAATATATTGTTCTATCCAAGAAAGTCATAATCAAAAATTACGGTCTTGCTAGTTTTCATGTTATTCAATGTCAAAGTCAGTATAACATAAAAATTACAATTTTGTATTTATTCACCACAAATTTGTAAATATTTCAAAAATCCCTCGATCAATATTTTTGAAACTTCACCTATATATTAGCAATATATTGTTCTATCCACGAAAGTCATAATCAAAAATTACGTTCTTGCTAGTTTTCATGTTATTCAATGTCAAAGTCAGTATAACATAAAAATTACAATTTTGTATTTATTCACCAAAAATTTGTAAATATTTCAAAAATCCCACGATCAATATTTTTGAAACTTCACCTATATATTAGCAATATATTGTTCTATCCATTAAAATCATAATCAAAAATTACCGTCTTGTTAGTTTTCATGCTATACAATGTCAAAGTCAGTATGACATAGAAATTACAATTTTGTATATTTAAACCGCAAATATGTAAATATTTCAAAAAACCCTCGATGGATATATTTTTTTAAGCAACTTATTTTTTGCTATTGTTGCTCAAACATATCCAATTTAGTCGTAAATTGGTGGTTGGTCATCAGGTCCTAATTTTCAATTACTAGTGAAATTATTAATTCTAGGCAGTTCATCACAAAATAATTTGTTCGCTTTTAATAGCTGAAATTAATAACGCAATCTTATTAAATCTTGTACCATTAAACGTAAAAATAAACTCTGTTTCAGTTGAAACACATTTTTCTATGCTATTGTTGTGAAGAATACGCGTTGAAACACATATAACTCAATACAAATACAACGGCTTAAAAAAAACCTGTTTGAGCGACATTAAATAATTCAATACGTCGCCTAATTGGAATTTTTATGAACCCACAATATTCCCGCAGGATAATTGGCCGTTTTCATGTCGGCGGCGCGCTTCCCCTGGGGCTGGGAAAACGCGCGGATCGATCACCCGAGAAAAGCGCACACCGCTCGATCAACAGCGCGAAAACTTTCCTGTAATATGCACGTTCCTTATTTCTCTCTTTCTATTTATACATTTTTTGTGTGTTGTATACGTGTGTGTGTGTGTGTATTTGTTCGCGTCGCTCTTGATTCCAGAGCGCCGCTGGGGATTTCGCGCCCCACACCGGCCACTTATCTCTCTTTTATTTGTAACTGCTCCGCCGTTTCCTGCCGCTCCCCCAAACTCGCATACACACACACACATACACAACACATACCCCCCCGGACGTGATCTTAAGATGTACGTGACCGATCCGGAAACAATAATATTATTACGGGCTATTATTTTTTTGCCACCCCCGGGGGAACATGTAATTTGGACAGGCAAACGTGGATGTACGAAAATATAACAGATGGATACGTATGGGAGGCATATTATTAATTAGTTGAGGGTTTTAAATTAATAGATATATATATATATATATATATATATATATATATATATGTGTGTGTGTGTGTGTGTGTGTGTAATGCTAATACATTAGCAATGTTTGAAAATTAATATTTACAAATTTGGACTTAAAACATACAAAATTGTACTATGCATACAATACAGACTTTGAAATTAAATAGCTTGAAAACTAGCAAAGTTTTTGACTTGAATGGATATAAAATATTATTTTAAAAAAATCCATTAGTAATCAATATTTGGAAATATTAATTTTTGAATAGGGGCTAGTAACACAAATATTGAATCATTTTATTTGATGGACTAAAAAAATACTTAATGTCATTTGATGACAGTCATGATTTATTTTCTAGTAGCCTTATGTATGGTGATCATAATTTATTCAAAATTATTATCATCCCTAATCAAAATTTGGAAATATTATTTTTTTAGTGGAGTCTACTTATACAAATTTTGAATCATTTCATTTGATGGACCAAAAAAATACATAATATCATTCGATGACAGTCATAATTTATTTTCTAGTAGCCTTATGTATAGTGATCATAATGTATTCGAAATTATTATCATGCCTAATCAAAATTTGGAAATATTATTTTTTGAGTGGAGTCTACTTATACGAATTTTGAATCATTTCTATTGATGGTCTAAAAAAATACTTAATGTCATTTGATGACAGTCATGATTTATTTTCTAGTATCCTTATATATGGTAATCATAATGTATTCGAAATTATTATCATCCCTAATCAAAATTTGGAAATATTATTTTTTTAGTGGAGTCTACTTAGACAAATTTTGAATTATTTCATTTGATGGACTAAAAAAATACTTAATATCATTCGATGATAGTCATGATTTATTTTCTAGTAGCCTTATGTATGATGATCATAATGTATTCGAAATTATTATCATCCCTAATCAAAATTTGGAAATATTATTTTTTGAGTGGAGTCTACTTATACAAATTTTGAATCATTTCATTTGATGGACTAAAAAAATACTTAATGTCATTTGATGACAGTCATGATTTATTTTCTAGTAGCCTTATATATGGTGATCATAATGTATTCGAAATTATTGCCATCCCTGATCAAAATTTGGAAATATTATTTTTTGAGTGGAGTCTACTTATACAAATTTTGAATCATTTCATTTGATGGACTAAAAAAATACTTAATATCATTCGATGACAGTCATGATTTATTTTCTAGTAGCCTTATGTATAGTGATCATAATGTATTCAAAACTATTATCATCCCTAATTAAAATTTGGAAATATTATTTTTTGAGTGGAGTCTACTTATACAAATTTTGAATCATTTCATTTGATGGACTAAAAAAATAGTTAATGTCATTTGATGACAGTCATGATTTATTTTCTAGTAGCCTTATATATGGTAATCATAATGTATTCGAAATTATTGCCATCCCTGATCATAATTTGGAAATATTATTTTTTGAGTGGAGTCTACTTATACAAATTTTTAATCATTTCATTTGATGGACTAAAAAAATACTTAATGTCATTTGATGACAGTCATGATTTATTTTCTAGTAGCCTTATATATGGTGATCATAATGTGTTCGAAATTATTATCATCCCTAATCAAAATTTGCAAATATTATTTTTTTAGTGGAGTCTACTTATACGAATTTTGAATCATTTCATTTGATGGACTAAAAAAATAGTTAATGTCATTTGATGACAGTCATGATTTATTTTCTAGTAGCCTTATATAGGGTGATCATAATGTATTCGAAATTATTATAATCCCTAATCAAAATTTGGAAATATTATTTTTTAAGTGGAGTCTACTTATACAAATTTTGAATCATTTCATTTGATGAACTAAAAAAATACTTAATGTCATTCGATGACAGTCATGATTTATTTTCTAATAGCCTTATGTATGGTGATCATAATGTATTCAAAATTATTATCATCCCTAATTAAAATTTGGAAATATTATTTTTTGAGTGGAGTCTACTTATACAAATTTTGAATCATTTCATTTGATGGACATAAAAAATACTTAGTAGCATTCGATGACAGTCATGATTTATTTTCTAGTAGCCTTATGTATGATGATCATAATGTATTTGAAATTATTATCATACCTAATTAAAATTTGGAAATATTTTGAGTGGAGTCTACTTAGACAAATTTTGAATTATTTCATTTGATGGACTAAAAAAATACTTAATGTCATTTGATGACAGTCATGATTTATTTTCTAGTAGCCTTATGTATGGTGATCATAATTTATTCAAAATTATTATCATCCCTAATCAAAATTTGGAATTATTATTTTTTGAGTGGAGTCTACTTATACAAATTTTGAATCATTTCATTTGATGGACATAAAAAATACTTAGTATCATTCGATGACAGTCATGATTTATTTTCTAGTAGCCTTATATATGGTGATCATAATTTATTCAAAATTATTATCATCCCTAATCAAAATTTGGAAATATTATTTTTTGAGTGGAGTCTACTTATACAAATTTTGAATCTTTTCATTTGATGGACTAAAAAACTACTTGATGTCATTTGATGATAGTCATGATTTATTTTCTAGTAGCCTTATGTATGATGATCATAATGCATTCGAAATTATTATCATCCCTAATCAAAATTTGCAAATATTATTTTTTGAGTGAAGTCTACTTTTACAAATTTTGAATCTTTTCATTTGATGGACTAATAAAATACTTAATGTCATTCTATGACAGTCATGATTTATTTTTTAGTAGCCTTATATATGGTGATCATAATGTATTCGAAATTATTATCATCCATAATCAAAATTTGGAAATATTAATTTTAGAGTGAGGGCTACTACTACAAATCTAGAATCTTATTAGTAAAGTTTCATAAATATTTTTCAAGGGATTGTTTAAAATATTTACAAATATACATTTAGAACATATAACATATTTATCATTTATTTCATGATATATTTTTAAAAAACAAATACTAGGTTTAGAGACATACAGCTTTCATATTCTTCATTAGCAGCTGTATTGTGATACATCGCTAATATTATAATAAAGTTACATGAATGAGTCGATAGCCAAATAAAGATTGACTATATTATATAATATAGTCAATATATATATATATATATATATATATATATAGATATATATATATATATATATATATATATATATATATATATATTTAATATTAAATTTTATTCTTTACTATATAGTACATTTCACGTTTTTTCACTATGACATTAAATTTCGAAGTGTCCTAGCAATTTTTGCAAAAATCATTTTATTTTTTATTATATTTTTATCAAATTTATTCTATACTTTAGGGACAGCCTGTATTTTATTATATTATATTAGTGTGTAATATCTTGTTGTCCTGTAATTGGAATTTTATTAATTCTGTTGGGCAATAAATTCATTTATTTATTTATTTATTTATTTAATAATATGATAGGTATCATAAAATCTTTTGTTGCATTTTTAACAATTTAAGATTATTCCACCGCCATTAATAAAGTTATTAAAGCTTTTTCACATTTCGCTCAAACCCATAAAGTAACCAATACTAAAACGTAATGAAGTTTTAGACATTAGCACCGCCCGCGTCGGCCAGCCGCTCTCCTTTTTTGTAGCCCTCTCCGGGGAGAGGAAAGTGTCGCCGGATAAATTGAAAATAATAAATCCGGCCCCCGCATACATATATCCGTTTATGGCTAAGTTATTTGACGGAATATAAAATATCGCGCGCACCTCGCAAATTTACAATATTATTCGCGGCGGGTTATTTATGGGACCCGATACCCCAGCCGCCGCCGCCGCCGCCGCCCCGCGACGCCGCGCGCTCGCGCGACAATATCTCTCAGCGCAGTTTAATGGGGCCGAAAGAAACATAATAATCCTTGTGCAGTGTTTGATAAATTCAGGGATGAAACAAATAAATTCTGCAGCTTTCAGCCATATATAGGGCGTAGTTACGATTATAATAACAGTCATAAAATAATGTGCTTGCAGCTCCGTATTATCGACTTAACGAACTTTTGTTTGGCTGACTTTTGCACAACAGTGGAGTGGAATTTCAAACGATAATGAAAGCTCGCAACGCATCAACTGAGAGGGAAATGAAAACTCTTCGCGGGGGGGCGAGTAAATTGATTTTGATATAAGACACTCTTAGATTGTGCTTACTTAAAACTTTTTTTTGTTTTGTATGGATATTAAAAGGTAAAATAGAAATTATAAAAAATATTGAAACCTGAGTAGATTTTTTCATTGTTTATTCACGAAAAAAAAAAATTAATATCAGTGGATGATATTTCAATACAGTCCCAAAAAAAAACTACTTACAGCCTTTTGAAGACAACTGTATTGAAATATTATCAATTGTTATTAAAAATATACTGTGTTTTAATAATAAACACAGCAAATACAAACCAGTAAAAGATAGATACCATAATTAATTTGCAGAAGAAATATATAGATAACATTACAGGTTTGTAAGATATATAGAGATATATACATACTTTTGTAAAATATATAGAGATATATAGAGATATATAGAGATATATAGAGATATATAGAGATATATAGAGATATATAGAGATATATAGAGATGTATAGAGATGTATAGAGATATATAGAGATATATAGAGATATATAGAGATATAGTTAGTATTATTTAGTTATGTATTATTATTCCAATATGTTATTTTGCTGACAATAGCTGTATATATTGAGCTGAAATAAATTACATTATGATACATAGAGATATATGGAGATATATAGAGATATATCTCTATATATCTCTATATATCTCTATATATATCTCTATATATATCTCTATATATAGAGATATATAGACATATATCGAGATATATAGAGATATATAGAGATGTATAGAGATATATAGAGATATATAGAGATGTATAGAGATATATAGAGATATATAGAGATATATAGGGATAAGTAGAGATATATGGAGATATATAGAGATATATAGAGGTATATAGAGATATATAGAGATATATGGAGATATATAGAGATATATAGAGATATATAGAGATATATAGAGATTTATAGAGATATATAGAGATATATAGAGATATATAGAGATATATAGAAATATATAGAGATATATACGTATCACCATATATATTACAAACCTGTAATGTTATCTATATGTTTCTTGTGCAAATTAATTATGGTATCTATCTTTTACTTGTAACTGGAATTGATTTGCTGTGTTTTATATTAATAAAAGTATATTTTTAATATCAATTGAGAATATTTCAATACAGTTGTAAGTAGTTTTTTTTTTTTTGGCCTCACTGCCACAACACTGTTGTCTATATTTATCAATATCTTCATTCGCCACAATTGTATTCGTTCGATCCATACAGTATGCGCTGTATCTGAAAAAAAAATAAACCTCATACTATTTTTAATTAAATTCGTCCACTCACTCGTCCTCGCACACGTACAAATGCAACGCTCGAAATAAATAAACACGCGGGTCGCGATGGAGCGATTGAAAACCCATTCACTATTAAAATGGGGGGGGGGGGGGTGCTGGCGTTTGTGTCCGGCCGCGTATTAAAATTTAATTTGCAAATAAACCTTTTACGCGCACAACGCCACTCACATTGTGTGAACATCAACAATTCGAACGCGCGCGTGCACGTTTTTAATCGAGCGAGATAAAATGTTTGTGATGGAATTGCGATGGATGCAGCCGGGGTTAACAAATTGATTAATTGAAAAAACTTGCTATTTATCCGTTTTGTTCATACAAAAATATGTATTTACTTTATTATTTTTTTTATTGTTTTGTAATAAAAATGTTTTTATAGAGCCCTGTTCATATTTGGGGTAAAAAAAATTACCTTCATTAGGCGTAGCCACTGCACAAATTCAAAAATCTTCCTTGTACAGAATTCCACCAAAACATAAACATAAACATAAACATAAACATAAACATAAACATAAACATAAACATAAACATAAACATAAACATAAACATAAACATAAACATAAACATAAACATAAACATAAACATAAACATAAACATAAACATAAACATAAACATAAACATAAACATAAACATAAACATAAACATAAACATAAACATAAACATAAACATAAACATAAACATAAACATAAACATAAACATAAACATAAACATAAACATAAACATAAACATAAACATAAACATAAACATAAACATAAACATAAACATAAACATAAACATAAACATAAACATAAACATAAACATAAACATAAACATAAACATAAACATAAACATAAACATAAACATAAACATAAACATAAACATAAACATAAACATAAACATAAACATAAACATAAACATAAACATAAACATAAACATAAACATAAACATAAACATAAACATAAACATAAACATAAACATAAACATAAACATAAACATAAACATAAACATAAACATAAACATAAACATAAACATAAACATAAACATAAACATAAACATAAACATAAACATAAACATAAACATAAACATAAACATAAACATAAACATAAACATAAACATAAACATAAACATAAACATAAACATAAACATAAACATAAACATAAACATAAACATAAACATAAACATAAACATAAACATAAACATAAACATAAACATAAACATAAACATAAACATAAACATAAACATAAACATAAACATAAACATAAACATAAACATAAACATAAACATAAACATAAACATAAACATAAACATAAACATAAACATAAACATAAACATAAACATAAACATAAACATAAACATAAACATAAACATAAACATAAACATAAACATAAACATAAACATAAACATAAACATAAACATAAACATAAACATAAACATAAACATAAACATAAACATAAACATAAACATAAACATAAACATAAACATAAACATAAACATAAACATAAACATAAACATAAACATAAACATAAACATAAACATAAACATAAACATAAACATAAACATAAACATAAACATAAACATAAACATAAACATAAACATAAACATAAACATAAACAACAACATAAACAACAACATAAACAACAACATAAACAACAACATAAACAACAACATAAACAACAACATAAACAACAACATAAACAACAACATAAACAACAACATAAACAACAACATAAACAACAACATAAACAACAACATAAACAACAACATAAACAACAACATAAACAACAACATAAACAACAACATAAACAACAACATAAACAACAACATAAACAACAACATAAACAACAACATAAACAACAACATAAACAACAACATAAACAACAACATAAACAACAACATAAACAACAACATAAACAACAACATAAACAACAACATAAACAACAACATAAACAACAACATAAACAACAACATAAACTACAACATAAACTACAACATAAACTACAACATAAACTACAACATAAACTACAACATAAACAACAACATAAACAACAACATAAAAAATAGAAACATAAAAAACAGAAACATAAAAAACAGAAACAAAATCAGAAACATAGAAAACATAAACATAAACAACATAAACAACATAAACATAAACAACATAAACATAAACAACATAAACAAAAACAACTTAAACATAAAAAACATATACATAAAAAACATAGACATAAAAAACATAGACATAAAAAACATAGACATAAAAAACATAGACATAAAAAACAGAAACAGAAACAGACACACACACAGACACACACACAGACATACACACACACACACACAGACACACACACAGACCCACGCACACACAGACACACACACAGACACACACACAGACACACACACAGACACACACACAGACACACACACACACACACACAGACACACGCACACACAGACACACGCACACACAGACACACGCACACACAGACACACACACAGACACACACAGACACACACAGACACACGCACACACAGGCACACGCACACACAGACACACGCACACACAGACACACGCACACACAGACACACACAGACACACACACAGACACACACACAGACACACACACACAGACATATGAACAACACATAAAAAAGACACAAAAAACAAAAACACATAAAGACACATAAAGACATAAAGACATAAAGACATAAAGACATAAAGACATAAAGACATAAAGACATAAAGACATAAAGACATAAAGACATAAAGACATAAAGACATAAAGACATAAAGACATAAAGACATAAAGACATAAAGACATAAAGACATAAAGACATAAAGACATAAAGACATAAAGACATAAAGACATAAAGACATAAAGACATAAAGACATAAAGACATAAAGACATAAAGACATAAAGACATAAAGACATAAAGACATAAAGACATAAAGACATAAAGACATAAAGACATAAAGACATAAAGACATAAAGACATAAAGACATAAAGACATAAAGACATAAAGACATAAAGACATAAAGACATAAAGACATAAAGACATAAAGACATAAAGACATAAAGACATAAAGACATAAAGACATAAAGACATAAAGACATAAAGACATAAAGACATAAAGACATAAAGACATAAAGACATAAAGACATAAAGACATAAAGACATAAAGACATAAAGACATAAAGACATAAAGACATAAAGACATAAAGACATAAAGACATAAAGACATAAAGACATAAAGACATAAAGACATAAAGACATAAAGACATAAAGACATAAAGACATAAAGACATAAAGACATAAAGACATAAAGACATAAAGACATAAAGACATAAAGACATAAAGACATAAAGACATAAAGACATAAAGACATAAAGACATAAAGACATAAAGACATAAAGACATAAAGACATAAAGACATAAAGACATAAAGACATAAAGACATAAAGACATAAAGACATAAAGACATAAAGACATAAAGACATAAAGACATAAAGACATAAAGACATAAAGACATAAAGACATAAAGACATAAAGACATAAAGACATAAAGACATAAAGACATAAAGACATAAAGACATAAAGACATAAAGACATAAAGACATAAAGACATAAAGACATAAAGACATAAAGACATAAAGACATAAAGACATAAAGACATAAAGACATAAAGACATAAAGACATAAAGACATAAAGACATAAAGACATAAAGACATAAAGACATAAAGACATAAAGACATAAAGACATAAAGACATAAAGACATAAAGACATAAAGACATAAAGACATAAAGACATAAAGACATAAAGACATAAAGACATAAAGACATAAAGACATAAAGACATAAAGACATAAAGACATAAAGACATAAAGACAGATAATTAATTGACAGATAATTGACAGATAATTAATTGACAGATAATTGAGAGATAATTAATTGACAGATAATTAGATGACAGATAATTAATTGCCAGATAGTTAGTTGACACATAATTAATTGACAGATAATTAATTGACAGATACTTAATTGACAGATACTTAATTAATAGATAATTAATTGATAGATGGACAGATAATGGGCAGATGGACAGATAATGGGCAGTTGGACAGATAATGGGCAGATGGATAGATAATGGGCAGATGGACAGATAATGAGCAGATGGACAGATAATGGGCAGATGGACAGATAATGGGCAGATTGACAGATAATGGGCAGATGGACAGATAATGGGCAGATGGACAGATAATGGGCAGATGGACAGATAATGGGCAGATGGACAGATAATGGGCAGATGGAGAGATAATGGGCAGATGGACAGATAATGGGCAGATGGACAGATGGACAGATGATGGGCAGATGGACAGATGATGGGCAGATGGACAGAAGGACAGATAATGGGTAGATGAACAGATAATGGGCAGATGGACAGATAATTGACAGATGGACAGATAGACATATAATAGATAGATAATAGACAGATAGACAGATAATTAATTGACAGATAATTGACAGATAATTAATTGATATATGGACAGATAATAGGCAGATGGACAGATAATGGGCAGATGGACAGATAATGGGCAGATGGACAGATAATGGGCAGATGGACAGATAATGGACAGATAATGGGCAGATGGACAGATAATTGACAGATGGACAGGTAATTGATAGATGGACAGATAATTGACAGATGGACAGGTAATGGGCAGATAGACAGATAATAGACAGATAGACAGCTAGACAGCTAGACATATAGACATATAGACATATAGACATATAGACATATAGACATATAGACATATAGACATATAGACATATAGACATATAGACATATAGACATATAGACATATAGACATATAGACATATAGACATATAGACATATAGACATATAGACATATAGACATATAGACATATAGACATATAGACATATAGACATATAGACATATAGACATATAGACATATAGACATATAGACATATAGACATATAGACATATAGACATATACACATATAGACATATACACATATAGACATATAGACATATAGACATATAGACATATAGACATATAGACATATAGACATATAGACATATAGACATATAGACATATAGACATATAGACATATAGACATATAGACATATAGACATATAGACATATAGACATATAGACATATAGACATATAGACATATAGACATATAGACATATAGACATATAGACATATAGACATATAGACATATAGACATATAGACAGATAGACAGCTAGACAGCTAGACATATAGACATATAGACATATAGACATATAGACATATAGACATATAGACATATAGACATATAGACATATAGACATATAGACATATAGACATATAGACATATAGACATATAGACATATAGACATATAGACATATAGACATATAGACATATAGACATATAGACATATAGACATATAGACATATAGACATATAGACATATAGACATATAGACATATAGACATATAGACATATAGACATATAGACATATAGACATATAGACATATAGACATATAGACATATAGACATATAGACATATAGACATATAGACATATAGACATATAGACATATAGACATATAGACATATAGACATATAGACATATAGACATATAGACATATAGACATATAGACATATAGACATATAGACATATAGACATATAGACATATAGACATATAGACATATAGACATATAGACATATAGACATATAGACATATAGACATATAGACATATAGACATATAGACATATAGACATATAGACATATAGACATATAGACATATAGACATATAGACATATAGACATATAGACATATAGACATATAGACATAAAAATAAAAATTTCCTTACATATATGTATAATATATTCTATATATTCTATATATTCTATATACTCTATATATTCTATATATTCTATATATTCTATATATTCTATATATTCTATATATTCTATATATTCTATATATTCTATATATTCTATATATTCTATATATTCTATATATTCTATATATTCTATATATTCTATATATTCTATATATTCTATATATTCTATATATTCTATATATTCTATATATTCTATATATTCTATATATTCTATATATTCTATATATTCTATATATTCTATATATTCTATATATTCTATATATTCTATATATTCTATATATTCTATATATTCTATATATTCTATATATTCTATATATTCTATATATTCTATATATTCTATATATTCTATATATTCTATATATTCTATATATTCTATATATTCTATATATTCTATATATTCTATATATTCTATATATTCTATATATTCTATATATTCTATATATTCTATATATTCTATATATTCTATATATTCTATATATTCTATATATTCTATATATTCTATATATTCTATATATTCTATATATTCTATATATTCTATACATTCTATATATTCTATATATTGTATTATGATTTTTTATTATTATACCCTAGTATATGATCAAACACGGAAACAAAAGCATGCCCTAAACATATGCAATGCACCACCCCTCCCTTTATTGCCCACCTTCTCTTTCTTAAGACGGCGGCAACAGCTTGCCGAGATCCCGATAATTCGTGCTAAACGGGGGGCGGCGTTTTTGTTTCGAGCTCGGATGTTCCACATGAGTTATAACTGTAATAATAACGGACGGCGCGAATTCATCATGCCGGCACCCCCGCTGCCCTCCCCAACGCCCCCCGAGAAACCGCCCCTCGCGCGGCGCAATGATCCCCGGGGCGCGCGCCGCGAATTCCTGATCGCGCTAAATAAAACCCGACGGAGGCGAAACGTCTTAACAAAATACACACGGCGGTGGCGGCGGCGGCAGCGCACGTCCCGCGGCCGGGCTGATTTACGACGTGGGGATTTCGTAAATAAAACCCGCGCCGCATACACTGATACGCGCCCGTTGGGGGCTGGAGGAGGAGGGACGCGCAATCAGCACGCATATGTTTTACAGTGCATTCCGGGAAATGGCATAATTGAAACATGGTTTTTCAATTATTTGAATAGAGGGTTGTTTGTTTATTTTAAAACGTTTGCTTGCAGTGTAGGTTATTTTTTCAAATAAAAATCCATTTTGAATTTAAAACCACGCTTGCGATGGCATATAACCCGCTAAGCGTGGTCAATGTCATTAAATATTTTTTTTTTCATTTTCGAAACATTGGAAGGGTTATTTATATATTATTTCCTCTCTATGGTCAAGACCCCCTGACCATAGAGAGGAAATAATATATAAATAACCCTTCCAATGTTTCGAAAATGAATAAAAAAATTCTTTAATGACATTGACCACGCTTGGCGGGTTTTCTGTAAGTTGTGGTACCTACCGCAAGCAAATACACACAACTGTTTTCGCGTCGGTTGGTAATACTGTCTTAAGGTCGTTTTAGACAAGACAATTTTTTGACTCAAAAGTTAGTCAAGATGCGAGACAATCTAAATTGTCTCGTATAATACAGCAAATTGTTTGAAATATTGAATTGGATGGTAGATCGAATAGTAACATATAACGCGTTATATTTGTCGAGGACAAATTGTATGGGAGAAGGATATATTAATTAATTTCTTGAACAATTCTTCAGCTAAGAAATTGTCTTGTCTAAAACGGCCTTTAGTCAAGATGCGGCACAATTTAAATTGCTTCGTATCATACAGCAAATTATTTGAAATATTGAATTGGATGGTAGCTCGAATGGAAAAATATAAAGCGTTCTATTTATCAAGGACAAATTGTATGGGAGGAGGATATATTAATTCATTTCTTGAACAATTTTCGAGCTAAGAAATTGTCTGGTCTAAAACGACCTTTACGTCAACTGAGTGAATTTAAACTATTTTCAGTTAACTGCTATTTCTATTCTGACGCAAGATTTTAGTAATTCTGTGTGGTAATAATAATATAAAAAAACTTGCACTTCTTGAGTCGTTAACTACCGAAACAATTTGGCGAGAAAACCCACCGCGCTGTAATTATTCACAAACTCTTTTGTTTGCGCGGCGGGGGTGATTAAGCAGCGCGCGGAAATTCAGCGTAATTAAACGCGCGGCGCGCTTTCATAAAGCGTCGTCCGACCCCGTGTTAAGCCGCCCCCGGATATTCTTCGGCGGAGAGTTATGCGCGAAGTTGTGATAAAGCCGATATAATCCGTAGCCAGATGTTGGTCGGCGTAGAGGTGACAAGATGCACACTATGCGGCCGAAGTCTTCTTATTCCACTAACCGGTTTAGCCGCCATACACAGTTAATCTAATTGCGAAAACTAATATAACTGGTTTAGTGGGGGAGATGGTGAAGGTGTGGGATTTTACATTGTGTGCCCGGAAAATTAGCGGATGGGAGATTTTAATGCGATTCCGTCGTGTGGGTTTGAAATTGTTTGAATACATGTATGGTTTTGTCAGTTTGGATGTTTTAGAGGGCATGCAACTGTAACTTATATATGCTTCGTATTTCGAAATTTAAAAGTAACAATTGATTAGCTACATTTTTGTTAATCCGAAAAATTAATTATATTAAACTATATTTTTCGTTAAACTGAAAAATTAATGAAAATTCCGATTTTATATGTTAAAAATTGAATTTCTCGAAACTAAAAGTAATAATTGATATCATTTTGATTTCAAAATGTTCACGAAGAATGAAATTATCTAGAAATAAATTGTGGTAGATATTTATTTACTCTAACTATATTTTTCGTTCTAAAATAACTGAAAATTGCTATTTTATGGACATGCTAAAATATTAGTTTCTTGAAATTCAAAGAAAAAAAATTAATTTCTTGCAATTGAAAGTATTAATTGAAATAATTTTGATTTCGAAATGTTCATAAAGAATGAGACTATTAAAAAATAAATTATGGTTGATATTTATTTATGCCAAGTATATTCTTTGTTAATCAGAAAAATTAATGATAATTGCATTTTATGGGTGTGCTATAAAAATTAATTTCAGGAAATTTAAAGTAACAATTGAAATTATTTATATTTAAAAATGTTCATGAATAATGGGACTAATCAAAAAATATATTATGATTGATATTTATTTTTGCCAACTATATTTTTGTTAAACCGAAAAATTAATAAAAATCGCGATTTTATGGGTGTGTTAAAAATTGAATTTCTCGAAATTCAAAGTAATAATTGATATAATTTTGATTTCAAAATGATCATGAATAATGAAACTATCGAAAAATAAATCATGGTTGATATATATTTACGTCAGCTATATTTTTCGTTGTTCCGAAAAATAACTGAAAATTGCCATTTTATGGGCATGCTAAAATATTAATTTCTTGAAATTCAAAAAAACAATTCAAGTAATTTTAATATCAAAATGTTCATGAATACTGAGACTATCAATAAAATAAATTTAGATATCAATCATGATTTTATTACAACTGTATTTTTCGTTAATCTGTAAAATAAATTAATGAAAATTGCTATTTAATGATTGCACCAAAAAAAGTTAACTTTTAAATAATTTTGATTACAAAATTTCCATGAAGAATAAGACTATCAAAAAATAATTTATGATTGATATCTATTTATGCTAGCTACATTTTTGTGAATCCGAAAAATTAATTTATATTGCGTTTTGGAGATGCGATAAAAAAAATAGTTTTTCAAAATTATAAGCTAATATTAAACTAATTTTGATTTCAAAAGGTTTATGAAGAATGAGACTATTAGAAAATAAATTATGGGTGATATTTATGCGTGTTAATTATATTTTTTGTTTGATTTAAAATTGCGTTTTTATGGAATTTTTTGAAAATCAAATTAATAATTGAAATAAATTTGATATCAAAATGTTTCGGAAGAATTATACTTATCATGAAATAATTCAATATCAATATCTATTTACCTCAAATATATTTTATTTACATCCAAAAAAATTAATGAAAATTTCGTTTTTATCGAACCGCGAAAAAAAAATTAATTTCTTGCAATTGAAAGTATTAATTGAAATAATTTTGATTTCAAAATGTTCATAAAGAATGAGACTATTAAAAAATAAATTATGGTTGATATCTATTTATGCAAAGTATATTCTTTGTTAATCAGAAAAATTAATGATAATTGCATTTTATGGGTGTGCTATAAAAATGAATTTCAGGAAATTTAAAATAACAATTGAAATTATTTATATTTGAAAATGTTCATGAATAATGGGACTAATCAAAAAATATATTATGATTGATATTTATTTTTGCCAACTATATTTTTGTTAAACCGAAAAATTAATAAAAATCGCGATTTTATGTGTGTGTTAAAAATTGAATTTCTTGAAACTCAAAGTAATAATTTATATAATTTTTATTTAAAAATGATCATGAATAATGAAACTATCTAAAAATAAATCATGGTTGATATATATTTACGTCAGCTATATTTTTCGTTGTTCCGAAAAATAACTGAAAATTGCTATTTTATGGGCGTGCTAAAATATTAATTTCTTGAAATTCAAAGAAACAATTGAAGTAATTTTAATATCAAAATGTTCATGAATACTGAGACTATCAAAAAAATAAATTTAGATATCAATCATGATTTTATTCCAACTGTATTTTTCGTTAATCTGAAAAATAAATTAATGAAAATTGCTATTTACTGATTGCACCAAAAAAAGTTAATTTTTCAACATTTAAATAATTTTGATTTCAAAATTTTCATGTAGAATAAGACTATCAAAAAATAATTTATGATTGATATCTATTTATGCTAGCTATATTTTTGTTAATCCGAAAAATTAATTTATATTGCGTTTTGGAGGTGCGATAAAAAAAATAGTTTTTCAAAATTATAAGCTAATATTAAACTAATTTTGATTTCAAAAGGTTTATGAAGAATGAGGCTATTAGAAAATAAATTATGGGTGATATCTATTGGTGCTAATTATATTTTTTGTTTGATTTAAAATTGGGTTTTTATGGAATTTTTTGAAAATCAAATTAATAATAGAAATAAATTTGATATCAAAATGTTTCGGAAGAATTATACTTATCATGAAATAATTCAATATCAATATCTATTTACCTCAAATATATTTTATTTACATCCAAAAAAATTAATGAAAATTTCGTTTTTATCGAACCGCGAAAAAAATTTAATTTCTTGCAATTGAAAGTATTAATTGAAATAATTTTGATTTCAAAATTTTCATAAAGAATGAGACTATTAAAAAATAAATTATGGTTGATATCTATTTATGCCAAGTATTTTCTTTGTTAATAAGAAAAATTAATGATAATTGCATTTTATGGGTGTGCTATAAAAATTAATTTCAGGAAATTTAAAGTAACAATTGAAATTATTTATATTTGAAAATGTTCATGAATAATGGGACTAATCAAAAAATATATTATGATTGATATTTATTTTTGCCAACTATATTTTTGTTAAACCGAAAAATTAATAAAAATCGCGATTTTATGGGTGTGTTAAAAATTGAATTTCTCGAAACTCAAAGTAATAAGTGATATAATTTTGATTTCAAAATGATTATGAATAATGAAACTATCTAAAAATAAATCATGGTTGATATATATTTACGTCAGCTATATTTTTCGTTGTTCCGAAAAATAACTGAAAATTGCTATTTTATGGGCATGCTAAAATATTAATTTCTTGAAATTCAAAAAAACAATTCAAGTAATTTTAATATCAAAATGTTCATAAATACTGAGACTATCAATAAAATAAATTTAGATATCAATCATGATTTTATTACAACTGTATTTTTCGTTAATCTGTAAAATAAATTAATGAAAATTGCTATTTAATGATTGCACCAAAAAAAGTTAACTTTTAAATAATTTTGATTACAAAATTTCCATGAAGAATAAGACTATCAAAAAATAATTTATGATTGATATCTATTTATGCTAGCTACATTTTTGTGAATCCGAAAAATTAATTTATATTGCGTTTTGGAGATGCGATAAAAAAAATAGTTTTTCAAAATTATAAGCTAATATTAAACTAATTTTGATTTCAAAAGGTTTATGAAGAATGAGACTATTAGAAAATAAATTATGGGTGATATTTATGCGTGTTAATTATATTTTTTGTTTGATTTAAAATTGTGTTTTTATAGAATTTTTTGAAAATCAAATTAATAATTGAAATAAATTTGATATCAAAATGTTTCGGAAGAATTATACTAATCATGAAATAATTCAATATTAATATCTATTTACCTCAAATATATTTTATTTACATCCAAAAAAATTAATGAAAATTTCGTTTTTATCGAACCGTGAAAAAAATTTAATTTCTTGCAATTGAAAGTATTAATTGAAATAATTTTGCTTTCAAAATTTTCATAAAGAATGAGACTATTAAGAAATAAATTATGGTTGATATTTATTTATGCCAAGTATATTCTTTGTTAATCAGAAAAATTAATGATAATTGCATTTTATGGGTGTGCTATAAAAATGAATTTCAAGAAATTTAAAATAACAATTGAAATTATTTATATTTGAAAATGTTCATGAATAATGGGACTAATCAAAAAATATATTATGATTGATATCCATTTTTGCCAACTATATTTTTGTTAAACCGAAAAATTAATAAAAATCGCGATTTTATGGGTGTGTTAAAAATTGAATTTCTCGAAACTCAAAGTAATAATTGATATAATTTTGATTTCAAAATGATCATGAAGAATGAAACTATCTAAAAATAAATCATGGTTGATATATATTTACGTCAGCTATATTTTTCGTTGTTCCGAAAAATAACTGAAAATTGCTATTTTATGGGCATGCTAAAATATTAATTTCTTGAAATTCAAAGAAAGAATTGAAGTAATTTTAATATCAAAATGTTCATGAATACTGAGACTATCAAAAAAATAAATTTAGATATCAATGAAGATTTTATTCCAACTGTATTTTTCGTTAATCTAAAAAATAAATTAATGAAAATTGCTATTTAATGGGTGCACCAAAAAAAAGTTAATTTTTCATCATTTAAATAATTTTGATTTCAAAATTTTCATGAAGAATATGACTATCAAAAAATAATTTATGATTGATATCTATTTATGCTAGCTATATTTTTGTTAATCCGAAAAATTAATTTATATTGCGTTTTGGAGGTGCGATAAAAAAATAGTTTTTCAAAAATTGTAAGCAAAAATTAAACTAATTTTGATTTCAAAAGGTTTATGAAGAATGAGGCTATTAGAAAATAAATTATGGGTGATATCTATTGATGTTAATTATATTTTTTGTTTGATATAAAATTGTGTTTTTATGGAATTTTTTGAAAATCAAATTAATAATTGAAATTAATTTGATATTAAAATGTTTCGGAAGAATTATACTAATCATGAAATAATTCAATATTAATATCTATTTACCTCAAATATATTTTATTTACATCCAAAAAAATTAATGAAAATTTCGTTTTTATCAAACCGCGAAAAAAAAATTAATTTCTTGCAATTGAAATTATTAATTGAAATAATTTTGATTTAAAAATGTTCATTAAGAATGAGACTATTAAAAAATAAATTATGGTTGATATTTATTTATGCCAAGTATATTCTTTGTTAATCAGAAAAATTAATGATAATTGCATTTTATGGGTGTGCTATAAAAATGAATTTCAGGAAATTTAAAGTAACTATTGAAATTATTTATATTTGAAAATGTTCATGAATAATGGGACTATCAAAAAATATATTATAATTGATATTAATTTTTGCCAACTATATTTTTGTTAAACCGAAAAATTAATAAAAATCGCGATTTTATGGGTGTGTTAAAAATTGAATTTCTCGAAACTCAAAGTAATAATTGATATAATTTTGATTTCAAAATGATCGTGAATAATGAAACTATCTAAAAATAAATCATGGTTGATATATATTTACGTCAGCTATATTTTTCGTTGTTCCGAAAAATAACTGAAAATTGCTATTTTATGGGCGTGCTAAAATATTAATTTCTTGAAATTCAAAGAAACAATTAAAGTAATTTTAATATCAAAATGTTCATGAATACTGAGACTATCAATAAAATAAATTTAGATATCAATAAAGATTTTATTCCAACTGTATTTTTCGTTAATCTGAAAAATAAATTAATGAAAATTGCTATTTAATGATTGCACCAAAAAAAGTTAATTTTTAAACATTTAAATAATTTTGATTTCAAAATTTTCATGAAGAATAAGACTATCAAAAAATAATTTATGATTGATATCTATTTATGCTAGCTATATTTTTGTGAATCCGAAAAATTAATTTATATTGCGTTTTGGAGGTGCGATGAAAAAAATAGTTTTTCAAAATTATAAGCTAATATTAAACTAATTTTGATTTCAAAAGGTTTATGAAGAATGAGACTATTAGAAAATAAATCATGAGTGATATCTATTGGTGTTAATTATATTTTTTGTTTGATTTAAAATTGTGTTTTTATGAAATTTTTTGAAAATCAAATTAATAATTGAAATAAATTTGATATCAAAATGTTTCGGAAGAATTATACTAATCATGAAATAATTCAATATTAATATCTATTTACCTCAAATATATTTTATTTATATCCAAAAAAATTAATGAAAATTTCGTTTTTATCGAGCCGCGAAAAAAAATTAATTTCTTGCAATTGAAAGTATTAATTGAAATAATTTTGATTTCAAAATGTTCATAAAGAATGAGACTATTAAAAAATAAATTATGGTTGATATCTATTTATGCCAAGTATTTTCTTTGTTAATAAGAAAAATTAATGATAATTGCATTTTATGGGTGTGCTATAAAAATGAATTTCAAGAAATTTAAAATAACAATTGAAATTATTTATATTTGAAAATGTTCATGAATAATGGGACTAATCAAAAAATATATTATGATTGATATCCATTTTTGCCAACTATATTTTTGTTAAACCGAAAAATTAATAAAAATCGCGATTTTATGGGTGTGTTAAAAATTGAATTTCTCGAAACTCAAAGTAATAATTGATATAATTTTGATTTCAAAATGATCATGAACAATGAAACTATCTAAAAATAAATCATGGTTGATATATATTTACGTCAGCTATATTTTTCGTTGTTCCGAAAAATAAATGAAAATTGCTATTTTATGGGCGTGCTAAAATATTAATTTCTTGAAATTCAAAGAAACAATTGAAGTAATTTTAATATCAAAATGTTCATGAATACTGAGACTATCAAAAAAATAAATTTAGATATCAATCATGATTTTATTCCAACTGTATTTTTCGTTAATCTGAAAAATAAATTAATGAAAATTGCTATTTAATGGATGCACCAAAAAAAAGTTAATTTTTCAACATTTAAATAATTTGATTTCCAAATTTTCATGAAGAATAAGACTATCAAAAAATAATTTATGATTGATATCTATTTATGCTAGCTATATTTTTGTTAATCCGAAAAATTAATTTATATTGCGTTTTGGAGGTGCGATAAAAAAAATAGTTTTTCAAAATTATAAGCTAATATTAAACTAATTTTGATTTCAAAAGGTTTATGAAGAATGAGACTATTAGAAAATAAATTATGGGTGATATTTATGCGTGTTAATTATATTTTTTGTTTGATTTAAAATTGCGTTTTTATGGAATTTTTTGAAAATCAAATTAATAATTGAAATAAATTTGATATCAAAATGTTTCGGAAGAATTATACTAATCATGAAATAATTCGATATTAATGTCTATTTACCTCAAATATATTTTATTTACATCCAAAAAAATTAATGAAAATTTCGTTTTTATAGAACCGCGAAAAAAAATTAATTTCTTGCAATTGAAAGTATTAATTGAAATAATTTTGATTTCAAAATTTTCATAAAGAATGAGACTATTAAAAAATAAATTATGGTTGATATCTATTTATGCCAAGTATTTTCTTTGTTAATCAGAAAAATTAATGATAATTGCATTTTATGGGTGTGCTATAAAAATGAATTTCAGGAATTTAAAGTAACAATTGAAATTATTTATATTTGAAAATGTTCATGAATAATGGGACTAATCAAAAAATATATTATGATTGATATTTATTTTTGCCAACTATATTTTTGTTAAACCGAAAAATTAATAAAAATCGCGATTTTATGGGTGTGTTAAAAATTGAATTTCTCGAAACTCAAAGTAATAATTGATATAATTTTGATTTCAAAATGTTCATGAATAATGAAACTATCTAAAAATAAATCATGGTTGATATATATTTACGTCAGCTATATTTTTCGTTGTTCCGAAAAATAACTGAAAATTGCTATTTTATGGGCGTGCTAAAATATTAATTTCTTGAAATTCAAAGAAACAATTGAAGTAATTTTAATATCAAAATGTTCATGAATACTGAGACTATCAAAAAAATAAATTTAAATATCAATCTTGATTTTATTCCAGCTGTATTTTTCGTTAATCTGAAAAATAAATTAATGAAAACTGCTATTTAATGGGTGAACCAAAAAAAAGTTAATTTTTCAACATTTAAATAATTTTGATTTCAAAATTTTCATGAAGAATGAGACTATTAAAAAATAAATTATGGTTGATATCTATTTATGCCAAGTATATTATTTTTTAATCAGAAAAATTAATGATAATTCCATTTTATGGGTGTGCTATAAAAATGAATTTCAGGAAATTCAAAGTATCAATTGAAATTATTTACATTTGAAAATATTCATGTATAATGGGACTATTAAAAAATACAAAGTAATAATTGAAATAAAATTTTTCACAATATGAATATATTTATTTTCGTGATCGACCTGGTCCTGTTCGTGTACAACGTAAATATTTGCAAATACGATTTTATAAGGGAACTCATGCTTGACTTACCTTTCACAGTTTATTCGATGTATTCCTTGAAGTTAGGGTGAAGTAACTGATGCGAGTTTCCCACACAAAAAACACCCTAGGGCTGATAGCCGTATACAAAAAGAAGCTTTTTTTACTAACTGTCCCAGTTAATCCGCAATCCAGCTAATCGAGTTCCCAATAGTTTATTATAATTAATAGTCTAAACATATTCTATTAGCAGTCTTGTTGCTGCGATTTTTAATCATAATTAGTGCAATGCCCCCGGGGGGCGGCCGGCCGCTGTGGCGTAAAAGGGTTGATATTAGCGCCGCCTCGTGGGAAATCCGTTCCGGCGCAAATTTATCACTGTCCACAATAAAACTAAAACTATCATTTACATGCCAGGGTTTTGGGGTGGGATTTAATGGGCCGCGCCTATCTTCGTACTGTAATTTCTGATAAAATATAAATTTCCCTCGGGCGAAAAGATGTCGCGAGATATTCCGTTTCGGGCGTCATTAACCGCGATGTAAATGCGATTCGCAGTTGGTCACAAAAACGGTTTGTGTAAAAAAAAAATATACATTATGCAGCCAAAGCAGACAAGTATGAATAATATATGTACCACTGAATTTTATATAGTAGTTTTATTATTGAACTAAATTAACAAATAAAACTGCGTTACTTATTTATTTATTTAACCTCTTCATGGTGCCTGTAAGCAGTACAAAAACTGGTGATCTACACTTTACCGAAAATAATAACCTAATTATAAAGAAAAATAAATTTAAATTAAATTTAAATAAAATAACAGAGAAAATGCAAATGAAAAAAATTAAACAGAATCAGTAAATCATCAAATAAATCAGAATAAAAATAAACTAACAGAGAAACATGAGAAACCTAAACCATAATTATCAAACTAAACTTACATAACGATTTCTCAAAACACAAACCCCGGGTACGTTTTATAGCGTATGATAATAGCTAAAGGTCGTTTTAGACAAGACAATTTCTTAACTCAAAAATTGCACCTCTGAGTTTTTTTATAGTTACTGGAGGAGTTTAGTCACTCGGTATTTACCTATACATCACATAAAACTTCTGAAAATTGAAAAAAAATTATTTGTATTTACTCGCATATAAGTGAAATAAATAGCAGACACAGATCATGATAACTCTATAAAGACTGAAATTTTTTTACAACTACTTTTCACTCATTCTGTAATTTTGTTTTAATACCACTACTACAGAAATGATTCAAAACTTTTCCCCGACAGAAAATTGGAACATTTTCAATGATAAACGACCGTCGTTGAAATCATACGTAATTCGTTATACTCCAACTAATGAAATTCAAATCACACTTCTCCGGCACCCAGCAAAAAAAAATACGGTCGTAAGGGATGCGAAAACTTGTAACGCGCGCTAGAAAAAAATGTAACGACTGCCGATAAATCGTCGCGCCCCATTGAATTATCCCGCGACGGGAAAGTTTTAATTCGCGCCGCAATTAGGGCGTTGGGGGCGGGCTGGCACAAAAAAGCTTATCATATTTCTTAGGGAACAAAGGGCGCTTTCTACTCGCAGATGTGGGTCACAGTTATCAGTTCATTACGGGCCGCCGCCGCCGCCGCCCGAAGGAGGGTCAGCGACGCTTTGAGACGTGACCGTTTTCGGATATGGGGTAGTTGGCGCTCGTTTTATGTCTTATGGCCAATTAACATGTGGTTTCGAATAACAAAAATATCATAACAAGGGTGCGAGTGTAACTTTGATCATAAACTAGATTCACTAAAATCGTTCTAACTCTAGTTTTAGCTATTGAATGGATGGAATGAATATTATTCTATGTATCTACTGATAATGCACAAAAAGTAGCCAACTCTTGAATATTGAAAATATATATTGTCGTCTAAGCAGTAACATACATTTAACATTTTATTACTCCTGTCAAGAGAGAGAAAAACTATATAGATATATAGATATATAGATATATAGATATATAGATATATAGATATATAGATATATAGATATATAGATATATAGATATATAGATATATAGATATATAGATATATAGATATATAGATATATAGATATATAGATATATAGATATATAGATATATAGATATATAGATATATAGATATATAGATATATAGATATATAGATATATAGATATATAGATATATAGATATATAGATATATATCTATATATCTATATATCTATATATCTAGATTTTTATAGATTTTTATAGATTTTTATAGCTTTTTATAGATTTTTATAGATTTTTATAGATTTTATATAAATTTTATATAAATTTTATATAGATTTTATATAGATTTTATATAGATTTTATATAGATTTTATATAGATTTTATATAGATTTTATATAGATTTTATATAGATTTTATATAGATTTTATATAGATTTTATATAGATTTTATATAGATTTTATATAGATTTTATATAGATTTTATATAGATTTTATATAGATTTTATATAGATTTTATATAGATTTTATATAGATTTTATATAGATTTTATATAGATTTTATATAGATTTTATATAGATTTTATATAGATTTTATATAGATTTTATATAGATTTTATATAGATTTTATATAGATTTTATATAGATTTTATATAGATTTTATATAGATTTTATATAGATTTTTATAGATTTTATATAGATTTTTATAGATTTTTATAGATTTTTATAGATTTTATATAAATTTTATATAGATTTTATATAGATTTTATATAGATTTTATATAGATTTTATATAGATTTTATATAGATTTTATATAGATTTTATATAGATTTTATATAGATTTTATATAGATATATAGATATATAGATATATAGATATATAGATATATAGATATATAGATATATAGATATATAGATATATAGATATATAGATATATAGATATATAGATATATAGATATATAGATATATAGATATATAGATATATAGATATATAGATATATAGATATATAGATATATAGATATATAGATATATAGATATATAGATATATAGATATATCAAAATTAAATTTTAATTATATCATCAATTTCCGTAATTTTCTTCAATTATTTCCTGGAAAAACTATATGGCTACTTACTACTTACCTTCTCATAACACATTTCTCAGTAGTACTTTCTGAAAAACTGTAGAAAATAAATTCAATATTACTAATAATCACAAATAATTTATTTGTACACAAATAAATTATTGTTATTATTATTATTCAGTGTAACCAAACTATGCCCATTCACTATTTCAAGTGACTTGAACTCTACACTACATTATTCCCTATTTATTTTTTAAATTAAGTCTAAAAGGATAAATGAAATTGATTGAATTATAGAAAGTTATGGATAATAGTGAGTGCAGAGTTCAAGCCATTTGAAATAGTGAATGGGCATAGTTTGGTTGGTGGGGGACACCCGCCCACCCCACCTTTGCTTGCATAGTTTTCTTCATGGGATTACACATTTTTCGAATAGTTTAACCATTGTAACATTTTTATACATTTACAAGGGATAGTGAGGATTACAATAAATTAATAATTAATATTAAATAATAATAATAATTTATTAGTGCACACATAATTTATATGTGCACAAATAAATTATTGTTATTATTATTATTATAATTCAGTGTAACCAACTGTATGTCTCAGTTGATAAACAAGGGATAGTGAGGATTAATAACAGTCAATACATAAATAAATGTTAAGTGCTCGTGTTTATTTAATTTTCACAATCAAAAAACGTTTTTGATTAAACTTTTTTTTTTATAATCTGTTTTACATTAAAATACCTTAATTATATATATATATATATATATTTATATATTTGTTTTTTTAAAATGGACTTTTTTCGGCTCGCCTTTTATTTGAATAATTATGTTTTATTTTCATTTAATTTCTTTTTATTTAAATATGCATATAGAAAATAATTATTGCTCCGGAATCCAATCAACAACTAATCTGCGTAGGGGGAATTATGTACAAATTAATTTTACCCATATGATATGAAACGTGTGTGTGTGTCGCGACGGCCGTGGAAGCGGGCCCTACCGCAGGGGGAATAGGGCGAGCGCGAGGGTTGTGGCGGCGGCGGTGGCGGTGGCGCGCAGTGCCGACCCCGAGGAGGAACTGTACCAGTAGGTGAATTTGGGGTTGTTGATCTGCGCGCCGCGGTCGTACAGCGCGGCGGATTTGGTGGTGCGCCGCGCGGACGCCGGGGTGCCCTCGAAGGCGGTCGAGCAGGTCACACGCACTTTGCGTGTCGCACCAACCGCTGCCGCCGCCCCCGTGGATGGTGCGGTGTGTTGGGACTCCACCACGAAACGGATGAGCTGCGATGTGCTCACCAAACCTTCGTGGTCGGGCTTGGAGGTTTTCATGTCGCGCACAAACTTGCTGGGAGCCTGAAATTCATACAGAAAAAAATTAATTGAAGAAAATCAAAAACAAAAGGGCGGGAAGGCCACTGGCCAATAAATTTTATAAATAAAATAATAACTAAAAATTATGGGTTATTATACAAAATTTATATATTTTTTTCAAGCCACAGGCCAATAGCCTAATAAAGATTGTTTTCTCTCTCAAAAAAAAAAAAAAAAACTGGCACCAAAAACTTTCCGAATGAGTGAATTAATACTAAATGTTTGACATTTTTTAAATTAAAAAATAAGCAAAAAGCCCTCATAATAATAATATAATGATATATATTTGCCTTTTACCTTTCGGTGTAGGTTTATAATAAGGATAATAATAATAATAAACTTTATTTACGTATAGCCAAAATAAATTTTTGGGTGTAAACGTCAACATTAAAATTTATCACATTTGTAATTTATATTACATTCCTTTTTTTTAAAATGACACTTTTGAGATTTTGACATTTTCACGTATTAACATTTTAACCTTTTGACATCCTGACATTTTCACGTTTTAACATTTTGACATTTTGACATTTTGACATTTTGACATTTTGACATCCTGACATTTTAACATTTTGGCATTGTCACATTTTTTTCATTTTGGAATTATGACATTTTGGCAAAAAAAAGCGAATTTCTAATTGTGACTTTTCGTTTATTACTTTCCGAATACATCACTGATGTAAAGAAAGGTATTGTTACCGAAAATGTCTTCACGTTTTCAAACTAAGATTGTGGAAATATGCAATAACGTTCCGGGGAGGAAATTACACCAAAAGGAAGGTATTGTCAGGGGTATTGTTGTCGCGAGCCGTTTAGAAAAAAAATATTTCAATTTTCGTTACATTTATGCCCAAAATTATCGAAATAAACTCGATGTTTGCATGTGTGTGTATGTCTGTTTGTATCAGAACAAATTTCCGGGAAAACGGCACAACAGATTGCGACCAAATTTGGCAAATATCTGCGGACACTATCTGGGACGATCCAGTGAAAATTTGATTGGTCTACTAACAGCGAAGGAATCACGATCAATACGATGGATGCGCGTAGTAGTAGCAGTAGTAGTAGTAACGTAATGAAAATTTAAATACTTGAATACTTGAATATTTGTTTACTTGAATACTTGAATACTTGAATACTTGAATACTTGAATACTTGAATACTTGAATAATACTTGAATAATACTTGAATAATACTTGAATAATACTTGAATAATACTTGAATAATACTTGAATAATACTTGAATAATACTTGAATAATACTTGAATAATACTTGAATAATACTTGAATAATACTTGAATAATACTTGAATAATACTTGAATAATACTTGAATAATACTTGAATAATACTTGAATAATACTTGAATAATACTTGAATAATACTTGAATAATACTTGAATAATACTTGAATAATACTTGAATAATACTTGAATAATACTTGAATAATACTTGAATAATACTTGAATAATACTTGAATAATACTTGAATAATACTTGAATAATACTTGAATAATACTTGAATAATACTTGAATATTACTTGAATAATACTTGAATATTACTTGAATATTACTTGAATATTACTTGAATATTACTTGAATATTACTTGAATATTACTTGAATATTACTTGAATATTACTTGAATATTACTTGAATATTACTTGAATATTACTTGAATATTACTTGAATATTACTTGAACACTTGAATAATACTTGAATAATACTTGAATACTTAATAATATTTGAATAAAACTTGAATAATTCTTGAATAATACTTGAATAATTCTTGAATATTTGAATAATACTTGAATACTTGAATACTTGAATACTTGAATACTTGAATACTTGAATAATTCTTGAATAATACTTGAATAATTCTTGAATACTTGAATAATACTTGAATACTTGAATAATACTTGAATACTTGAATAATACTTGAATACTTGAATAATACTTGAATACTTGAATACTTGAATAATATTTGAATACTTGAATATTTGACTAATTGTAAATATGTCAAATTTCAAAAATGTAAAATGTCAGAATGCCAAAATGTAAAAATTTGAGAATATTAAAACGTAAAAATGTCAACAATTTTTAAAAAAAGGAAAATTATAACTAAAAATACAAGGGTACAACAAATTTTTGAAAACAAAAAAAAATACAAATTTTCTAAATAAAATAATTATGAATAATTATGAATTTTGTATAATAACCCATGCATTTTAGGGGTTTTTATACAAAACTCATAATTTAAGTTTCAAGCGGCTTGAAATTTTTTTTCAAGCCGCTTGAAATTTTATTTTTCAAGCCGCTTGAAATTTTATTTTTCAAGCCGCTTGAAATAAAATAATAAATTAATTATTTATTATAATTAATAAATATGTAAAAATACATGGGGTTATTATAGTAAATTCATAATTTTTTTGAAAAAAAAAAAATTGCAAATTGTATAAATATAATAACTAAAATACATGGATTATCATACAAAATTCATAATGTTTGTATCAAGCGGCTTGTAATAAAATTATAACAAAAATACATGGATTATTTAAAAAAAAAAATCAGAAAAAAAATTATGAATTTTTCATAATAAACCATGTATTTTTAGTTATTAGTTTATTTCAAGCGGCTTGAAAAAAAAATTGTAATTTTGTACAATAAACCATGTATTTTTAGTTATTATTTTATTTATAAAATATATTAATTTTTTTTGCAACAAAATTGAATTTTATAAATAAATTAATAACTAAAAGTAAATGAGTTATTATATATATAATAAATATCATGATTTTTAAAATTTAAAATTCAAAATTTAAAAAATTATAAATTTTATAAATAAAATAATAACTAAAAATACATGGTTTATTGTACAAAATTACTAAAAAAAATTTCAAGCCGCTTGAAATAAAATAATAACTAAAAATACATGGTTTATTATGCAAAATTCATAATTTTTGTCTGAAAAAAAAAATTATTTTGTAAATAACCCATGTATTTTTGTTATAATTTTATTACAAGACGCTTGAAAAATAAAATTTCAAGCCGTTTGAAACAACAATTATTAATTTTGTATAAATAATTTTTTCTTTCTTCAAAAATATTATGAATTTAGTATAATAACCCATGTATTGTTTGAAACTAAAATTATAAATTTTATTTATAAAATTTGTAATTCTTATTTTTTTTAATTATAATTTATTTATTAACCGATGTATTTTTAGTTATACTTTAATTTCAAAACGTTTGAAAAATAAAATTTCAAGCTGCTTGAAACGAAAATTATGAATTTTGTATAATAACCCCTAAAATACATAGGTATTATATAAAATTCAAAACTATTCATAATTATTTTATTTCAAAAATTTGTAATATTTTTTATTTTCAAAAATTTGTTGTAAATAACCCATGTATTTTTAGTTATAATTTTATTTCAAGACGCTTGAAAAATAAAATTTCAAGCCGTTTGAAACAACAATTATGAATTTTGTATAATAACCCCTAAAATACATAGGTTATTATACAAAATTCATAATTATTCATAATTATTATATTTATAAAATTTGTATTTTTTTTTCAAAAAAAGTATAAATTTTGTATAACCCATATATTTTTAGTTATTATTTGATTTATAAAATTTATATATTTTTTTAAATTCATTTCAAAATAAAATATGAATTTGTATAATAACCCATGTAGTTTTAATTATTATTTTATTCATAAAATCCGTAATTTGTTTGGAAAAAAAATAAAATTCTTATAATTTTTTATAATTAAAATAACTAAAAATACACGGGAAAAAACCAATGTCTAAATTTTATAAAAAAAAAATAATAACTAAAAATACACGGGTTATTATACAAATTCATAATTTATTTTGAAAAAAAGAATTAAAAAATATATAAATTTTATAAAAAAAATAATAACTAAAAATACACGAATTATTATACAAATTAATAATTTATTTTGAAAAAAATTAATTAAAAAAATTAAAAGTTTTATAAAAAAAATAATAACTAAAAATACACGAGTTATACAAATTAATAATTCATTTTGAAAAAAAAAATTTAAAAAATTATAAATTTTATAAATAAAATAATAACTAAAAATATATGGGATATTATACAAAATTCATCCTTTTTTTGAAAAAAAAAATACAAATTTTATAAATCAAATAATTATGAATTTTATATAATAACCCGAGTATTATATTTATAAATAATAACTAAAAATGTATGGGTTATTATACAAAATTCGTAATTAAAGAAAATTTTTTAAAAAAATAAGCCGCACTTATTTTTCAAAACAAATTATGAATTTTGTATAATAACCCATCTAATTATTAGTTATTATATTATTTATAAAATTCATAATTTAAAATATATATATATATATATATATATATATATATATATATATATTATAAATAATATAACTAAAAATACATGGATTATTATACAAAATAATTTTTTTTTCAAGCGACTTTTTTTTACTTTTTTGACTTTTATTTGACCATTAGTGGACCGATTGTACTTAAATTTTCACTCCATTGTTCCAGATAGTGTTCACAAATATTTGCCAAATTTGGAGTCGCAATCTGTTGTGCCGTTTTTCCCGGAATTTTGTTCACAGACAGACAGACATACACACAGACAGACAGACATACACACAGACAGACAGACATACACACAGACAGACAGACATACACACAGACAGACAGACATACACACAGACAGACATACACACAGACAGACAGACAGACATACACACAGACAGACAGACAGACAGACAGACATACACACAGACAGACAGACATACACACAGACATCGCAAAAAAAAACGGGCTTATTTCGACAATTTTAGGCATAAATCTTAACAAAAATTGAAATCTTTTTCGAAAATGGTTCGTGACATCAATACCTTCCTTCTGGTGTAATTTTTTTTCCGAAAAGTTATCACATATTACCACAATTTTAGTTAGAAGACGTGAAGGCGTTTTCGGTAAAACAATACCTTCCTTTATTGGAATACTGATGTATTCGGAAAGTAACAATTAAGGTGTAACATTTAATTCTTGATTGGTTTTATTAAATCCATTTTTAGGAAAAATAAAAAACAAGCATAATATGGGAAATTATGCTTACTTTTTAATTTAAATAATATTAAAAAATTTCCAAAATTTCACAATTTTTACAAAAATTTTACAAAACTTCAAAAAAATTTACAAAACTTCCAAAATTTTTACAAAATTTTTACAAAAATTTTACAAAACTTCCAAAATGTTTACAAAAATTTTACAAAACTTCCAAAATGTTACAAAGTTTTACAAAAATTTTACAAAACTTCCAAAGTTTTATAAAAATTTTACAAAACTTCCAAAATGTTTACAAAGTTTTACAAAAATTTTACAAAACTTCCAAAATTTTTACAAAGTTTTACAAAAAATTTTACAAAACTTCCAAAGTTTTACAAATTTTTTACAAAACTTCCAAAATTTTTACAAAAGCTTTACAAAACTTCCAAAATTTTTACAATAATTTTACAAAACTTCCAAAATTTTTACAAAATTTTTACAAAACTTCCAAAATGTTTACAAAATTTTTACAAAACTTCCAAAGTTTTACAAAAATTTTACAAAACTTCCAAAAATTTTACAAAATTTTTACAAAAACTTAACACAATTTTAAAAGTTTCAAAAATGTATTCATTCATTCGGAAAATCGTGTAGTGCCCACATAGTATTTGCGAATGGCGTCCATTTTTGACCTTTCGCTTCGTAAAAGGTAATCTCTGAAGGTACCAATAGTTAGTTATAACTTAGTTATGGCTTTAATTTTTGTATTTTTGAAAATAGCCACAGATATAATAAATATAATAAAATTCCACACAAGTGCTTCCAAGTAAAATCATCAAATAAGAAATTCGTGGATACATACAAAATTACATTCGATATTTTTGTTTGTCAAACAAGACACAAACTCGTACAACAAAATTAGATCATACTATTGTGAGTGAATCACATGTTTTAAAATAACCACAATTGACGGAGACACGGATGAATTGATAACACGTTGACTAATTAATAATTAATTACATTGAAACCAATTATCTTCACTCTCTCACTGACTAAAACAATGTGGTTAACCGAATTAACGACTGTATTAGGATAACCGCAATTGACGTGATTGCGGTCGGCGTGATTCCGTTTTTTTGCGGTCAAAATGCAAACAAGATTTATCTAAATGATCACACTCACAGTCGACTTGATATTAATAGCTGGCAGGTAAATAAATATAAATTGTTTTTTGTACTCAGACAAGTCATTTTTGACCTCATGTCCTAAAGGTCGTTTTAGACAAGACAATTTCTTGACTCAAAAGTTAGTCAAGATGCGAGACAATCTAAATTATCTGCTAAAATACTACTTCCCGCACTAGTACCGGAAGTAGCAAGTGTTGCCAACTTAAAATTCGGTACCAATGTAAATGTGTATATATAAATATGAGAATGCATGCAAGCACAGCGTACACCTCTTATACTTCAAATAGCATTTAAGATTAATGATATGGTACTGAATAAATATAATTATGAAGAAAATATAGACTTTAAATTATATGTAATTGGTAGTATGACATTAACTATTTGTCACAACAAGGGTTTTCCCGTTTAATACATTATTATTATTATTATAGTGACTTATTCAATTACATATATGTACTTATAAAGAATGTTTCTTGTAATGTTGATGAGATTACGTCAAAATCGGCCGTTTTAATCGACACTGCTTCCTAGGAAACTAGGTCTTAAGTAATTATACTTGGCGGTTCTTCAGTACAAATGGATGCAAATTCAGTTATTTCCAGCTATTATGGATTTCTCGTGCTATAAATTCAACGGGGTCATAATCACAGAAATGATATCCGCAAGGGGTAGTAGGGTATGCTGCTACTTGGGGAGTGACGCCCCCACGGACCCTAGTTACACCAACCTCGGGTAAATTTTTTGAGGGATCTGTATTGTCATGCGATATATATATATATATATATATTAATATTTCTGTATACAAGTTTATTATTAAAATAATCCATACCTGCTCCTCGTTGATGAACCAAGTGATTAGCTGTGGAGGATCGGAGGCGGCTGAGATGCACTTTGCGGTTAAAATGTCGCCATCAAAGTACGAATCCTCCAGGCCCTCAATTGAGGGATCTCCTTGGGGGACAGCTACAAAGATATAAATGATTGTAACCTAAATACAGTTGTTCTTCTAAAGAAAGGTATTGTTTACCCGAAAACACAAAATTTAGTCGACATTTTCAACTCTTTCAAATTTTTCTGGTTGTTTAATTTTTTATTTTTGACGTTTTTGGCTTCTTTTTTGTTTTTTTGTGACTTTTTTGACTTTTTTGGCTTCTTTTTTGTTTTTTTGTGACTTTTTTGACTCTTTTGACTTCTTGAGATTCGGAAAGTCGACAGATATTTCCCTATTTTTTAAGTTTGTTCACTATTGTTATTCAATGTCCACTCGGCCCCTTAGTTTTAAACTTTTTTCAAATGTAAATACCTGCTACAGTAACATTGTGTGTTTCTGATGCGAGACGAAAGGCGGGCGCCTCAGTAGACACTTCGCAGCGGTAGGCGCCGCCGCTTTTCACCCTCATTAGTTGTGCAAGCACCACTTTGCACCTTGTCTGGCCGCATTCGGTGTGTTGTTTGTCCAAGTTCACCCCGAAAACGGGGAAGTTGAGCTCGTGTGGCTCCTGATTGGGCATGAATCTGCAACGAAGGAGACACGAACTGCACCAAACTTTACAAACTACACAGCCTCAAAAGTTTTGTGTATTTCCATTATTTAAATGGGGCTGCATTTGTAAACCAAATTTTGTATTCAATAATTTTTCCTCACTCTGCCTCCATTACTTCGGTGTAATAAACATTAAAAGGCTTGTTTTGAAGATTATTGAGTTGACAATTCAATAAACATTTGATATTCTTCAAATACGTACAACAGATTACACTACAACCTTTTGTATATGAAATATTACAAGGAAACTTAATGTTTGTACAATTTTTCTCACTCTGCCACTATTAATTCGCTTAGATAAACATTAAATAGCTTGTTTTGTAGATTATTGAGTTGTTAATTCAAAAAACATTTAATATCCTTCATATATGTGCAGCAGATTACACTAAAGCCATTTGTATATGAAATATTACAAGGACACAATGTTATACACAATGTTGTATATTCCACCACTATTAATTCTGTTAAATCAATATTTGATGCCTTGTTTTTGATGATTAATATAAGTAACTTACCTGAAGAATTCGTGATCATCCTTATACCATTTTACAGCGTAGAGCTGTTCGCCTCCCATATCAAACTGACAATCCAACTGTAGCTCCTCTTTGTAGTCAATTACTGGTGGCACGGTCATTTTTGTAAGTTTTAATGATGCAACTGCAAATAAAAAATATCTAATAATAATAATAATAATAATAGACTTTATTCTCCAAGCATTTAATAATACACAGATTTATAATAATAATAATAAACTTTAATTCTCCAAGAATTTAATAATACACAGATTTATAATAATAATAATAATAATAATAGACTTTAATTCTCCAAAAATTTAATAATACACAAATTTATAATAATAATAATAATAATAAACTTTAATTCTCCAAGAATTTAATAATACACAGATTTATAATAATAATAATAATAATAATAGACTTTAATTCTCCAAGAATTTAATAATACACAGATTTATAATAATAATAATAAACTTTAATTCTCCAAGAATATAATAATACACAGATTTATAATAATAATAATAATAATAGACTTTAATTCTCCAAGAATTTAATAATACACAAATTTATAATAATAATAATAATAATAAGCTTTAATTCTCCAAGAATTGAATAATACAGAGATTTTTAATAATAATAATAATAATAATAATAATAGGCTTTATTGTCCTACAGACACAAAATCCAATAACAGGACAATAACTTGCAACAATTTATAATTATTAATAAACATCACGGAGAAAAAGCGAGGTTCCGGTATAGAGGTGGTAATCTAACTAATTTTTTTTTTCGTAAAATCTACAATGACTAAAATATCCAAAATATTTTTGTCGGTCATATATTGACTTGATATACACCAAACGAATAGTTTCCATATCAGCAAAGTTACTGGCTACGTGAATGAAATTTTTAGCTCCGCCGCCCTCAGCCCGCACAAGTTTCCGCAAACTATTCGCCAATAAACGCTGTAAAATCTGCGAGCGGACGTCCGGGTTTTGTTGTTGGGGGCGGCGGCGGCCTGATTTCTTGTTCGTCCAAGTCCAGAGTGGCCCCGACGAGGCAAGAAAAGCGCGCCCAAGTTAAATCAACTGAGAGTTTAACTTGCTCACGTACGAGTACTTGTGGTTGAGACTATACAACAAAGGGAGAAGATTCACACAGTTTTTTGTGTGTGTGTGGTCGGGCGTGTAAGTTGTTTTAAACGACAACTTGGAAGTTCTGACCAACAGAATTAAGAAAGTTGAGCGCTGAGTGGTATGAGATTGTAATTAATATCAGTTAATTTACTGTGTATGGTTTACTAAATATTTTTGAAATTACTTTATGAATTTTTTTCAAACTTTCTAAATAGTTTAAGAGAATGCGTGCATGTACAGAATAATAACAATTAAAACTACAGGGTTGTTAATTGCCCTGATATTTAATGCCAAACTTATGAACTTGATACAAATTGATAATTACTTGATTTATTGGAAAATTCATAAATATTTCCAAAACTACCTTATGAATTTTTTTCAAACTTTCTAAATAGTTTATGAGAATGCGTGGCTATACAGAATAATAACAATTAAAACTACAGGGTTGTTAATTGCTCTGATATTTAATGCCAAACTTATGGACTTGGTACAAATTGATAATTACTTGTTTTATAGGAAAATTCCTAAATATTTCCAAAAATACCTTATGAATTTTTTTCAAACTTTCTAAATAGTTTAAGAGAATGCGTGGATATACAGAATAATAACAATTAAAACTACAGGGTTATTAGTTGCCCTGATATTTAATGCCAAACTTATGGACTTGATATAAATTGATATTTACTTGTTTTATAGGAAAATTCATAAATATTTCCAAAACTACCTTATGAATTTTTTTCAAACTTTCTAAATAGTTTAAGAGAATGCAGGGCTATACAGAATAATAACAATTAAAACTACAGGGTTGTTAATTGCCCTGATATTTAATGTCAAACTTATGGGCTTGATATAAATTGATAATTACTTGATTTATAGGAAAATTCATAAATATTTCCATAACTACCCTTTGAATTTTTTTCAAACTTTCTAAATAGTTTAAGAGAATGCGTGGCTATACAGAATAATAACAATGAAAACTATAGGGTTGTTAGTTGCCCTGATATTTAATGCCAAACTTATGGACTTGATACAAATTGATAATTACTTGATTTATATGAAAATTCCTAAATATTTCTAAAACTACCTTATGAATTTTTTTCAAACTTTCTAAATAGTTTAATAGAATGCGTGGCTATACAGAATAATAACAATTAAAACTACAGGGTTGTTATTTGCCCTGATATTTAATGCCAAACTTATGAACTTGATACAAATTGATAATTACTTGTTTTATAGGAAAATTCATAAATATTTCCAAAACTACCTTATGAATTTTTTTCAAACTATCTAAATAGTTTAAGAGAATGCGTGGTTATACAGAATAATAACAATTAAAACTACAGGGTTGTTAATTGCCGTGATATTTAATGCCAAACTTATGGACTTGATATAAATTGATAATTACTTGTTTTATAGGAAAATTCATAAATATTTCCAAAACTACCTTATGCATTTTTTTCAAACTTTCTAAATAATTTAAGAAAATGCATGGCTATACAAAATAATAATAATTAAAACTACAGACTTGTTAATTGCCCTGATATTTAATGTCAAACTTATGGACTTGATACAAATTGATAATTACTTGATTTATATGAAAATTCTTAAATATTTCTAAAACTACCTTATGAATTTTTTTCAAACTTTCTAAATAGTTTAAGAGAATTCGTGGTTATACAGAATAATAACAATTAAAACTACAGAGTTGTTAATTGCCCTGATATTTAATGCCAAACTTATGGATTTGATATAAATTTATAATTACTTGTTTTATAGGAAAATTCATAAATATTTCCAAAACTACCTTATGAATTTTTTTCAAACTTTCTAAATAGTTTAAGAGAATGCATGGCTGTACAGAATAATAACAATTAAAACTACAGGGTTGTTAGTTGCCCTGATATTTAATGCCAAACTTATGGGCTTGATATAAATTGATAATTACTTGATTTATAGGAAAATTCGTAAATATTTCTAAAACTACCTTATGATTTTTTTTTAATCTTTCTAAATAGTTTAAGAGAATGCATGGCTATACAGAATAATAACAATTAAAACTACAGGGTTGTTAGTTGCCCTGATATTTAATGCCAAACTTATGGACTTGATACAAATTGATAATTACTTGATTTATAAGAAAATTCATAAATATTTCTAAAACTACCCTATTAAATTTTTGCAAACTTTCTAAATAGTTTAAGTGAATGCGTTGCTATACAGAATAATAACAATTAAAACTACAGGGTTGTTAATTGCCCTGATATTTAATGCCAAACTTATGGACTTGATACAAATTGATAATTACTTGATTTATATGAAAATTCCTAAATATTTCTAAAACTACCTTATGAATTTTTTTCAAACTTTCTAAATAGTTTAAGAGAATGCGTGGTTATACAGAATAATAACAATTAAACTACAGGGTTGTTAGTTGTCCTGATATTTAATGTCAAACTTATGGGCTTGATATAAATTGATAATTACTTGATTTATAGGAAAATTCATAAATATTTCCAAAACTACCTTATGAATTTTTTTCAAACTTTCTAAATATTTTAAAAGAATGTGTGGCTATACAGAATAATAACAATTAAAACTACAGGGTTGTTAGTTGCTCTGATATTTAATGCCAAACTTATGGGCTTGATATAAATTGATAATTACTTGATTTATAGGAAAATTCATAAATATTTCCAAAACTACCTTATGAATTTTTTTCAAACTTTCTAAATAGTTTAAGAGAATGCGTGGTTATACAGAATAATAACAATTAAAACTACAGAGTTGTTAATTGCCCTGATATTTAATGCCAAACTTATTGATTTGATATAAATTGATAATTATTTGTTTTATAGGAAAATTCATAAATATTTCCAAAACTACCTTATGAATATTTTTCAAACTTTCTAAATAGTTTAAGAGAATGCGTGGCTATACAGAATAATAACAATTAAAACTACAGGGTTGTTAGTTGCCCTGATATTTAATGCCAAACTTATGAACTTGATATAAATTGATAATTACTTGATTTATAGGAAAATTCATAAATATTTCCAAAACTACCTTATGAATATTTTTCAAACTTTCTAAATAGTTTAAGAGAATGCGTGGTTATACAGAATAATAACAATTAAAACTACAGGGTTGTTAATTACCCTGATATTTAATGCCAAACTTATTGATTTGATATAAATTGATAATTATTTGTTTTATAGGAAAATTCATAAATATTTCCAAAACTACCTTATGATTTTTTTTCAAACTTTCTAACTAGTTTAAGAGAATGCGTGGCTATACAGAATAATAACAATTAAAACTACAGGGTTGTTAGTTGTCCTGATATTTAATGTCAAACTTATGGGCTTGATATAAATTGATAATTACTTGATTTATAGGAAAATTCATAAATATTTCCAAAACTACCTTATGATTTTTTTTCAAACTTTCTAAATAGTTTAAGAGAATGCGTGGCTATACAGAATAATAACAATTAAAACTACAGGGTTGTTAGTTGTCCTGATATTTAATGTCAAACTTATGGACTTGAAATAAATTGATAATTACTTGATTTATAGGAAAATTCATAAATATTTCTAAAACTACCTTATGAATTTTTTTCAAACTTTCTAAATAGTTTAAGAGAATTCGTGGCTATGCAGAATAATAATAATTAAAACTACAGACTTGTTAGTTGCCCTGATATTTAATGCCAAACTTATGTATTTGATATAAATTGATAATTACTTGATTTATAGGAAAATTCCTAAATATTTCTAAAACTACCTTATGAATTTTTTTTCAAACTTTCTAAATAGTTTAAGAGAATGCATGGCTATACAGAATAATAACAATTAAAACTACAGGGTTGTTAGTTGTCCTGATATTTAATGCCAAACTTATAGATTTGATATAAATTGATAATTACTTGATTTATAGGAAAATTCATAAATATTTCCAAAACTACCTTATGAATTTTTTTCAAACTTTCTAAATAGTTTAAGAGAATGCGTGGATATACAGAATAATAACAATTAAAACGACAGACTTGTTAGTTGCCCTGATATTTAATACCAAACTTATGGATTTGATACAAATTGATAATTATTTGATTTATATGAAAATTCCTAAATATTTCTAAAACTACCTTATACATTTTTTTCAAACTTTCTAAATAGTTTAAGAGAATGCGTGGATATACAGAATAATAACAATTAAAACTACAGGGTTGTTAATTGCCCTGATATTTAATGCCAAACTTATGAACTTGATATAAATTGATAATTACTTGTTTTATAAGAAAATTCATAAATATTTCCTAAACTAACTTATGAATTTTTTTCAAACTTTCTAAATAGTTTAAGAGAATACGTGGCTATACAAAATAATAACAATTAAGACTACAGGGTTGTTAGTTGCCCTGATATTTAATGCCAAACTTATGAACTTGATACAAATTGATAATTACTTGTTTTATAGGAAAATTTATAAATATTTCCAAAACTACCTTATGAATTTTTTTCAAACTTTCTAAATAGTTTAAGAGAATGCGTGGCTATACAGAATAATAACAATTAAAACTACAGGGTTGTTAATTGCTCTGATATTTATTGCCAAACTTATGGACTTGGTACAAATTGATAATTACTTGTTTTATAGGAAAATTCCTAAATATTTCCAAAAATACCTTATGAATTTTTTTCAAACTTTCTAAATAGTTTAATAGAATGCGTGGATATACAGAATAATAACAATTAAAATTACAGGGTTGGTAATTGCCCTGATATTTAATGCCAAACTTATGGATTTGATATAAATTGATAATTATTTGTTTTATAGGAAAATTCATAAATATTTCCAAAACTACCTTATGAATTTTTTTCAAACTTTCTAAATAGTTTAAGAGAATGCGTGGCTATACAGAATAATAACAATTAAAACTACAGGGTTGTTAGTTGCCCTGATATTTAATGCCAAACTTATGGACTTGATATAAATTGATAATTACTTGATTTATAAGAAAATTCATAAATATTTCCAAAACTACCTTATGAATTTTTTTCAAACTTTATAAATAGTTTAAGAGAATGCGTGCCTATACAGAATAATAACAATTAAAACTACAGGGTTGTTAGTTGCCCTGATATTTAACGCCAAACTTATGGACTTAATATAAATTGATAATTACTTGATTTATAGGAAAATTCCTAAATATTTCCAAAACTACCTTATGAATTTTTTTCAAACTTTCTAAATAGTTTAAGAGAATGCGTGGTTATACAAAATAATAACAATTGAAACTACATGGTTGCTAATTGTCCTGCTATTCAATTCCAAACTTTGGATTTGATATAAATTAATAATTGCTGGCTTTGTGAGAACATTTTTAAATATTTCTAAAATCCCTGAGACTTACTTTATGAAAGAATTCAGAAAATAATCAGTGAATCAAAAATATAATCATAAAGGGTTGTCGATTATCGTAGTATTGAATGTTCAAGCTGTTAACATTCTTCACCAATGATAAATATTATTATCCTGGCTAGAATAGAAAAAAGTTTGAATTGAAACCTCGATAATTAATCCCCCCACAGGGTGTCAAATTTTTTTGGTCGTGTGCGTCACTCACCGGCATTCCCAGCAATCACGACGACAAAAAGCAACCGGCCGATGGCCGTTAATCCGTCGGCGGCGGCGACTCTCATAATTTCCTTTTGTCTCACCGCCACCCCCCGCGGGACCAGTTCTAGTAACGGGACCACCGCCCCCCACAAAACCTAATCTCTTTCATATCCCGCCGCACACACTAAAGAAAAGCCCGCATTTGCTACCACCAAAAAAAAAAACAGTCGGGACGGAAATCAGTTGGGGTAGTTTTTTTTTCTTCGCTCCGACTGGAAAAAACTTGGTTGCGCGTATTAGTGGGCGTTGCCCGGGAGCCCACAGCGCGACATCCCCCACGCACCGAGCGTTTGCGATCAACTGAAGATTTGGTCCGCAGCCGCCGCCGCCGCCGCCGCCTCCGTGTGCCCGGAGATCGCGCGCAGCATCCTACCGGTGTGTACATGCGTCGACAACAATAGACCGTGCAATAAGCGCACCGGGAGGAAAAAAATGTAAACGAGGGCAATTAGATGGGGGGTGCGGGGTGACGCGAATTAATTCCACGGATTCAAAATAGAATTCAAATACAATTTTTTATATACCGAGCAACATATCAATTTACTCAAAACTAAGTTCACATTAATTAATATTTAAATAGAATCAAATGTTTAAACATTTAATTTTATTATTAGTTTGTTATGTTCTATATTTTATTTACTTACTAACTTGACTTGAGACTTGACTTGAGACTTGACTTGAGACTTGACTTGAGACTTGACTTGAGACTTGACTTGAGACTTGACTTGAGACTTGACTTGAGACTTGACTTGAGACTTGACTTGAGACTTGACTTGAGACTTGACTTGAGACTTGACTTGAGACTTGACTTGAGACTTGACTTGAGACTTGACTTGAGACTTGACTTGAGACTTGACTTGAGACTTGACTTGAGACTTGACTTGAGACTTGACTTGAGACTTGACTTGAGACTTGACTTGAGACTTGACTTGAGACTTGACTTGAGACTTGACTTGAGACTTGACTTGAGAATTGACTTGAGACTTGACTTGAGACTTGACTTGAGACTTGACTTCAGACTTGACTTGAGACTTGACTTGAGACTTGACTTGAGACTTGACTTGAGACTTGACTTGAGACTTGACTTGAGACTTGACTTGAGACTTGACTTGAGACTTGACTTGAGACTTGACTTGAGACTTGACTTGAGACTTGACTTGAGACTTGACTTGAGACTTGACTTGAGACTTGACTTGAGACTTGACTTGAGACTTGACTTGAGACTTGACTTGAGACTTGACTTGAGACTTGACTTGAGACTTGACTTGAGACTTGACTTGAGACTTGACTTGAGACTTGACTTGAGACTTGACTTGAGACTTGACTTGAGACTTGACTTGAGACTTGACTTGAGACTTGACTTGAGACTTGACTTGAGACTTGACTTGAGACTTGACTTGAGACTTGACTTGAGACTTGACTTGAGACTTGACTTGAGACTTGACTTGAGACTTGACTTGAGACTTGACTTGAGACTTGACTTGAGACTTGACTTGAGACTTGACTTGAGACTTGACTTGAGACTTGACTTGAGACTTGACTTGAGAATTGACTTGAGACTTGACTTGAGACTTGACTTGAGACTTGACTTCAGACTTGACTTGAGACTTGACTTGAGACTTGACTTGAGACTTGACTTGAGACTTGACTTGAGACTTGACTTGAGACTTGACTTGAGACTTGACTTGAGACTTGACTTGAGACTTGACTTGAGACTTGACTTGAGACTTGACTTGAGACTTGACTTGAGACTTGACTTGAGACTTGACTTGAGACTTGACTTGAGACTTGACTTGAGACTTGACTTGAGACTTGACTTGAGACTTGACTTGAGACTTGACTTGAGACTTGACTTGAGACTTGACTTGAGACTTGACTTGAGACTTGACTTGAGACTTGACTTGAGACTTGACTTGAGACTTGACTTGAGACTTGACTTGAGACTTGACTTGAGACTTGACTTGAGACTTGACTTGAGACTTGACTTGAGACTTGACTTATATTATTTATTTATTTTCCATAAATAATAAAGAAAGAAAGTAGCTAATCGCCATATGTTTTAAATATTAATCAAAAAACGCTAAAAAAATGTACACTCTGGTGGGACTCGAACCCTTGTCTCCGGATATCGCGCCCATCACACCACGGAGTGTTATAGTCGATAGCACACACATTGTTAGACATTATCAATGCTTTGACCAACCCTGCTGTAGATGTATTGCGTATTACACAATAATTAGTCTTCAGTTTGAAATTTAGTTTATTAAATAGTTAATAAATTCTGCATAACTCTCTTAACCTAATTAAATTACCCCCGTGCGCACGCTCTTCTTCTGAAAAAGGGTCTGGGAAACGCGCCGCTAACGACATGCTAACGACACGCCGCCGCCACCGAGTAGGAGGACTACTTTTTATCCAGCCACCCCCCTCACGGAAAGTTCGCGCGACCGCAAAAGCTTGAGGGGGTTGAGCGACGTTTAAATATGTACATGCTATTACCCCCCGGGAACATTGTCGTGCCGCGATTAATTCGCAGGTGGTCGCCACCCCCCTGGCACTCGTACACACAAATCTAATGCCGCGTTCGTATGCTGCGCGGCGGTAATTTTTATGTGGATATGCGGCGGGACGCGCGCCGCCGTGATCGGACCGCCGACGTCGCGATTAATTAGGGCGCGGGTTTAAAATGTGCCGCCGCACTAATTTAACTAATGCTCGCCGCCCGGTACGGGGGGGGGGCGGTTAACAAGAAAAATCCTGCTTTCAGGGGATTTGACAAGGTGAAAAAACGGGGAGCGATGTTTAAAATAATTTTCTCAGAAACGGACGTGTAAATGGAAACACATTTAGGATTATTATTATCCTGCAGGATGAGGCTAACACAAAATAAAACAGGACTAATGTTTAATAACACTAAATGCTTTTTTAATCAATCAGAAAATAAATGTTTATATTTATATTTTTTTTAAACTCCACTAAAAAAATAATATTTCCAAATTTTGATTATGAATGAAAATTATTTCAAATACATTATGATCACTATATATAAGACTACTAGAAAATAAATCATGACTGTCATCAAATGACATTAAGTATTTTTTTAGTCTATCAAATGAAATGATTGAAAATTTGTATAAGTAGACTCCACTAAAAAAATAATATTTCCAAATTTTGATTAGTAATGATAATAATTTCAAACACGTTATGATCACCATACATAAGGCTATTAGAAAATAAATCATGACTGTCATCGAATGACACTAAGTATTTTTTTAGTCCATCAAATGAAATGATTCAAAATTTGTACAAGTAGACTCCACTCAAAAAATAATATTTCCAAATTCTGATTAGGGATGATAATAATTTCGAATACATTATGATCACCATACATAAAGCTACTAAAAAATAAATCATCACTGTATCAAATGACATTAAGTATTTTTTTAGTCCATCAAATGAAATGATTCAAAATTTGTATAAGTAGACTCCACTAAAAAAATAATATTTCCAAATTTTGATTAGTAATGATAATAATTTCAAACACGTTATGATCACCATACATAAGGCTACTAGAAAATAAATCATGACTGTCATCGAATGACATTAAGTATTTTTTAGTCCATCAAATGAAATTATTCAAAATTTGTTTAAGTAGATTCCACTCAAAAAATAATATTTTCAAATTTTGATTAGGGATGATAATAATTTCGAATACATTATGATCACCATGTATAAGGCCACTAGAAAATAAATCATGACTGTCAGCAAATGACATTAAGTATTTTTTTAGTCCATCAAATGAAATTATTCAAAATTTGTTTAAGTAGACGCCACTCAAAAAATAATATTTCCAAATTTTGATTAGGGATGATAATAATTTCGAATTCATTATGATCACCATGTATAAGGCCACTAGAAAATAAATCATGACTGTCATCAAATGACATTAAGTATTTTTTTAGTCCATCAAATGAAATTATTCAAAATTTGTTTAAGTAGACGCCACTCAAAAAATAATATTTCCAAATTTTGATTAGGGGTGATAATAATTTCGAATTCATTATGATCACCATATATAAGGCTACTAGAAAATAAACCATGACTGTCATCAAATGACATTAAGTATTTTTTTAGTCCATCAAATCAAATGATTCAAAATTTGTATAAGTAGACTCCACTCAAAAAATAATATTTTCAAATTTTGATTAGGGATGATAATAATTTCGAATACATTATGATCACCATATATAAGGCCACTAGAAAATAAATCATGACTGTCAGCAAATGACATTAAGTATTTTTTTAGTCCATCAAATGAAATTATTCAAAATTTGTTTAAGTAGACGCCACTCAAAAAATAATATTTCCAAATTTTGATTAGGGATGATAATAATTTTGAATACATTATGATCACCATGTATAAGGCTACTAGAAAATAAATCATGACTGTCATCAAATGACATTAAGTATTTTTTTAGTCCATCAAATGAAATGATTCAAAATTTGTATAAATAGACTCCACTCAAAAAATAATATTTCAAAATTTTGATTAGGGATGATAATAATTTCGAATACATTATGATCACCATATATAAGGCTACTAGAAAATAAATCATGACTGTCATCAAATGACATTAAGTATTTTTTTAGTCCATCAAATGAAATGATTCAAAATTTGTATAAGTAGACTCCACTCAAAAAATAATATTTCCAAATTTTGATTATGAATGATAATAATTTCAAATATATTATGATCATCATACATAAGGCTACTAGAAAATAAATCATGACTGTCATCAAATGACATTAAGTATTTTTTTAGTCCATTAAATGAAATGATTCAAAATTTTATATAAGTAGATTCCACTCAAAAAATAATATTTCCAAATTTTTATTAGGGATGAAAATAATTTCGAATACATTATAATCACCATACATAAAGCTACTAGAAAATAAATCATGACTGTCATCAAATGACATTAAGTATTTTTTTAGTCCATCAAATGAAATGATTCAAAATTTATATAAGTAGACTCCACTCAAAAAATAATATTTCCAAATTTTGATTAGGGATGATAATAATTTCGAATACATTATGATCACCATACATAAGGCTACTAGAAAATAAATCATGATTGTCATCAAATGACATTAAGTATTTTTTTAGTCCATCAAATGAAATGATTCAAAATTTGTATAAGTAGACTCCACTCAAAAAATAATATTTCCAAATTTTGATTAGGGATGATAATAATTTCAAATACATTATGATCACCATACATAAGGCTACTAGAAAATAAATCATGACTGTCATCAAATGACATTAAGTATTTTTTTAGTCCATTAAATGAAATGATTCAAAATTTATATAAGTAGATTCCACTCAAAAAATAATATTTCCAAATTTTGATTAGGGATGAAAATAATTTCGAATACATTATAATCACCATACATAAAGCTCTAGAAAATAAATCATGACTGTCATCAAATGACATTAAGTATTTTTTTAGTCCATCAAATGAAATGATTCAAAATTTGTATAAGTAGACTCCACTCAAAAAATAATATTTCCAAATTTTGATTATGAATGATAATAATTTCGAATATATTATGATCACCATACATAAGGCTACTAGAAAATAAATCATGACTGTCATCAAATGACATTAAGTATTTTTTTAGTCCATCAAATGAAATGATTCAAAATTTGTATAAGTAGACTCCACTCAAAAAATAATATTTCCAAATTTTGATTATGAATGATAATAATTTCAAATATATTATGATCATCATACATAAGGCTACTAGAAAATAAATCATGACTGTCATCAAATGACATTAAGTATTTTTTTAGTCCATTAAATGAAATGATTCAAAATTTTATATAAGTAGATTCCACTCAAAAAATAATATTTCCAAATTTTGATTAGGGATGAAAATAATTTCGAATACATTATAATCACCATACATAAAGCTACTAGAAAATAAATCATGACTGTCATCAAATGACATTAAGTATTTTTTTAGTCCATCAAATGAAATGATTCAAAATTTATATAAGTAGACTCCACTCAAAAAATAATATTTCCAAATTTTGATTAGGGATGATAATAATTTCGAATACATTATGATCACCATACATAAGGCTACTAGAAAATAAATCATGATTGTCATCAAATGACATTAAGTATTTTTTTAGTCCATCAAATGAAATGATTCAAAATTTGTATAAGTAGACTCCACTCAAAAAATAATATTTCCAAATTTTGATTAGGGATGATAATAATTTCAAATACATTATGATCACCATACATAAGGCTACTAGAAAATAAATCATGACTGTCATCAAATGACATTAAGTATTTTTTTAGTCCATTAAATGAAATGATTCAAAATTTATATAAGTAGATTCCACTCAAAAAATAATATTTCCAAATTTTGATTAGGGATGAAAATAATTTCGAATACATTATAATCACCATACATAAAGCTCTAGAAAATAAATCATGACTGTCATCAAATGACATTAAGTATTTTTTTAGTCCATCAAATGAAATGATTCAAAATTTGTATAAGTAGACTCCACTCAAAAAATAATATTTCCAAATTTTGATTAGGGATGATAATAATTTTGAATACATTATGATCACCATACATAAGGCTACTAGAAAATAAATCATGACTGTCATCAAATGACATTAAGTATTTTTTTAGTCCATCAAATGAAATAATTCAAAATTTGTATAAGTGGACTCCACTCAAAAAATAATATTTCCAAATTTTGATTAGGGATGATAATAATTTCGAATACATTATGATCACCATACATAAGGCTACTAGCAAATAAATCATGACTGTCATCAAAAGACATTAAGTATTTTTTAGTCCATCAAATGAAATGATTCAAAATTTGTATAAGTAGACTCCACTCAAAAAATAATATTTCCAAATTTTGATCATGGATGATAATAATTTCGAATATATTATGATCACCATATATAAGGCTACTACGTATTCTAAACATAGATTCGCTAAAATTAAACCTTGCAATCGCATAAAATTCTTAATATAAAAATTCTAGTATTACATTCCAAGCTGATTAGGTTCAAAAAACTTTTTTTTTTTATTCATTTCTGACACAGATTCCCCTCGCTTGCCCTCGTATATTTTTTAATGTGCGAAATTTATGGCGCCGCCGCCGCCGGCCCCCGGACGTCGTAATTTATATTTTCATTGCGGCGCATAATTGTCAGCCCGCACCGTGCCCCCCTAGCCGGCAATCCATCAAAAGTGTACCGCGGCGTGATTTACACGCCGGGCGATATTAATTATCAGTTAATTAAGCCGCCGCCCCCCTCGACCGTGAACCGCCCAGCAGCCAGGACAATTAATAAAGAGGGGAAAATTAACTAACTAAAAAAAAGAGGCGAGATTTTTGATAAGATAAAATAAATAATGCACATTTATATTATTTAAAAAAATATATTAAGGTAGTATTTGTATTCATTTTATTTAAAGAAACTGTGCTATTGTTTCTTAAATTTTTTAGTTGTAATATGAGGATCACAATTTAAAAAAAATATATTTCAAAATATAGATAATGTATTTAAATTTTTTTTAAATCATTATGATCATAAAGCATGAGGCTATCAGAAAATAAATCAGGACTAACATCGTATGACGTCAAGTATTTTTGTAGTCCAGCAAAATAAAAATGTCACAAATTTTGTATGTAATTCGTTTCAAAAATTGATATTTCATAAATTTGATTATGTTTTGACATTTTTTTCAAAATCATTATGATTATAAAGCATGAGGCTATCAGGAAATAAATCAGGACTAACATCGTATGACGTCAAGTATTTTTGTAGTCCATCAAAATAAAAATGTCACAAATTTTGTTTGTAATTCGTTTCAAAAATTGATATTTCATAAATTTGATTACGTATTGACATTTTTTTCAAAATTATTATGACCATAAAGCATGAGGCTATCAGGAAATAAATCAGGACTAATATCGTATGACGTCAGGTATTTTTGTAGTCCATCAAAATAAAAATGTCACAAATTTTGTTTGTAATTCGTTTCAAAAATTGATATTTCATAAATTTGATTACGTATTGACATTTTTTTCAAAATGATTATGATCATAAAGCATGAGGCTATCAGGAAATAAATCAGGACTAACATTGTATGACGTCAAGTATTTTTGTAGTCCATCAAAATAAAAATGTCACAAATTTTGTATGTAATTCGTTTCAAAAATTGATATTTCATAAATTTGATTATGTTTTGATATTTTTTTCAAAATCATTATGATCATAAAGCATGAGGCTATCAGGAAATAAATCAGGACTAACATCGTATGACGTCAAGTATTTTTGTAGTCCATCAAAATAAAAATGTCAAAAATTTTGTTTGTAATTCGTTTCAAAAATTGATATTTCATAAATTTGATTACGTATTGACATTTTTTTCAAAATTATTATGACCATAAAGCATGAGGCTATCAGGAAATAAATCAGGACTAATATCGTATGACGTCAGGTATTTTTGTAGTCCATCAAAATAAAAATGTCACAAATTTTGTTTGTAATTCGTTTCAAAAATTGATATTTCATAAATTTGATTACGTATTGACATTTTTTTCAAAATGATTATGATCATAAAGCATGCGGCTATCAGGAAATAAATCAGGACTAATATCGTATGACGTCAGGTATTTTTGTAGTCCATCAAAATAAAAATGTCACAAATTTTGTTTGTAATTCGTTTCAAAAATTGATATTTCATAAATTTGTTTATGTTTTGACATTTTTTTCAAAATCATTTTGATCATAAAGTATGAGGCTATCAGGAAATAAATCAGGACTAACATCGTATGACGTCAAGTATTTTTGTAGTCCATCAAAATAAAAATATCACAAATTTTGTATGTAATTCGTTTCAAAAATTTATATTTCATAAATTTGATTATGTATTGACATTTTTTTCAAAATCATTATGATCATAAAGCATGAGGCTATCATGAAATAAATCAGGACTAACATCGTATGACGTCAAGTATTTTTGTAGTCCATCAAAATAAAAATGTCACAAATTTTGTATGTAATTCGTTTCAAAAATTGATATTTCTAAATTTGATTATGTAATGACATTTTTTTCAAAATCATTATGATTATAAAGCTTGAGGTTATCAGAAAATAAATCAGGACTAACATCGTATGACGTCAAGTATTTTTGTAGTCCAGCAAAATAAAAATGTCACAAATTTTGTATGTAATTCGTTTCAAAAATTGATATTTCATAAATTTGATTACGTATTGACATTTTTTTCAAAATCCTTATGATCATAAAGCATGAGGCTATCAGGAAATAAATCAGGACTAATATCGTATGACGTCAGGTATTTTTGTAGTCCATCAAAATAAAAATGTCACAAATTTTGTTTGTAATTCGTTTCAAAAATTGATATTTCATAAATTTGATTACGTATTGACATTTTTTTCAAAATTATTATGACCATAAAGCATGAGGCTATCAGGAAATAAATCAGGACTAATATCGTATGACGTCAGGTATTTTTGTAGTCCATCAAAATAAAAATGACACAAATTTTGTTTGTAATTCGTTTCAAAAATTGATATTTCATAAATTTGATTACGTATTGACATTTTTTTCAAAATCATTATGATCATAAAGCATGAGGCTATCAGGAAATAAATCAGGACTAACATCGTATGACGTCAAGTATTTTTGTAGTCCATCAAAATAAAAATGTCACAAATTTTGTGTGTAATTCGTTTCAAAAATTGATATTTCATAAATTTGATTACGTATTGACATTTTTTTCAAAATCATTATGATCATAAAGCATGAGGCTATCAGGAAATAAATCAGGACTAACATCGTATGACGTCAAGTATTTTTGTAGTCCATCAAAATAAAAATGTCACAAATTTTGTATGTAATTCGTTTCAAAAAAAGATATTTCATAAAAATGATTATGTTTTGACATTTTTTTCAAAATCATTATGATCATAAAACATGAGGCTATCAGGAAATAAATCAGGACTAACATCGTATGACGTCAAGTATTTTTGTAGTCCATCAAAATAAAAATGTCACACATTTTGTATGTAATTCGTTTCAAAAATTGATATTTCATAAATTTGATTATGTTTTGACATTTTTTTCAAAATCATTATGATCATAAAGCATGAGGCTATCAGGAAATAAATCAGGACTAACATCGTATGACGTCAAGTATTTTTGTAGTCCATCAAAATAAAAATATCGCAAATTTTGTATGTAATTCGTTTCAAAAATTGATATTTCATAAATTTGATTATGTAATGATATTTTTTTCAAAATCATTATGATTATAAAGCATGAGGCTATCAGGAAATAAATCAGAACTAACATCGTATGACGTCAAGTATTTTTGTAGTCCATCAAAATAAAAATATCACAAATTTTGTATGTAATTCGTTTCAAAAATTGATATTTCATAAATTTGATTATGTATTGACATTTTTTTCAAAATCATTATGATTATAAAGCATGAGGCTATCAGGAAATAAATCAGGACTAACATCGTATGACGTCAAGTATTTTTGTAGTCCATCAAAATAAAAATGTCACAAATTTTGTTTGTAATTCGTTTCAAAAATTGATATTTTATAAATTTGATTATGTTTTGACATTTTTTTCAAAATCATTATGATCATAAAGCATGAGGCTATCAGGAAATAAATCAGGACTAACATCGTATGACGTCAAGTATTTTTGTAGTCCATCAAAATAAAAATGTCACAAATTTTGTATGTAATTCGTTTCAAAAATTGATATTTCATAAATTTGATTATGTTTTGACATTTTTTTCAAAATCATTATGATCATAAAGCATGAGGCTATCAGGAAATAAATCAGGACTAACATCGTATGACGTCAAGTATTTTTGTAGTCCATCAAAATAAAAATGTCACAAATTTTGTATGTAATTCGTTTCAAAAAAAGATATTTCATAAAAATGATTATGTTTTGACATTTTTTTCAAAATCATTATGATCATAAAACATGAGGCTATCAGGAAATAAATCAGGACTAACATCGTATGACGTCAAGTATTTTTGTAGTCCATCAAAATAAAAATGTCACAAATTTTGTATGTAATTCGTTTCAAAAATTGATATTTCATAAATTTGATTATGTAATGACATTTTTTTCAAAATTATTATGATCATAAAGCATGAGGCTATCAGGAAATAAATCAGGACTAACATCGTAAGACGTCAAGTATTTTTGTAGTCCATCAAAATTAAAATGTTACAAATTTTGTTTGTAATTCGTTTCAAAAATTGATATTTCATAAATTTGATTATGTTTTGACTTTATTTTCAAAATCATTATGATCATAAAGTATGAGGCTATCACGAAATAAATCAGGACTAACATCGTATGACGTAAAGTAGTTTTGTAATTTTTTATCTATGCAGAAAATTGTTTTAAAATTATTATTATGGCTGAAAATTCTTGTATACGTTTCTTTTTTTGAACATCCTGTTCATATTTTCTTCAATTTTCCATAACTAATGCATGTTTTCTATTTTCTCCCATCCGAATTTTTTCCCCTCTCCCACAACCGGGTCGGATTAAATTGGACGTTATGCAGAGAAAAAAATCGCGCGCGTTGTGTGTGTGTGTGTGCGTGTTTGCCGCCACCGCCGCCCCCCTGCTGTGTCATTGTGTGTGTGTGTTCCCCTTTGTTGAACACGAGAAAGCGCCGAGGAAAAGAATAACGCGCGCAATTTATGCTCGCGTTGGGGCGGAAGATGGGGCGACGGCGGTAATTAGATTAGATATGTCTTTTTTGTGTGTGCGGGGGGATGGCGGCGGGTTTTTGTTGTTAACAAGCTTTCTACGAGCGCGAGTAATAACTCATTTGTTTGACTAAAAAGAGGGAGAGTAATTTTGAAAGTTATAAGACGCTGGGGTATTTATTTTCATTTTTTCTGGAATTATGATTGTTTAAAAAGTCTTCTATTTTATCTGATCTGAATTAATTATAATATATATTATATATATATATATATATATATATATATATATATATATATATATATATATATATATATTTATATATATATATATATATATATATATATATATATATATAGATTTATATATTATAGAATTTTTGATTTTTATAATTCATCCTTATAAAATAGGATCATGCAATAAAGGGGGTCATTTCGATAAAAAAATGCTATATTTTGTGAAAAGTGTTGATATTTTAATTTTAATCTGGTGTAAGGACACACTCTGGGGTTAGTAATGAAACACAAAATCTGTCAAATATTACAAAATTAACCGAGGATGTTCAATACATGTAATTCAATTATATATAAATTTGATTTCTATATTCCCAAAATTGAATTATATCAGGTATTGCGAAAAATAAATACATCCTATTTCATCTGGTAAAATCCTTTTGGAATGATTATGTTTTTCGCAGAATCCATTTATCTGGCTCGTTGCATCCGGAATTTTAAAATTTCTCAATAAAATCTTATAGTAAAAAAAAACCAAGTGATTGTCGCAATGCCAAAAATCAATGTCACCAAATCGATCTTCCGCCTCTCATCTGAATCACTCGAAATCGCATTGCGCGACCAGTCGGGGATTTCCAGTTAGTCCGGCTATCTTCTTTGTTCTTTATCATCACCATCGCCGCCGCCGAGTTTATCACGCCAGTCAGCCGCGCGCCTCCGACTCAGTAGTATATAATCCGCGGACTTAGTCGGGTGTTGCGGTCAGCAAAAGGCGGTGACCATTATGTGAGTGAGTGAGCGGTGCGCAGTGAAACGGATTTGTTTTTATTTTTTTTTTCGAAAATGTGTCGTCGAGTGCAGCTGTTTCTAGCATGTGTGCTGCTGGTGCATCACCGGGCAGCTCTAGGATTTGCCATCCGTGAAGGTAAAATGCGCGTATAACGGGTTTAGCGCAAAAAATGTTAATACAAACGCACGGGAACTAAACAATAAAAAAACGACAACAGAAGCCACCGTGGACTCGGAATGAGGCGACCGCAAAGTTCACGGCCACTACTAACAAACTGCGCGAGTTGGCTTGGCTATGGTATTTCGAGTTTGTGAGGGAATTTAAACTACGTAGAAGATAAGCTGATCAAAACATATACATATGATTTTTTTTTGGTATTGCGATGATTCACGTTTTTCTACTCGGGAAAAAACAATATTGTATCATCAGTTTACTTGTTTTGATGATAAATAGTTTGCAAACACTATTTTATCTGTTATGTACAACAATACAAACACTAAACATTATAATAATGACTTGTTACACAACTTTTGTATAAGTAGACTCCACTCAAAAAAATAATATTTCCGAATTTTGATTATGGATGATAATAATTTTGAATACATTATGATCACCATACATAATGCTACTAGGAAATAAATCATGACTGTCATCGAATGACATTAAGTATTTTTTTAGTCCATCAAATGAAATGATTCAAAATTTGTATAAATGGACTCCACTCAAAAAAATAATATTTCCAAATTTTGATTAGTGATGATAATAATTTCGAATACATTATGATCACCATATATAAGGCTACTAGAAAATAAATCATGACTGTCATCAAATGACATTAAGTATTTTTGTAGTCCATCAAATGAAATGATTCAAAATTTGTATAAGTAGACTCCACTCAAAAAAAATAATATTTCCAAATTTTGATTATAGATGATAATAATTTTGAATACATTATGATCACCATACATAAGGCTACTAGAAAATAAATCATGACTGTCATCAAATGACATTAAGTATTTTTTTAGTCCATCAAATGAAATGATTCAAAATTTGTATAAATGGACTCCACTCAAAAATAATAATATTTCCAAATTTTCATTAGGGATGATAATAATTTCGAATACATTATGATCACCATATATAAGGCTACTAGAAAATAAATTATGACTGTCATCAAATGACATTAAGTATTTTTGTAGTCCATCAAATGAAATGATTCAAAATTTGTATAAGTAGACTCCACTCAATAAAATAATATTTCCAAATTTTGATTATAGATGATAATAATTTTGAATACATTATGATCACCATACATAAGGCTACTAGAAAATAAATCACGACTGTCATCAAATGACATTAAGTATTTTTTTAGTCCATCAAATGAAATGATTCAAAATTTGTATAAATGGACTCCACTCAAAAATAATAATATTTCCAAATTTTGATTAGGGATGATAATAATTTCGAATACATTATAATCACCATATATAAGGCCACTAGAAAATAAATCATGACTGTCATCGAATGACATTAAGTATTTTTTTAGTCCATCAAATGGAATGATTCAATATTTGTATAAGTAGACTCCACTCAAAAAAATAATATTTCCAAATTTTGATTAGGGATGATAATAATTTTGAATACATTATGATCACCATACATAAGGCTACTAGAAAATAAATCATGACTGTCATCAAATGACACTAAGTATTTTTGTAGTCCATCAAATGAAATGATTCAAAATTTGTATAAGTAGACTCCACTCAAAAAAATAATATTTCCAAATTTTGATTATGGATGATAATAATTTTGAATACATTATGATCACCATACATAAGGCTACTAGAAAATAAATCATGACTGTCATCGAATGACATTAAGTATTTTTTAGTCCATCAAATGAAATGATTCAAAATTTGTATAAGTAGACTCCACTCAAAAAATAATATTTCCAAATTTTGATTAGGGATAATAATTATTTCGAATACATTATGATCACCATACATAAGGCTACTAGAAAATAAATCATGACTGTCATCAAATGACATTAAGTATTTTGTTAGTCCATCAAATGAAATGATTCAAAATTTGTATAAGTAGACTCCACTCAAAAAAATAATATTTCCAAATTTTGATTAGTGATGATAATAATTTCGAATACATTATGATCACCATATATAAGGCTACTAGAAAATAAATCATGACTGTCATCAAATGACATTAAGTATTTTTTTAGTCCATCAAATGAAATGACTCATAATGTGTATAAATGGACTCCACTCAAAAATAATATTTCCAAATTTTAATTAGGGATGATAATAATTTTGAACACATTATGATCACTATATATAAGACTACTAGAAAATAAATCATGACTGTCATCGAATGACATTAAGTATTTTGTTAGTCCATCAAATGAAATGATTCAAAATTTGTATAAATGGACTCCACTCAAAAATAATAATATTTCCAAATTTTGATTAGGGATGATAATAATTTCGAATACATTATAATCACCATACATAAGGCTACTAGAAAATAAATCATGACTGTCATCGAATGACATTAAGTATTTTTTTAGTCCATCAAATGAAATGATTCAAAATTTGTATAAGTAGACTCCAATCAAAAAAATAATATTTCCAAATTTTGATTAGGGATGATAATAATTTTGAATACATTATGATCACTATATATAAGGCTACTAGAAAATAAATCATGACTGTCATCAAATGACGTTAAGTATTCTTTTAGTCTATCAAATGAAATGATTCAAAATTTGTATAAGTTGACTCCACTCAAAAAAATAAGATTTCCAAATTTTGATTAGAGATGATAATAATTTTGAATACATTATGATCAACATACATAAGGCTACTAGAAAATAAATCATGACTGTCATCGAATAACATTAAGTAATTTTTTTAGTCCATCAAATGAAATGATTCAAAATTTATATAAGTAGACTCCACTCAAAAAAATAATATTTCCAAATTTTGATTAGGGATGATAATAATTTTGAATACATTATGATCACCATACATAAGGCTACTAGAAAATAAATCATGACTGTTATCAAATGACATTAAGTATTTTTTTAGTGCATCAAATGAAATAATTCAAAATTTGTATAAGTAGACTCCACTCAAAAAAATAATATTTCCAAATTTTGATTAGGGATGATAATAATTTCGAATACATTATGATCACCATACATAAGGCTACTAGAAAATAAATCATGACTGTCATCAAATGACATCAAGTATTTTTTTAGTGCATCAAATGAAATGATTCAAAATTTGTATAAATGGACTCCACTTAAAAATAATAATATTTCCAAATTTTGATTAGGGATGATAATAATTTCGAATACATTATAATCACTATATATACAAGGCTACTAGCAAATAAATCATGACTGTCATCAAATGACATTAAGTATTTTTTTAGTCCATCAAATGAAATGATTCAAAATTTGTATAAGTAGACTCCACTCAAAAAAATAATATTTCCAAATTTTGATTAGTGATGATAATAATTTCGAATACATTATGATCACCATACATAAGGCTACTAGAAACTAACTCACGACTGTCATCAAATGACATTAAGTATTGTTTTAGTCCATCAAATTAAATGATTCAAAATTAGTATATGTAGACTCCACTCAAAAATAATATTTGCAAATTTTGATTATGGATGATAATAATTTCAAATACATTATAATCCCCATACACTACGCTACTAGAAAATAAATCATGACTGTCATCAAATGACATTAAGTATTTTTTTAGTCCATCAAATGAAATGATTCAAAATTTGTATAAGTAGACTCCAATCAAAAAATAATATTTCCAAATTTTGATTATGGATGATAATAATTTCGAATACATTATGATCACCATATATAAGGCTACTAGAAAATAAATCATGACTGTCATCAAATGACATTAAGTATTTTTTTAGTCCATCAAATGAAATGATTCAAAATTTGTATAAGTTGACTCCACTCAAAAAAATAAGATTTCCAAATTTTGATTAGAGATGATAATAATTTTGAATACATTATGATCAACATACATAAGGCTACTAGAAAATAAATCATGACTGTCATCGAATAACATTAAGTAATTTTTTTAGTCCATCAAATGAAATGATTCAAAATTTATATAAGTAGACTCCACTCAAAAAAATAATATTTCCAAATTTTGATTAGGGATGATAATAATTTTGAATACATTATGATCACCATACATAAGGCTACTAGAAAATAAATCATGACTGTTATCAAATGACATTAAGTATTTTTTTAGTGCATCAAATGAAATAATTCAAAATTTGTATAAGTAGACTCCACTCAAAAAAATAATATTTCCAAATTTTGATTAGGGATGATAATAATTTCGAATACATTATGATCACCATACATAAGGCTACTAGAAAATAAATCATGACTGTCATCAAATGACATCAAGTATTTTTTTAGTGCATCAAATGAAATGATTCAAAATTTGTATAAATGGACTCCACTTAAAAATAATAATATTTCCAAATTTTGATTAGGGATGATAATAATTTCGAATACATTATAATCACTATATATACAAGGCTACTAGCAAATAAATCATGACTGTCATCAAATGACATTAAGTATTTTTTTAGTCCATCAAATTAAATGATTCAAAATTTGTATAAGTAGACTCCACTCAAAAAAATAATATTTCCAAATTTTGATTAGTGATGATAATAATTTCGAATACATTATGATCACCATACATAAAGCTACTAGAAAATAAATCATGACTGTCATCGAATGACATTAAGTATTTTTTTAGTCCATCAAATGAAATGATTCAAAATTAGTATATGTAGACTCCACTCAAAAATAATATTTGCAAATTTTGATTATGGATGATAATAATTTCAAATACATTATAATCCCCATACACTACGCTACTAGAAAATAAATCATGACTGTCATCAAATGACATTAAGTATTTTTTTAGTCCATCAAATTAAATGATTCAAAATTTGTATAAGTAGACTCCACTCAAAAAAATAATTTTTCCATATTTTGATTATGGATGATAATAATTTCGAATACATTATGATCACCATACATAAAGCTACTAGAAAATAAATCATGACTGTCATCGAATGACATTAAGTATTTTTTTAGTCCATCAAATGAAATGATTCAAAATTTGTATAAGTAGACTCCACTGAAAAAATAATATTTCCAAATTTTGATTATGGATGATAATAATTTTGAATACATTATGATCACCATACATAAGGCTACTAGAAAGTAAATCACGACTGTCATCAAATGACATTAAATATTTTTTTAGTCCATCAAATGAAATTATTCAAAATTTGTATAAGTAGACTCCACTCAAAAAAATAATATTTTCAAATTTTGATTAGTGATGATAATAATTTCGAATACATTATGATCATTATATACAAGGCTACTAGAAAATAAATCATGACTGTCATCAAATGACGTTAAGTATTTTTTTAGTCTATCAAATGAAATGATTCAAAATTTGTATAAGTAGACTCCACTCAAAAAATAATATTTCCATATTTTGATTAGGGATGATAATAATTTCGAATACATTATGATCACCATACATAAAGCTACTAGAAAATAAAACATGACTGTCATCAAATGACACTAAGTATTTTTTTAGTCCATCAAATGAAATGATTCAAAATTTATATAAGTAGACTCCACTCAAAAAATAATATTTCCAAATTTTGATTAGGGATGATAATAATTTCGAATACATTATGATCACCATATATAAGACTACTAGAAAATAAATCATGACTGTCATCAAATGACATAAGTATTTTTTTAGTCCATCAAATGAAATTATTCAAAATTTATATAAGTAGACTCCACTCAAAAAATAATATTTCCAAATTTTGATTATGGATGATAATAATTTTGAATACATTATGATCACTATATATAAGGCTACTAGAAAATAAATCATGACTGTCATCGAATGACATTAAGTATTTTTTTAGTCCATCAAATTAAATGATTCAAAATTTGTATAAGTAGACTCCACTCAAAAAATAATATTTCCAAATTTTGATTTGGGATGATAATAATTTCGAATACATTATGATTACCATACATAGGGCTACTAGAAAATAAATTATGACTGTCATCAAATGACATTAAGTATTTTTTTAGTCCATCAAATGAAATGATTCAATATTTGTATATGTAGACTCCACTCAAAAAAATAATATTTCCAAATTTTGATTATGGATGATAATAATTTCGAATACATTATGATCACCCTACATAAGGCTACTAGAAAATAAATCATGACTGTCATCGAATGACATTAAGTATTTTTTTAGTCCATGAAATAAAATGATTCAAAATTTGTATAAGTTGACTCCACTCAAAAAATAATATTTCCAAATTTTGATTAGGGATGATAATAATTTCGAATACATTATGATTACCATACATAGGGCTACTAGAAAATAAATTATGACTGTCATCAAATGACATTAAGTATTTTTTTAGTCCATCAAATGAAATGATTCAATATTTGTATATGTAGACTCCACTCAAAAAAATAATATTTCCAAATTTTGATTATGGATGATAATAATTTCGAATACATTATGATCACCCTACATAAGGCTACTAGAAAATAAATCATGACTGTCATCGAATGACATTAAGTATTTTTTTAGTCCATGAAATAAAATGATTCAAAATTTGTATAAGTTGACTCCACTCAAAAAATAATATTTCCAAATTTTGATTATGGATGATAATAATTTTGAATACATTATGATCACTATATATAAGGCTACTAGAAAATAAATCATGACTGTCATCGAATGACATTAAGTATTTTTTTAGTCCATCAAATGAAATGATTCAAAATTTGTATAAGTAGACTCCACTCAAAGAAATAATATTTCCAAATTTTGATTATGGATGATAATAATTTCAAACACATTATGATCACCATACATAAGGCTACTAGAAAATAAATCATGACTGTCATCAAATGACATTAAGTATATTTTTAGTGCATCAAATGAAATGATTCAAAATTTGTATTAGTACACTCCACTAAAAAAATAATATTTCCAAATTTTGATTAGGGATGATAATAATTTCGAATACATTATGATCACTATACATAAGGTTACTAGAAAATAAATCACGACTGTCATCAAATGACATTAAGTATTTTTTTAGTCCATCAAATAAAATGATTCAAAATTTGTATAAGTTGACTCCACTAAAAAAATAATATTTCCAAATTTTGATTAGGTATGATAATAAATTTGAATACATTATGATCACCATATATAAGGCTACTAGAAAATAAATCATGACTGTCATCAAATGACACTAAATATTTTTTTAGTCCATCAAATGAAATGATTCAAAATTTTTTTAAGTAGACTCCACTAAAAATAAAATATTTCCAAATTTTGATTAGGGATGATAATAATTTCGAATGCATTATGATCACCATATATAATGTTACTAGAAAATAAATCATGACTGTCATCAAATGACACTAAGTATTTTTTTAGTCCATCAAATGAAATTATTCAATATTTGTATAAGTAGACTCCACTCAAAAAAATAATATTTCCAAATTTTGATTAGGGATGATAATAATTTCGAATATATTATAATCACCATATATAAGGCCACTAGAAAATAAATCATGACTGTCATCGAATGACATTAAGTATTTTTTTGTCGCATCAAATGAAATGATTCAAAATTTGTATAAATAGACTCCACTCAAAAAAAATATATTTCCAAATTTTGATTATAGATGATAATAATTTCAAATACATTATGATCACCTTACATAAGGCTAGTAGAAAATAAATCATGACCGTCATCGAATGACATTAAGTATTTTTTTAGTCCATCAAATGAAATGATTCAAAATTTGTATAAGTAGACTCCACTAAAAAAATAATATTTCCAAATTTTGATTAGGGATGATAATAATTTCGTATACATTATGATCACCATATATAAGGCTACTAGAAAATAAATCATGACTGTCAGTAATTGACATTAAGTATTTATTTTGTCCATCAAATGAAATGATTCAAAATTTGTATAAGTAGACTCCACTCAAAAAAATAATATTTCCAAATTTTGATTAGGGATGATAATAATTTTGAATACATTATGATCACTATATATAAGGCTACTAGAAAATAAATCATGACTATCATAGAATGACATTAAGTATTTTTTTAGTCGATCAAATAAATTTTTTCAAGATTTCATGTTATGTTATTATTATTGTTATTATTATTGTTATTAGTATTGTTATTATTATTGTTATTATTATTGTTATTATTACTGTTATTATTATTGTTATTATTACTGTTATTATTATTGTTTTTATTATTATAGCTAGTCTACACCGAAAGGTAAAAGGCCAATAGATAATATATTATTATTATTATTATTATATAAGTATATAACTTTATTTTTTTACAAATTAAAATTAATTTATTTAATAAATACAATTTCAAAATTGAGGCAGTGAAATCGGTTCATTTTAATTAGGATCGAGCCGGTGCGATAAAACCAAATCGTTGCTATTGGAAGTCACGAGTAAATTGCACAATATTGAACATGTTAACTGAAATGATTATTATGCTTATATTTGTTTATGTTTGATGGCACCGCCTACTTGTGTATTTATATGGGTGATTAAAAATATTATGAATAACACATGACATAATTATATAACGCAACTACAATAAATCAACCGTAAATAGCAGCACTGTTTGATGAAATATAGCAGCCGAGTTGCAGCTAAAATAAAGTAGGCGAAATATATTTTAATTATAATAATATAAAAATAAATAATAAAAATAAGAATTCCTACGGTACTGACACAATATAATAATTATTATAATTCAATGTTAAATACTTATTTATATCCACTCGGATGTCGAGAAATAAATGTATTATATTAAAAAAAAACATAAAAAAATTAAATTGTTTAAATTGAGGTGTCACACTTTTATAGTGGATAATATAAATAATTGTACAGTCAATAATATCATATTATCAATATTGTATTTTTCCAAATTCACTAAGTATTGCCATTTGTTTATTATATATATATATATATATATATATATATATATATATATATATAATAAACAAATGGCAATACTTAGTATATATAAAATTTTGATTGGATAAAATCTATTTTATTTCTCGACACTTCTTTAACTTTACCGCCAAAACGGTACGCTTTTATAACAATATTTATGTGTTTTTCTCTTTGGAAATTGAAGGCCTACCAAATAAGACCAAAAACCACTTTCTATCATGAAATACAATTTTCAAAGATTCAAAAATTTGCCAAGCCCTGTAGCTTTACAGGTTTCATTTGAAACAATCTGGACATTATTCCCGCCATCTAGACTATATTTCCAACCATACGACATATGTTTCAGTGCCATACCACGTCTGGGACAGCCCCAATTTTAAATGGACCAAAAGTAGTTTTTACCAATTTTTATCACTTTTTGTTTTCTTTTTCTTCGACTTTACCGTCAAAACGGTAAACTTTTTATCTTTTTTTTATCTTTGTCGTACATTAATAAAACGCTATTTCTGTCTCAAATATTTCATAATGGCCGACGACGATGCGAAAACAAAATGTCGGTAATGAAGCGTGCGTTTGCGGAAAAAGCCCAATGTTTGTTTCAAACACATTTATTGTACAAAATGGTTTTACACTTACAACTCAAATATGTTGTAAATGTATATAAATAATGAATTGTTGCGGTATAATATAAATTCCAAACACCTTGATGATGCACTTGTGATTGGACACCTTTTGTTTAATTATTCAGTGTTCTCAATAGAGCGAATTTAAAGTAACTACATTCCCTAGATAATGTATATATTGTTGTTATAACAACGAATACTTATGGGTTCAATAACTATTGATACATTTATGCAACATTTGTGAATACGGGGGTATATGTTGTATACATTTCAGCAGATATATAGATTATAAAAATTGAAAGAAGGATAATATATAGGATAAATTTATAAATTGTTAAAATCGGTATACAGTTGTAAGAGTTATGGAGTTATAACTCCCGAGCTACTTAGCCAGCGGAGAGTGGAGCAGAGAGGACAAAGTATACATGGCAAGAGCGAGGTGTGGTTCAGAAGAGCGAGGAAGAAAAGTGTGGATGGGGCTGGGGTACACCGCGTGTGCGCTGTGTAGGAAGGGGAGTGACACGTTGTGGCACCTTAGCAAAGAATGTGAGGTAGTGAAAGAAGAGTGGGTTGGAGAGTGCAGAAAGCTGAACGAATGGTTAGAGGAGGATGGGAAAGGCGTGAAAATCTGCAGGAGGCTGACGTGGCAAAGGAAATTGGCGAGGGCAGAGGGGGTTTATTTAAATGGATAGAAAAATGTATTTTATGTTAATTTGTATTCTTTTTGTTTGTGTCTTTTTTGATTTCTTTCTGTGAAAGTACTGTTTTGGAATGTGTGTAAAAGGGAACGGATGGGCTGATATGCCAAATAAAGGTTGCCCATTTATTATCCTTCTTTCAATTTTTATTTGGATATCAGCCATTGTTAATTTTATTGGGAGTCCACTTTATTGTGTAAATGTGTATTTTGTTTTAATTCTCATATTGTATTGACTTGTCTAAACTTCTTGAAGTGATAACACTAATAAACGATTATTATTATTATTATTATTATTATCGTATTTGTTGTAAATGTGATATTTATCGTCGTATATTTACAAGACTCGCTATCACCAAGCGCAGTAATTGCTTTACGGTCTTTAAATTCGCTGAAGATACTTTGTGCTATTGATAAGCTGGCATTCCAGGAATCATCCGGCCACTGTATTAACGCGTTAATGACGGCGGAGAGGTCGCAAACGCGGCTCTCTGCCGCCGCCACCAAGGTCGCTCGTTAGTCGCCTAATTGCTGCGGCTAATCGGGACGCACTTTGTGTGTCCGATTTCTCCTTGTGCGGCAACAAGAAGATTCACATACGAATATCTATATCTATCTGAAGTTATTTACAATATTTGCTATGACTATTTATTGTCTTTGAAAACAATAACATTCAATTTAGAAGTTAATTATGAATATATGAATATTAATCAAATATTTATTGGTTGTTTATGCAGTTGCGTGACCATAATTTCTACTTATAGATCATATAATATTATATAATAGTCATTTACATTATTAGTGCAGAAATTCGCTCTTCATACAGCACTCGCCTTCGGATCGTGCTGTAAACTCATTCGGTCATTCGGGAAACATGCCTTCCTGCACTAATAATGTAAACTACTATTTTGTACAAATGCATAAACAACAACAATAATTGTAAAGTATAATCTTAAGCAATATAAATGTAATAGCCTACACCGAAAGGTAAAAGGCAAATAGATAATATATATTATTTTTTGTACTCATGTCCTAAGACAAGTCATTTCCCGCATTGATTTGGGTGCGGGAAGTACTACTTCCCGCACTAGTGCGGGAAGTAGTCAGTGTTGCCAACTTAAAATTCGGTACCAATGTAAATGTGTATTTATAAATAAATTACTATTACATTATTAGTGCAGGAAGGCAAGTTTCCCGAATGAGCGAATGAGTTTTAGTACTAAGAGCAAATTCGGGAAACAGCCTTATCGCACGAATAATATATCTTATTTTTACTTATTTTTATTTGTACGAATAAATATTTATTTAAAGTTATTTAAAATTGTAGTGACAAATAGGTTATATCACACTACCAATTACATATAATTTAAAGTCTATATTTTCTTCAAAATTGTATTTATTCAGTACCATATCGTTAATTTTTAATGTTATTTGAAGTGTAAGAGGTGTACGTTGTGCTTGCATGCATTCTCATATTTATAAATACACATTTGCATTGGTACCTAATTTTTAAGTTGGCAACACTGGCTACTTCCCGCACTAGTGCGGGAATTACTATTTCTCATACTCAAATCAATGCGGGAAATGACTTGTCTTATTTCACTTAAGAGCGTATTATGTAATTTATATTACCTTTCAACAACAAACGTCCAAAAAGTATTGCGCCCTCAACAAACTTACCTGCAATGCCAAAATAATTAATAATCATATATATATATATATATATATATATATATATATATATATATATATAATAAACAGTGCTTTGCTCTAGATATAGACATGGAGAAGAAAAGCTACAGATCGAGGCCTATGCCAAAATTCAAGACAACTATATGGATACTGATATCATTCGACAAATTTAACATACATACATACATATATATATATATATATATATATATATATATATATATATATATATATATATATATATATATGTGTGTGTATGTATGTATGTTAAATTTGTCGAATGATATCAGTATCCATATAGTCGTCTTGAATTTTGGCATAGGCCTCGATCTATAGCTTTTCTTCTCCATATCTATATCTAGAGCAAAGCACTGTTTATTATTAATATAATTGTGAGGGATATTAAAATTTCATTTCCTAATTTCTTCAAGAAGGATCACCATGTGAGGCAAACAAACAATCACAAGGCACCTGTACGTCGATCAGCAAGTGCCCCCCAGCGTTAGAATCGATTCGACACACCCGCCGACATAATCTGCCCCGTTGCGGGTTTAGCGGGTTCGAAGAGATCGTCTGCTGCCCCGAAAACGAACCAGCCACTACCACCTCCAAGACAGTGGCGAGAGGGCCTGTCATCAGCAAAAGTGCACAGGGTAAAAAAATAATGTTTTAGAGATTATTATTGAAATTTAAAAAAAAAACATTTTCAATTGATATATTTTATTATATAAAATATAAAATTATGAGGATATCTATTTAAGGTTTTACAAATTGTATATGTATAATTATTATATATCTATCGAAATTAACAATGCCCAATCGCAAACAAAAATGTATATATATATATATATATATATATATATATATATATATATATATATATATATATATATAGTTGAGGGTAGTTTATATATATATTTCTCTAAAAATTTCAGCCTCCGGTGGGAAATTGAAATTTTTAGAGTAATCACAGTTAAATAATTTAGGACCCTCAATAACCGTTCACACATTTTGATTAGTTTTTGTTTAAATTGTAGCCCCTAAATTCAAAATGTGATGTATGTCTACCTTAAATCCAAAAAATAAATTGTAATTGCAGCATGCGACGAATATGCCACAAAAGCTGAACCTCGCATTGAATACCAGATTCTTGGCGGCGAGGACGCAAAAATAGGGGAATTTCCCCACATGGTACGTTTAATTCATTAATTTTCAATTTATTGAGTGCCCAACAATATAAACTACTTAAATGATACAACTAACTCCCTAGGAGGAAAGTTAAACGCCATCTGGCGGCACTACATCAATTAGCAATGCACTTCCATGTGGTAATAACCGTCAACATACTCATGCCATCAGGATCAACGGGTAGTGCCCTCTATGGCATAATATTCCAACAGAGTGCTTGAGATATCAGCACAAGGCCAATCTTATAAAACATATATAAGTGTGAATCCACCTCTTACCAATCTACATATCTAGATTTCGATCTTATTAGATCTCATGGGTGTGCATCGCTAATTGATGTGGTGCCGCCAGATGGCGTTTAATTTTCCTCCTAGTGAGTTGTATCATTTTTTGTATATAATCACTCGAGATATTGTGTGAATTCACCCTCACTAGCTGAGCTACACTGATGAGATCTAATAAAATCGAAATCTAGATATGTAGATTGCTAAATACACTTATATAAGTTATATAAACTACTTATTTTTACGCAGCATCGTTTTGAAATTAACATATTTTTCTATTAAAAGGCTGCATTAGGTTATGAAAGTGATGATCTAGATACCCCCGAAGGTGAATTCGCGTGGAGATGTGGAGGCTCCCTCATCAGTGACCGTTATGTCGTCACGGCAGCTCATTGTATTGTGAAAAGAGACAAGTGAGAAACAAAATCGAACTTACTGTTTTAATATATCGCTATCGTCCTTACTTCCTTTCATCCTTACTGATGCATGTATTCAACAATATCCCATAAACTTTATAGGTCTGAAATGAACAAATTTAAAACGTCATTGTGACAGAAATTGCCGAATTAAATATCAAACAGTTAAATAGAGCTTGTGATTTGAGTTTTGATGACACCTTTTGTTTAATTAATCAGTGTTTCCAATAGAGAGAATCTAAAGTAACTACATTCCCTAGATAATTTATTTATTGTTGCTATAACAATTAATACTTATGGGTGCAATAACTATTGATAGATTTATAGAATGTTGGTGAATACGGGGGTGAATATCTTAATTCTACAATTTTTCACTAACGTTAAGTTATATCTGCATTTGATTGAATACTGAATACTGAATACTGAATACTTGAATAATGAATACTTCGATACTGAATACTAGGATACTGAATACTTGGATACTGAATAGTTGGATACTGAATACTTGGATACTGAATACTTAGATATTGAATACTTGGATACTGAATACTTGGATACTGAATACTTAGATACTGAATACTTGGATATTGAATACTTGGATACTGAATACTTAGATACTGAATACTTGGATACTGAATAGTTGGATACTGAATACTTGGATACTGAATACTTAGATATTGAATACTTGGATATTGAATTCTTGGATACTGAATACTTGGATACTGAATAGTTGGATACTGAATACTTGGATACTGAGTACTTGGATACTGAATACTTGGATACTGAGTACTTGGATACTGAGTACTTGGATACTGAATACTTGGATACAGAATACTTAGATACTGAATACTTGGATATTGAATACTTGGATACTGAATACTTAGATACTGAATACTTGGATACTGAATAGTTGGATACTGAATACTTGGATACTGAATACTTAGATATTGAATACTTGGATATTGAATTCTTGGATACTGAATACTTGGATACTGAATAGTTGGATACTGAATACTTGGATACTGAGTACTTGGATACTGAATACTTAGATACTGAATACTTGGATATTGAATACTTGGATACTGAATACTTAGATACTGAATACTTGGATACTGAGTACTTGGATACTGAATACTTGGATACTGAATACTTGGATACTGAGTACTTGGATACTGAATACTTGGATACTGAATACTTAGATATTGAATACTTGGATACTGAATACTTGGATACTGAATACTTAGATACTGAATACTTGGATATTGAATACTTGGATACTGAAAACTTAGATACTGAATACTTGGATACTGAGTACTTGGATACTGAGTACTTGGATACTGAATACTTAGATACTGAATACTTGGATATTGAATACTTGGATACTGAATACTTAGATACTGAATACTTGGATATTGAATACTTGGATACTGAAAACTTAGATACTGAATACTTGGATACTGAGTACTTGGATACTGAGTACTTGGATACTAAATACTTAGATACTGAATACTTGGATATTGAATACTTGGATACTGAATACTTAGATACTGAATACTTGGATACTGAGTACTTGGATACTGAATACTTGGATACTGAATACTTGGATACTGAATACTTGGATACTGAGGACTTGGATACTGAATACTTGGATACTGAATACTTGGATACTGAGTACTTGGAAACTGAATACTTAGATACTGAATACTTGGATACTAAATACTTGGATACTTAATACTTGGATACTGAGTACTTGGATACTGAGTACTTGGATACTGAATACTTAGATACTGAATACTTGGATACTGAATACTTAGATACTGAATACTTGGATATTGAATACTTGCATACTGAATACTTGGATACTGAATACTTGGATACTGAGTACTTGGATACTGAATACTTGGATACTGAATACTTAGATACTGAATACTTGGATATTGAATACTTGGATACTGAATACTTGGATACTGAATACTTGGATACTGAGTACTTGGATACTGAATACTTGGATACTGAGTACTTGGATACTGAATACTTGGATACTGAATACTTGGATACTGAGTACTTGGAAACTAAATACTTGGATACTGAATACTTGGATACTGAATACTTGGATACTGAGTACTTGGATACTGAGTACTTGGATACTGAGTACTTGGATACTGAATACTTAGATACTGAATACTTGGATACTGAGTACTTGGAAACTAAATACTTGGATACTGAATACTTGGATACTGAATACTTGGATACTGAGTACTGAATACAGAATACAGAATACAGAATACAGAATACAGAATACAGAATACAGAGTACAGAGTACAGAGTACAGAGTACAGAGTACAGAGTACAGAGTACAGAGTATACAGAGTATACAGAGTATACAGAGTATACAGAGTATACAGAGTATACAGAGTATACAGAGTATACAGAGTATACAGAGTATACAGAGTATACAGAGTATACAGAGTATACAGAGTATACAGAGTATACAGAGTATACAGAGTATACAGAGTATACAGAGTATACAGAGTATACAGAGTATACAGAGTATACAGAGTATACAGAGTATACAGAGTATACAGAGTATACAGAGTATACAGAGTATACAGAGTACAGAGTACAGAATACAGAGTACAGAGTACAGAGTACAGAAATACAGAAATACAGAAATACAGAAATACAGAAATACAGAAATACAGAAATACAGAAATACAGAAATACAGAAATACAGAAATACAGAAATACAGAAATACAGAAATACAGAAATACAGAAATACAGAAATACAGAAATACAGAAATACAGAAATACAGAAATACAGAAATACAGAAATACAGAAATACAGAAATACAGAAATACAGAAATACAGAAATACAGAAATACAGAAATACAGAAATACAGAAATACAGAAATACAGAAATACAGAAATACAGAAATACAGAAATACAGAAATACAGAAATACAGAAATACAGAAATACAGAAATACAGAAATACAGAAATACAGAAATACAGAAATACAGAAATACAGAAATACAGAAATACAGAAATACAGAAATACAGAAATACAGAAATACAGAAATACAGAAATACAGAAATACAGAAATACAGAAATACAGAAATACAGAAATACAGAAATACAGAAATACAGAAATACAGAAATACAGAAATACAGAAATACAGAAATACAGAAATACAGAAATACAGAAATACAGAAATACAGAAATACAGAAATACAGAAATACAGAAATACAGAAATACAGAAATACAGAAATACAGAAATACAGAAATACAGAAATACAGAAATACAGAAATACAGAAATACAGAAATACAGAAATACAGAAATACAGAAATACAGAAATACAGAAATACAGAAATACAGAAATACAGAAATACAGAAATACAGAAATACAGAAATACAGAAATACAGAAATACAGAAATACAGAAATACAGAAATACAGAAATACAGAAATACAGAAATACAGAAATACAGAAATACAGAAATACAGAAATACAGAAATACAGAAATACAGAAATACAGAAATACAGAAATACAGAAATACAGAAATACAGAAATACAGAAATACAGAAATACAGAGTACACAGTACACAGTGTGTGTATACAGTATACAGTATACAGTATACAGTATACAGAATACAGAATACAGAATACAGAACACTAGACCCCTTCTGCCCTCGCCAATTTCCTCTCCCACGTCAGCCTCCTGCAGATTTTCACACCTTTTCCATCCTCTCCTAACCATTCATTCAGCTTTCTGCACTCTCCAGCCCACTCTGCTTTCACTTCCTCACATTCTTTGTTAAGGGCCACCACGTGTCATTACCCTTCCTACACAGAAAAAATAAAATATAATATTTATTTATTTTTTATATTTTAAAAATATTTAGTTAAAAATATTTAGTATATAATAGTATTATGGTATTTTTTCTAGTAATCTTCCAGTGAAAATCCGTCTGGGCGTTATAGACAACCTAGACGGGAAAAACGCACGCGATTTCGACATAGCAAATATAACCGTCCATCCGGACTACAATGGGCACTTGAAAATCAACGATATAGCGCTTATTCGGCTGACAGAACGGGTGGAAAGCGATGCAAACACGCATCCGGCGTGTCTCTACCCGAAATCGAATGACCCCAAGGGGCTCGTTGTCACCGGGTGGGGTAACACTAAATTCGGTGAGCAACAAACCCTTAAAAGAGCTTCAAACAAGTGCAATTTGTTACGTTTACCTTTTATTCAGATGGCGAACAGAGCCGGATTTTGCAGAAGGCGCGACTTCAACCAGTTAGTGTTGTCACGTGCAACAGCACATACATGTCAACGCCGGCGTCTAAGGGCATTGGGAAAACACAGTTCTGTGCAACATCTGATGATGGCACTAAAGATTCATGTCAGGTATAATTATAATTTAAAAATTAATAAGTTGGGTTTCATACAATTACCTCTCTACAGTAGTAGTTTAACGCCTACTTACTATTATTAACGCAGATAGATATTTTAGGTGCAAAGTTTGATTAACTAACTAACTCGTTTAGCGCTATTGCCCTAGATTAGTCTTAGCTTCCCCAGATAGCCCCTAGTATACTACTGTGGGTTTTTTTGACCTGATTTGTAGGTCGTTTTACATACAAACGACGTAGCAGAGCAAGTGCTATGTTGTTTCATCTAGAGTGCCTTTCGTTTATCACTCTGAGTTGGTATGGGCTTATTGTTTCTTGTTTCTATTTGCCGCTTCTGATGCGCTTAATTCTACCTCGGCCCTTACAACCTTCATTCACAAAATCAATCTTTGTTCCTCGTGTTTTCGAGGTCGTTGATTTTCAATCCCTCAATTTATTATGACAATATTCGTTTGAAAATACGAAAATTGGTTCTTCCACGTTGTCGGGATTGTGCCGCACTGCGTGATGGGCTAATAACATTAAAGGTCGTTTTAGACAAGACAATTTCTTGACTCAAACGTTAGTCAAGATGCGAGACAATCTAAATTGTCTCATATCATACAGCAAATTATTTGAAATATTGAATTTGGATGGTAGATCGAATGGAAAAATACAACGTATTCTATTTGTCAAGGACAAATTGTATGGGAGGAGGATATATGAATTAATTTCTTGAACAACTTTTGAGCTAAGAAATTGTCTTGTCTAAAACGACCTTTACTCAAAAATTAATGTCAAAACATAACTACCGTCAAGCGTTTTAGTTCTGTCATAAATAACAATTACTTTTCACGAAGCGAAGGGCTACTCGACAACATTCGCAATAATATCGAATGCTATATTTATTGCGATTGCTCAGAAATCGCAGCCCTGGCACCGAATATTTGCTTTACTATTATTTATTATATGTTTTGGCATTATTTATCTTAATATATAGATAATAAAATGATTAAATCATCTCGAAATCCGGAGCTAGACATGGAAACCGCTGTTTCAACCATCACTACAAAAATATGTTAATAATTAAATATTAACGCATGCGATATGCATTGCTGTATATTTCTAGGGTGACAGTGGAGGCCCCCTACAAGTCCAAGACCGACCTGGAAGTAGTATGTACAGCATAGTGGGCATCACCTCGTATGGGAAAGCGTGTGGGGGTAGCTATCCTGGTGTGTACACTCGTGTGTACAGCTTTACCAGATGGATAGAGGACGTGGTGTGGCCATAAATAAACGCTACTTGCCGCTAGTTTGTAATTTAATTATTAATAAATATTTAATTTTCTAAAATATCCTTTCTAATAGGTTTCACATAATGCTGATTGCTGAAGGATGTACTAGTTCTACAGCAAAATCAATTAGTCTCAATAAGAATATAATTCATCCGTTTTTATTAAAAATGTCGACTAGTTTGTCGTTACAACGTATCAAATATCTTCTCAAAACTGAAAGAAATAAGGACGAAAATGGAAAATCAAAATGCATTTATACATTAACACAGTTATATATATATATATATATATATATATATATATATATATATATATGTTATATATGTATACGGGCATAAGCATTGTTAATGTATAAATGCATTTTGATTTTCCATCTGCGTCCTTATTTCTTTCAGTTTTGAGATGCTATTGGATATAATCACCTACATCCCATAACTTTATAGGTGCCATGAAGTATTGAATGGATAAATTGACAACGTCATTGTGACAGAATATGCCAAAACAAATGTCAAATACCTGGAATAGTGCTTGTGATTGGAGCTTTAATGACATCTTTTGTTTAATTTACAGTGTTTCCAATAGAGAGAATCTAAAGTAACTACATGATCTAGATAATGTATTTATTGTTGCTATAACAAACGTCAAAAAAGTCTCTAAACTCTAATTTTAGTACATACTAAAATTACTTTTATAATAATATAATGTCACAAATGTCAAAAAGTCACAAAAAAGTCCAAAATGTCAAAAAAAATAAGAATTCCAAAAAAGTCAAAAAATGTCATAAAAAGTCAAAAAGTCAGATATCCAAAAGGCCAAAATACGTAAAAAAAGGTCAAAAATGTCGCACATGTCAAAGAAAAAGTCTAAAACGTCAAGAAAAGTAAAAAAATGTCAAAAAAATTCAGTAAATGTCAAAAAAAAGTCAGTAAATGTCAAAAAAAAGTCAGTAAATGTCAAAAAAAAGTAAAAAAATGCCAAAAAAGTCAAAAATGATTAGTATGTGCTAACATTAGAGTTATAATATGTTACAAATGTCAAAAATTAAAAAAGTCCAAAATGTCAAAAAAGTCAAAAATGTTAAAAATGTCATAAAAAGTCAAAGATGTCAAAAAATGTAATAACCAGATATTTTTTAAATAGCCCTTACAACTTAAATTAAACCATATTAGATATATTTTATACTTCTTGATATCACTTGCGCGTTATTAGTATCGAATATATTTCCCTCCAGAATTACGGTAAATTCATATAGTAAGTTTGTAACAGCTGACCTCGTTTAATTGCCCCCCCCCCCCCCCCCAATTGAACTCATCGATGACCCTCCGCTGGAACGTTGAAGGGTCATTGAAATGAACTGACGTAAACAAATATTAACATAATATTTAACTGTGGGTTAATCTGGTTAGAGGATGTGAAATACACATATAAACTTTTTTTTAGACAGAAACTCGGTCAAAACTATTTAGAGCTGAAATCAATAATAATAACGTAATTATTATTATTATTGATTTCAGCTATTAAAAAGTGAAACACATTATTTTGTGACGAACTACCTAGAATTAATAATGTCATCAGTATACAGGATGGAAATTAAATAGCAAATAAACTCAATAAAACCTTTAGTTATGTTTTTTGCAAAAATTGCGCGTACATTTCGTTTTAATTTTAAATTGCCACTGAAATCAATAATAATAAGGATTACGTTATTATTATTGATTTCAGTGGCAATTTAAAATTAAAACGAAATGTACGCGCAATTTTTGCAAAAATCATAACCAAAGGTTTTATTTTAGCTATTAAAAGCAAAACACATTATTTTGTGAGGAACTACCTAAAATTTAATTAATAATGTCATCACTATACAGGGTAGAAATTAAATAGAAAACAAACTCAATAAAACCTTTAGTTATGATTTTTGCAAAAATTGCTCGTACATTTCGAGTTTTAATTTTAATTTATTCAATTTTTAATGAAAGTGACAATTTTCATTAAAAATTGAATGAAAGTGTCAGTTTTTTTGACCATTTTTAATTTAAATTTAATATTATCCGCAATAAAAAAATAGGGTTGTCATTTGGAAAAATTGATTCATTGACAATTTTTTTAAATAACACCGCAATTTTTTTTATAGGGATTATTTTTCTGCGAACAGCAATAAATATCATGTTATAGGTCACATAAGGAAATTGCCGAGAAAATTCATTTTAAATGTCAACCAAACTATGCCCGTCGACTATGCACTACACTATTATCCGTTATTTTCTATGATTAAATTAGTGTCATTTATTAATTTAAGACTAATTAAAAAATATATGTGAAAAATAATGTAATGCATAGTTCAAGTCGTTTGAAATAGTGAACGGGTATAGTCAGGTTGGTAGGGGCCGCCCACCCAACCCACCTTTGTTTGCATAGTTTTTCCATTAGATAACACTCTTCTTGGCATAGTTTAAACAAAACAAAACGTCTGTATACATTGAAAGAACTATGCGAGCAAAGGTGGGGTGGGTGGGTGTCCCCCAACCAAACTATGCCCCTCCACTATTTCAAACGACTTGAACTATGCACTACACTATTATCCGTTATTTTCTATGATTAAATTAATGTCATTTATTAATTTAAGACTAATTAAAAAAATATATGTGAAAAATAATGTAATGCATAGTTCAAGTCGTTTGAAATAATGGACGGGTATAGTCAGGTTGGCAGGGGCCGCCCACCCACCCCACCTTTGTTCGCATAGTTTTTCCATAGGATAACACTCTTCTTGGCATAGTTTAAACAAATTAAAACGGCTGTATCCATTGAAAAAAATATACGAGCAAAGGTGGGGTGGGCGGTTGTTCCCCACCAACCAAGTGGGGTGGGCGGGTGTCCCCCACCAACCAAACTATGCCCCTCCACTATTTCAAACGACTTGAACTATGTACTACATTATTATCCGTTATTTTCAATGGTTTAATTAATGTCATTTATTAATTTAAGACTAATTTAAAAAATATATGTGAGAAATAATGTAATGCATAGTTCAAGTCGTTTGAAATAGTGGATGGGTGTACTCAGGTTGGCAGGGGCCGCCCACCCACCCCACCTTTGTTCGCATAGTTTTTCCATAAGATAACACTCTTCTTGGCATAGTTTAAACAATATAAAACGTCTGTATCCATTGAAAAAAAATATGCGAGCAAAGGTGGGGTGGGCGGGTGCCCCCCACCATCCAAGTGGGGTGGGCGGGTGTCCCCCACCAACCAAACTATGCCCCTCCACTATTTCAAACGACTTGAACTATGTACTACACTATTATCCGTTATTTTCTATGATTAAATTAATGTCATTTATTTATGTAAGACTAATTAAAAATTTATATGTGAAAAATAATGTAATGCATAGTTCAAGTCGTTTGAAATAGTGGATGGGTATAGTCAGGTTGGTAGGGGCCGCCCACCCACCCCACCTTTGTTCGCATAGTTTTTCCATAAGATAACACTCTTCTTGGCATAGTTTAAACAATATAAAACGTCTGTATGCATTGAAAAAAATATGCGAGCAAAGGTGGGGTGGGCGGGTGGCCCCACCAACCAAACTATACCCGTCCACTATTTCAAACGACTTGAACTATGTACTGCACTATTATCCGTTATTTTCTATGATTAAATTAATATCATTTATTAATTTAATACTAATTTAAAAAATATATTCAAAGAAAAACACGAAAACGAATAAAATTTAAACATACAAAAACGTATGCAAACTTAAATAATTCAATTAATCAACTGTCGCGCGATCTACCGAGTAAAGATAATAATATAAGTTCGCATTCATTAGTATCGCTATTAGCAATTAGATGGCGCTATAGTAGATTACTATATTATTGACCTCTATCATTGCCAACTGCACCAATGACAGCTTCGCTCTCATGTTCAATAGAATTGGAATTGGAAAAACAAGTGGAACTAGACAGGCAGTAGTAAAAATAGTCTAAAAGCAATGTTTTCAGTAAAAATTTATTACAAATATACATACGAGGAGCATTCAAACTGTAACATCCGCACTTCTCACTCTCCCTCTCTAAAACCCGCAAAAAAACAGTAACTCTGATATTAAAAAATATACTTCTTGTATATACATAAACTATACACCCTTATGACCTAATTGACTAAGAAGGCAGCGCACTTATCATTATCCAATACGCTCCTGCAGCAAACTCCACGCCCGATCCACCTGTTGTCGCGTGAACTCAACCGCCCACAAACTGGATAGCACCACATCCGAGTTGTCCACATAAAACCGATTGTCCTTTTGCGAGGTAATTCGAGCGATCGCCTGCTCCTCGGTTAGGCCGTTTCGGGTTTTCAGTCTTTCAATCGCCTCTTGTTTTGGTATTAAAGTTGTCCAAACCTGTATGGAAATAGTATTTTTTGTACTCATGTCCTAAGACAAGTCATTTCCCGCTTTTGGGTGCGGGAAATACTACTTCCCGCACTAGTGCGGGAAGTAGCCAGTGTTGCCAACTTAAAATTCAGTACCAATGTAAATGTGTATATATAAATATGAGAATGCATGCAAGCATAGCGTACACCTCTTATACTTCAAATAGCATTAAAAATTAAATATAGTACTGAATAAATACAATTTTGAAGAAAATATAGACTTCAAATTATCTGTAAATTACTATTACATTATTAGTGCAGGAAGACAAGTTTCCCGAATAAGCAAATGAGTTTACAGCACGAGCCGAAGGCGAGTGCTGTATTAAGAACGAATTCGGGAAACGTGACTTATCGCACGAATAATGTATCTTATTTTTTGTACGAATAAATACTAAATATTTATTTAGTTATTTAAAGTTTTTGTGACAAATAGGTTATGTTACACTACCAATTACATATAATTTAGTCTATATTTTCTTTAAAATTGTATTTATTCAGTATCATATCAAGTTTTAATACTATTTGAAGTATAAGAGGTGTACGTTGTGCTTCCATGCATTTTCATATTTATAAATACACATTTACATTGGTACTGAATTTTTAAGTTGGCAACAGTAGCTATTTCCCGCACTAGTGCGGGAAGTAGTATTTTCCGCACCAGAATCAATGCCGAAAATTACTCTTAGGATATGAGTACAAAAATAATATTTATCTTTGACCATACAGAATACGAATATATTACCTCGTGACACATATCTTGCCAACCGGCTGTAAGCAAAATGGCCGCCTCCACCACCACGATGTCAGCATTGCAAACCTTAACACGTTCCATCACAGCCGATGCAATCGCCGGCCATACCAAGGAATTTAGTTTTTGCATATGAGTCTGAAATTTTATAAATCTACATAAGTTAAAGGTAGAACAAATTATTGCATGCCAAATCAGTTGTTTTGAATTTGAATTTTTAGTTTCAATTATTCATGTACTATGTTCAGATCGTACTATGACCAATCACGTCTAATAATAGAAGTAGGTATTAGTTGCACCCAGGGCCATGCAAGTTGAACTTTTGTTTACGGTGCCCTACAATAGATGGTGCTAGTGTGTTAAGATTTGTTTAATTTTTTATAGGTTTTTCCAATGTGTTAGTTCCTTGATTGGCATCACATTGCCAACTGCATCAATGACAACATCGCTCTCATGTTATACCCTGGACGGGCATAGTTTGGTTGGTAGGGGCCACCCGCCCACCCCACCTTCGCTCGCATAGTTTTTTCATTGGATATAGATGTTTTATATTGTTGAAACCATGCCAAGGAGAGTGTTATCTATGGAAAAAACTATGCGAACAAAGGTGGGGTGGGCGGGTGGCCCCTACCAACCAAACTATACCCTCTCACCATTTCAAACCACTTGAACTATGCTATTATCCATTATTTTCTATGAATAAATTAATGTCATTTATTAATTTAAGATTATTTAAAAAAATATATGTGAAAAATAATGTAATGCATAGTTTAAGTCGTTTGAAATAGTGGGAGGGTATAGTTTGGTTGGTAGGGACCGCCCGCCCACCCTACCTTTGTTCGCATAGTTTTTTCCATAGGATAACACTCTCCTTGGCATGGTTTCAACAATATAAAACATCTATATCTAATGAAAAAACTATGCGAGCGAAGGTGGGGTGGGCGGGTGTCCCCTACCAACCAAACTACACCCGTCTACTATTTCAAACGACTTGAACTCTGCACTACATTGTTATCCATTACTTTCTATGATTCAATTAATTTCATTTATTAATTTACGTCTAATGTATAAAAAAATATGAGAAACAATGTAGTACATAGTTCAAGTCGTTTGAAATAGTGGACGGGCATAGTTTGGTTGGTGGGGGCCACCCGCCCACCCCACCTTTGCTCGCATAGTTTTTCTATAGAATAACACTCTTCTTGGAATAGTTTATGCAATATAAAACGTCTGTATCCATTGAAAAAAGTATGCGGCCGAAGGTGGGGTGGGCGGGCGGCCCCCACCAACCAAACTATGCCCGTTCACTATTTCAAATGACTTGAACTATGTACTACATTGTTTCTCACATTTTTTTTTATACATTAGACGTAAATTAATAAATGAAATTAATTGAATCATAGAAAGTAATGTATACAAAATGTGAGAAACAATGTAGTACATAGTTCAAGTCATTTGAAATAGTGGACGGGCATAGTTTGGCTGGTAGGGGCCACACGCCCACCCCACCTTCGGCCGCATACTTTTTTCAATTGATACAGACGTTTTATATTGTATAAACTATTCCAAGAAGAGTGTTATCCTATGGAAAAACTATGCGAGCAAAGGTGGGGTGGGCGGGTGGCCCCCACCAACCAAACTATGCCCGTCCACTATTTCAAATGACTTGAACTATGTACTACATTGTTTCTCATATTTTTTTTATACATTAGGCGTAAATTAATAAATGATATTAATTTAATCAAAGAAAATACGGGTAATAGTGTAGTGCATAGTTCAAGTCGTTTGAAATAGTGGACGGGCATAGTTTGGTTGGTAGGGGCCACCCGCCCACCCCACCTTTGCTCGCATAGTTTTTCCATAGGATAACACTCTTCTTGGAATAGTTTATACAATATAAAACGTCCGTATCCATTGAAAAAAGTATGCGGGCGAAGGTGGGGTGGGCGGGTGTCCCCTACCAACCAAACTATGCCCGTCCACCATTTCAAACGACTTGAACTCTGTACTACATTGTTATCCATTACTTTCTATGATTCAATTCATTTCATTTATTAATTGACGCCTAATGTATAAAAAAAATATGAGAAGCAATGTAGTATCTAGTTCAAGTCATTTGAAATAGAGAGATAATTTGAGAGCGAAGCTGTTATTGATGTAGTTGGCAATAGTTGGCACCATCATTTTCTTTATCCATGCACATTTCTTTATTATGGTGGCACCTAGGGCTACCCCCACCACAACTTCTCGTAGCCACGCCCCATTCCCCTACTCCACATCGCCATTTAATTGTAATGATACCAACCTGATCACTAAAAACAATGCCGCCCAACACTTTCCGATCAATCTCTCCCGTGTCTGGCGAAACAAGTTTTTCACCAAACGTCTCCACGATTGCCTTAAAGCAATCTGTGCCCGGTTTGTAAACCTGATGGCCTAAAAGGTCGCAATCGATCACATGCGCGCCTAACTCGCCCAGTTTCTTCGCCACACCGGACTTACCACTAGCAATGCCACCTACACACAAACAAACATTAGTACAACTACCCGATATGAACCTCATACACCCACCAGTCAAACCAATAACATAAGGCCGTTTTGGCAACGTGCTATCTCTAATTGGCCGCAGAGGAGTGCCCAAAAGCCGCATACGCGCGGTACTCGAGCTGACTTTAACCTCCTCATTTGGATTCGGATAGGGCTCGTCGATCAGCTCCACGGTGATCATGTCAACCAGTGGCATATTTTTGCTGGCACGCACTGGGAAGTAAAACAAAAATCTTTACCAGAGTCAACTCGCAAGTCTTTTAAGCGTCAGTTAAATTAAAATAGATTCAATAAAAAACTTAACAAGTTTCAATTATTCATCTGCTATGTTCAGCTCTTACTATGACCAATCATGTACTGCGCTTGTCTTCAAGAATTTTGTTGTTTGTTGTTGATGACAATTTGTATTTTATATTTTTAACCCTGGTCTCTGATGTAGAAGGTTTTAGCTTGCTTCCATTACTAAATCCTGATGAAGCTCAAGAACTCTTTAGCGAAATATCGATATTATAATAATTCGATGCTGAACGAAAGCGCCTTTGAGGTGCTATGTTTAGCTCATACTATGACTAATATATTTGAGGGTTAGTTTTTCGATGAAAAAACTAGTTAGGAGGAACTTTGATGGGTTTATCATTGCTAGTAGCCCCCGTGGCGTGCAGTATCGCTAATATCTTGCGGTTGTGCGCCGCCGGTTGTAAGTGTCGAGGTAGAATTAGAATAGCCAAGAGTGATAAACACTCAATAATTGAAAGTAGAAACTTGTTCAAGCTTCTTGACGAATCTAGTACAGTGTAATTCATGCTTTACTCTTAAGTTATACCTTCATTTATTTTCTGACCTCCTCGAGAGGTCTCCTCGCTCACCACCAGTAGATCCATAGTGGGGTCATGCTGGGTTGGCCCAAAGGGATCCGAAATGGGCACCACGCTGATATTTAATTCCGGACAAATGTCGGTGAGGAAGCTCTTGACGATATCGATGCGTTCCTCCACGGGTTGGATCAGTTCCCATAAGGTTTTTGCTGTTTGTCATAAAAAAAGTCGGATATAGTCGTTTTATAAAAAATTCACATGTTACAATTGGGCACTTCGTGTATTTACGTTCGTCTTCGGTTGGTTTGTTTGACAGTTGTTTGCTATTATCATTGATGCAGTTGGCAATGCTATTATTTATGGCCTGTCATCTGTTTTTAATAGTCTGAACTATATCCTTCAATTGATTTTACTTAACAATATGATTTTACATAAACATATGAATGACTGTCATAGTTTAGAACAAAACAATTGAATACGATAGCTCGAAAAATTGTTACCAACACCGATATACCGGTATTTTTCAACTAATATGGGTATTTATTTAAATACCGGCAAATGTAGTCCAAAATCCCGATAATATTGATCATATAGCTGAAACTAGTAGCCTGGAATAGTCCCATAATAAATATATCTATATTAGAATATCGGTGAGGTTGATGTCCGTATTCACCAACATCCCATACACTTTATAGGTCCCATAAGCTATTGAATGGATAAATTGACAACGTCATCGTGACAGAATATACCAAAACAAATGTCAAACACCTTGAATAGCGCTTGCGATTGGAGCTTTGATGACACCTTTTGTTTAATTGTTTAATTATTCAGTGTTTCCAATAGAGAGACTCTAAAGTAACTAGATTCCCTAGATAATGTATTTATTGTTGCTATAACAATGAATACTTATGGGTTCAATAGCTATTGATAGATTTATAGAACGTTGGTGAATACGGGAGTTAAACTAGTAGCCCCATAATAAATATTTTTATATTAGAAGATCGATGAGGTTAACACCTCTATACCAGAAACCCTGCCTTTTCTCCGTACTGTTTATTAATAATTATAAATCTGTGTATTATTAAATTCTTGGAGAATAAAGTCTATTATTATTATTAACTACGTAATAATACTATAGTATGGTATGGGATCCCGAGATTTAAATACAGAAATACCGAATTGTCTTGAAATACCGGTATTAAAATCGATTCAAATACTAATTAATACTCTTTTGGGTAAATTTTTGCTTACTCGTCAACATATTCTCCTCCGTCACCCCCACCGTGATCCTATCCTGTGTGCGCAACGCCGACTCCGACAGCATAAGTTTGTGGGCGACGTGGAGCCGATCAAATGTCCCACCCAAAACTGAATGTTTGTAAATTTTATCAGTCGCACCATTACTGTTCAAAAAAGGTTGCTCCAAAGGTCCTGATTCGATTGTAACCACCCCAAATTGTTTGTTCATATTACTAACACGCCCACTGACAAAAGTGTCAATGTCTGTTTGGCTGTGCACTTTGTCGAAAATCACCAAATCAATTGGTTTTTGGGTGTGGATGCTTTTCAGGTTGCCATATTTCAGTCCGGAGAGGAGCACCCGCACGTCCAAGTGCTCACATTCTATAGCAGCCTATGAAAAAATGAGAAATTAATAATTATTTGTTGGAAATATATTTCGTTCCTGATTATCTACCATATTATTGGTATAAGGATTTAATTGATGCAACATAACCTTACAATCAGTAGTCAAAATGTAACGGTCCATTTTGCATTTAAGTGAGCGTTATTTATTAACTGCTGTTTAAGAATATTGACATAATTATTGGTTTAAATAGGTCACATTGGAAATAAATTATATAACTAAACATCACATATACCTGTGAGTATATCCTGCTAATTGTTTGACTAAATTTAGGCCATGAGCTGAATACAGTGGGGTGGAACAGCCCCAAAGGCTCTGAAAGTGCAGACAGCAACTGAATGTAGAGTGTGCTCTTCACATTCTTCTTAATGCTGGATAGCACCTTGCTGATTTGTGTCGGATTGGACACGATCAGTAAACCCGTTTTCGCCAGCATTGTCCTAAATCCCACCCAGAGTCCAAATATTATGACATGTCATAAACACCAGAATTTGTAGGTTAACACATTTTTATTTCAAGGTTAACCCACCGCACAGTGTTGTCAATAGTGGGATAAAAAATATTTACTATGACCAATCACGTACCACGCTAGTATTTTATGCGAGACATGATTGGCTATAGTATGAGCTGAATGTAACACATGAATCATTTAATTTAGAAATTCATTCAAATTTCTTGACGAATCGTGTACAAATAATTCACGCTTTACATATTAAATACACTCCTAAAAAACATTGTACTTGTTTTACACTATTTCGGTTATACACGGTTGATAAAATAATGATTTTTTTTACAAAAACTGGTAAAAATGTATATCTTGTCTTTTGAAGATTGTCCACTTCAAGAGACAAGATATGTCCATCGCTGCCCCACATAGCACTATAAGGGGTAGCCCTAGGAACGGATCTCCCGCGTAAATCGGTGGACAAATGTATAGGCAAAAGCGAAAACACGGTGGTGACTTTGCGTGTGGTACGGCTACTAACTGAACTAAAAGTTAGAGTCGATACTTCTAACATTGGAAACACTGACAATAACAAAAATGAAGTTAGTTACAACATGATCGAACTAAATTTTAAATTTACCCCGAATACAAAACGAAATTAAGATTATATTGGGTAAATTATTTAACTTTGCATACTTGCATTAGTTTCTATTTACAAAAGAACAAATATTACAAAAATACATCCCCTATTACAAACTATTTCCACAATAAAACAACATTTTGATCACGTTCAAGTTGGTCCTCGAGTTGCTGACTGCTAATCCCAGTCGAGCAACAAATTTCATCCAAACTCGCGCTGCCATTCAGAGATTTCTGCAAGACATTAGAGTCGCCAATGAGTACAGGGTACTTCTGCACGCGTCTGATCAACCCCTCGAGCACCCCAAACTGCACCAATTTCCGCTCGTTGATCCACAACGCGGACGGGTTCATGCGTAAACAGAGGTCTTTGATAGTGGTACCTCGGGTCATCGCTGCGTACATTCGGAAAACATCGCGTAGATTCGGCTGCTGGCGTTGCGATTTCGCGACGTACTTCAAGCAGCGCGTCTGCAGGTCGACGCTTTGCGCTAGTTTACGGAGTTTAGGGGTGGTGCAGTAGACGTTGCCGTACTGAAAGAGCGGCACGAGGGCTACGACTTTGTAGTAGACCAGGTTCTGCACGCACGCCTTCACCAGGTTGTTCTCGACGTCGGACAGCGTGGCGATGCGGGCGACGTGGTTGAACCCGTCGATGTACGGCGCCACGGCGTGCGTCGTCAAATCCCACTGCTGGTCGGGCAGTGGTTTGATGAAAACTGGTACTTGGTGGTCGGATACTGTTGTGGGGTCAATTCGGATGCTAACTAGTTTTAGATGTGTGGCGGTTGGACCCTCTGTTAATGCGCACTCACCTGGAATTTGGAATACACACATTTTATATTGTTAAAGACCAGTAGTAAGACCTTAAGAAACCTCATCCTGCTGCTAATAGAATTGGCCTCTTTGACCGATCAAAGGTGAAAAAGGATTTGGAAGAAACGAAAATTACCTGCCTATAGGTCAGAGAAGTAAAAATCGCTGTTTCAAGGTCATGAGAAAGATAATAGAATCAGCCTCTTTGACCTATCAAAGGTCATAAAGGATTTGGAAGAAACGAAGAAGAATTAATATATACTAATCATTGATAATAATGAGATGTCACTCCTTTGGTGGAGGTCGTGAGGAGAAGGTCAACATGACATTAACAAGATTCGGAGGAAGTTTCTTCAAATTCCTAATTCGTGCAAAATATCTCTAATGTAATGATGGAATTTCCATTCAATAGCTTATGAGACCTATAAAGTTTATGGGATGTTGGTGAATATACGGGCATATAAGCAGTAATAATTTTTGAAAATTTAAATACAAATTATTGTCACCTTTTGTGTTCAGATCAGTGAGCACTTGTTTCAATATGGGTGCCAACTTTGCAGAGCACGGGCTGGCGGATAAGAAGCTGCTTTCCATCTCCATTGCCTTGAGGTACTCGGAAAATTTCATTACAACCGGCTCGAGATGGACGGTCCGTGAACAGCTGTCGCAAACGAAGCACAAGTTGAAGTGGAAGGCATTGCGCGCGTACTTTTTGTCGTCTATGCGCACGGGGAATCCCAAAATTTTATAGTCGGTGAGTGTACTGAAACAAGAATATAAAAATAGGTGTGTCCTTAAAGCAAGTATGGGTAACTGGATGATTAGAAAACGTTAAAAATACATCGCACAATCACTACTGACACTGTAACCCGCGTATTCAGCAACGTTCTATAACCCCCGTATTCACCGACGTTACATAAATCTATCAATAGTTATTGAACCCATAAGTATTCGTTCTTATAGCAACAATAAATACATTACCTAGTTAATGCAGTTACTTTAGAGTCTCTCTATTGGAAACACTGAATAATTAAACAAAAGGTGCTATCAAAGCTAGTGCTATTCAAGGTGTTTGACATTTGTTTTGGCATATTCTGTCACAATGACGTTGTCAATTTATTCATTCAATAGCTTATGGGACCTATAAAGTTTATGGAATGTTGGTGAATACGGGCATAAATCTATCAATAGCTATTGAACCCATAAGTATTTGTTGTTATAGCAACACTAAATAAATAATCTAGGGAATATAGTTACTTTAGATTCGCTCTATTGGAAACAGTGTCATCAAAGCTCCAATCACAGGCGCTATTCAAGGTGTTTGATATTTGTTTTGGCATATTCTGTCACAATGTCGTCAATTTATCCATTCAATAGCTTATGGGACGTATGAAGTTATGGGATGTTGGTGAATACGGGCATAAATCTGCAAAGTACTTTAGTTTTTGAATAATTGCACTTAATAAATTGCATTTATTAATTTTTAATTATTATTTTTATTTTCCGAATACAGCACTGCTGTAGATGGAAGGTATTGGCATAGCGAAAACTTTTTCTAAGATTGTCGAAATATGCAATCATTTTCCGAGAAATAAACTACACTAGAAAGAAGGTATTGTTGTCGCGAACAATTTAGTAAATCACGCGGGAAATTGGCGAAAATGGTCGCATGTTAAATGTAGTAATAAACATGAAAATATGAGATACATTAGTAAATTTGGGAAAATGCAAGAAAATGTGGAAATATGTGAGCAAATGTGGGAAAATGTGGATTAATGTGAACAAATGTGGGAAAATGTGAAAAAAATGTAGATTAATGTGAGAAAACGTGGAATAGAGTGGGAAAATGTGTCAAAACGTGTCAAAATGTGTGAAAATGTAAAAAAACTTGGAATAGAGTGGGAAAATGTAGGAAAACTTGGAATAGAGTGGAAAAATGTGTCAAAACGTGTCAAAATATGTGAAAATGTAGGAAAACGTGGAATAGAGTAGGAAAATGTGTCAAAATGTGTGAAAATGTAGGAAAACTTAGAATAGAGTGGAAAAATGTGTCAAAACGTGTCAAAATATGTGAAAATGTAGGAAAACGTGGAATAGAGTGGGAAAATTTGTCAAAACGTGTCAAAATGTGTGAAAATGTAGGAAAACTTGGAATAGAGTGGAAAAATGTGCCGAAACGTGTCAAAATGTGTGAAAATGTAGGAAAAGGTGGAATAGAGTGGGAAAATGTGTCAAAACGTGTCAAAATGTGTGAAAATGGAAGAAAACGTGTAATAGAGTGGGAAAATGTGTCAAAACGTGTCAAAATGTGTGAAAATGTCTCAAAATGTCTAAAAATTTCAAAAATGTGATTGTAAGTATCGAAAATTGTAAAAAAGCGAAACATGTCAGTCAATGCAGTTCGGAAAGTCGTGTGGTGCCCACACCAGATATTTTATTATTCATTTTGTTTACTAGATGAATTATTTATATTTAGGGGTTCAAAAACGGGGTAGTGCAAGCGTACCGCACGACAGTCGTACATGAAGAGACTGTCGCATAGCCTCTCCTACCCAATTCCGACTCTCACCGCCACGTGGTGAACCCTGGAAACCTGAGCAACCCCTTTCGAGATGCGGTACCCAATCCGTGTGGAGGAAGGGGTCAGGGCAAACGAGAGCGGGAGAAATGGCCCTCCAAAAAAGGGGTTTGTCATGAGGCTAACAACACCACATTGTAAAAAAAAACACAAATGGCCTCAAAACACTAAGATGGATAACAGTAGACAAAGCTCATGATGAAAATAGGTCATGAGACTAACAACACCACATTGTAAAAAAAACACAAATGGCCTTGAAACACTAGGATGAATAACAGTAGACAAAGCTCATGATGAAATTAGGTCATGAAGCTAACAGCACCACATTGTAAAAAAACACTAATGGCCTTGAAACACTAGGATGGATAACAGTAGACAAAGCTCATAATGAAATTAATTCATGAGGCTAACAACACCACATTGTAAAAAAAAAACACAAATGGCCTTGAAACACTGGATGGATAACAGTAGACAAAGTTCATGATGAAATTGGGTCATGAGGCTAACAACACCACATTGTAAAAAATAAACACAAATGGCCTAAAAACACTGGATGGATAACAGTAGACAAAGCTCATGATGAAATTAGGTCATGAGGCTAACAACACCACATTGTAAAAAAAACACACAAATGGCCTCGAAACACTAGGATGGATACCAGTAGACAAACCTCAAACCTCATGATGAAATTAGGATAACAATGTAAGGAAGCACTGGTAAGCCATGGGCCATACTAACAAGAAATGTTACACATTACTACTATTACACATGACTAATAGGTGACCATTATACTACCCAATTCCTCTCCGGTCATGGGTGTTTCAGTTCATATTTATTTAAATATAAAAAGATAGTCTCCAAATTGTACCATATGGGTGTGTATTGCAATATAGATATTTTGCTTAATTTGTTCACCCCCGTATTCACCATAAATCTATCAATAGCTATTGAATCCATAAGTATTTGTTGTTATTGTAACAATAAACATTTTCTAGGGAATGGTAGTTACTTTAGATTCTCTCTATTGCAAACACTGAATAATTAAACAAAAGGTGTCATCAAGGTCCAATCGCAATCACTATTCAAGATGTTTGACATTTGTTTTGGCATATTCTGTCACAATGACATTGTAAATTTATCCATTCAATAGCTAATGGGAATGGAAAGTGAATCTGATTTTTCTAGGGAATGTAGTTTCTTTGGATTCTCTCTATTGCAAACACTGAATAATTAAACAATAGGTGTCATTATAGCTCCAATTGCAAGTGCTATTCAAGGTGTTTGACATTTGTTTTGGCATATTCTGTCACAATGACATTGCCAATTTATCCATTCAATAGCTAATGGGACCTATAAAGTTTATGGGATGTTGGTGAATATAGGCATATATAAGCCTATATTGTAAAAATTGTTATCAGTATTAAAAATTACATACACTGTAATGGTACTTTTCTGCAATTCGGCTTTGGTAATAATGTAAACACTGATGCTATCGAACAGCTCTTTTGATATGAAATTCTCTGGAACCTATGGAAAGTCTTATTTTATTTGATTATATAGCTATTATCAATTTATCATATTACCTGACAAGATATTATAGGTCCGGCTGTGGGGTGGAACTCACAGAAAAATATGCACCGTATGGGCCCCTCTTTGCCGCAGTTTTCGAGGCACCGACTGCCGTCCGCCTGCATTTTAACGCAATCAAAATAAACACATCTTCATTGCTCTATATATTTTTATTCGAACTACTGTCACTATAAATCACTAGAACAGCTGGGCAATAGTTCTAATACACCAGTTTTGATTATATTATAAAATCTCAGCTATTCAAGGGAATATTAATTTCCTGTATTTACCAACGTTATATTAATCTATCAATAGCTATTAAACCCATAAGTATTCATTGTTATAGCAAGAATAAATAAATTATCTGGGGAATCTAGTTACTTTAGATTCACTCTATTGGTAACACTGAAAAATTAAAGAAAATGTGTCATCAAACCTTGTGATTGGAGGTTTGATGACACATTCCCTTTACTTTTTCAGTGTTACCAATAGAGTGAATCTAAAGTAACTATATTCTATGATAATCTATTTATTCTTGCTATAACAATGAATACTTATGGGTTTAATAGCTATTGATAGATTTATAGAACGTTGGTAAATACAGGAAATTAATATTCGAGGTGTTGACATTTATTTTGACCATTTCTATCACAATGACATTTTCAATTTATACTTTCAATAGTTTATGGGACTTATAAAGTTTATGGAATGTTGGTGAATACGGGCTAGGTGCCCGTATTTGAATAGATAAATTTAAAATCTCATTGTGACGGAATATGCCAAAAACAACTGTATGGCATATTCTGTCGCAAAGACTTTTTAAATGTATCCATTCAACCCCGTATTCACCAACGTTCTATAAATCTATCAATAGCTATTGAACCCATAAGTATTCGTTATAGCGTTGATTGAAGTATATTAAATACTTCAATCAACGGTTATAGCAACAATACATAAATTATCTAGGGAATGTAGTTACTTTATTGGAAACACTGAATAATTAAAGAAAATGTGTCCAATCACAAGTGCTATTCAAGGATTATTTTGAGCATTACTGTCATAATGACATTTTAAATTTATCCATTCAATAGCTTATTGGACCTATAAAGTTTATGGGATGTTGGTGAATACGGGCATAATTAATATATAATATTATATTTAATATACCGATTTTTGAAGCTTTTAAAGACCTATCAATCTTGGTGAATAATAATAATAATAATAGTGATATTTTTTTTATTACTGTCACTACAACAGCTGGGTAGTTCATATACACCAGTTTTGGTTGCGTTCTAAAATCCCAGCTTATTCAATGCAATAATATAATAATTAATTCATACATAATTATAATATAAAATTAAATTTAAACCGTTTTTATAGCTTTAAGAAGCTATAAATATTCGTGAATAATAATAAACCATAATGAAAGTCTGCTATTTATAACAGATATATCGATATTTATTTATCGTTACATTGGCAACACTGCTACTTTTTAAGTTATGTACATTAATCTATGATCATTTGGTTGCATAACGTCATCTAAATACATAACCTGCAGTATCATCATCGGCAAAATGAAGCTCAAATTTTACTACGACCTACTTTCGCAGCCTAGTAGGGCGATATATATCCTCCTTAGGGCATCCAATGTTTCATACGAGGATTGTCCAGTTCCTCTCAGAAAAGGTACATGGCTTGTTTAATTGGTATATTCAGAAAATAAACTAACGTTGAGTTAATAAAAATTAGTTTTTATTCTTTAGTATTATTAATTATTATTATATATTAATTATTATAATATATTAATTATTATTATATATTAATTAATTAAGATTATGGGGATAACGAAACTATATTAATTATGGCTATCTCACTTTAGCAGTGATAACATGTATATAGATAACCCTTTATCTATTTATGGGCGAACTTTGTATTATTATCGTATTATTATCTCTTTCCGTGCGTTGCACTGTTAATAATATTAAACTAGTTTTATAGCCCAACAGGTAATCTTGGTTATACTGCAATTCATACAAGGCTCTTAAGTAAACTTTAAAAAAAACTTAACATATATGAAAAAGTGGCGGGATATTTAGGCGGGCGTTTAACCATAGTTCCTTTGTTTCAAAAATGTGTGTTTGAAGATGGAACATATTCACTAAAAACTGCTTTATATTTAATATATTATAATATTCAAGCTCCTCAATACTGTATTCAGAGCACTGAGGAGCTTGAATACTAAAGAAATAGTAATGTTTGTACTCATGTCCTACGACAAGTCATTTCCCGCATTGATTTTGGTGCGGCAAATACTACTTTTCGCACTAGTGCGGGAAGCAGCCAGTGTTGCCAACTTGAAATTCGGTAAATGTGTATTTATAAATATGAGAATGCATGCAAGCATAACGTACACCTCTTATACTTCAAATAGCATTAAAAATTAACAATATGGTACTGAATAAATAAATACATTTTTTAAGAAAATATAGACTTTAAATTAAATGTAATTGGTAGTGTGACAACCTATTTGTCACAACAATTTTAAATAAGTTTAAATAAATATTTATTATTTATTCGTACAAAAAATATGATACATTATTCGTGCAATAAGGCTGTTTCCCGAATTCGCTCTTAATACAGCGCTCGCCTTCGGCTCGTGCTGTAAACTCATTCGCTCATTCGGGAAACTTGCCTTCCTGCACTAATAATGTAAATTACTATTACATTATTAGTGTAGGAAAGCAAGTTTCCCGAATGAGCGAACAGCACGAGCCGAAGGCTGTATTAAGAGCCTGCCTTATCGCACGAATAATGTATCTTATTTTTTTTGTACGTATAAAAACTTTAATATTTATTTTAAGTTATTTAAAGTTGTTGTGATAAATAGGTTAAGTCACACTACTAATTACATTTAATTTGAAGTTTTCTTCAAAATTGTATTTATTCAGTACCATATCGTTAATTTTTAATGATATTTGAAGTATAAAAGGTGTACGCTGTGCTTGCATGCATTCTCGTATTTATAAATACACATTTACATTTGTACCGAATTTTAAGCTGGCAACACTGACTACTTCCCGCATTAGTGCGGGAAGTAGCCAGTGTTGCCAGTAGTATTTTCCGCACCCAAATCAATGCGGGAAATTTTTGTCTTAGGACATGAGTACAAACATACAATTATAATATAGTATAAATATGGTCCCACCCTTAATGCCTAATCTGTTATTTGTAACGGGTATAACTAAATATATAATTGCGTGTAATTTAAACTTAGACTGACATTTATAACCTATTTTCGGAGCGCAATATTTTATCTCGTTCCTTACTCCGGTTGCACCTCCTTGAAACTTGGTACGCCTGAGCTGTGACGATTAGCTCCGGTGCAAACAGTTCGGAGCAGCTAGTAACGTTAAACGAAAACAGCTATAACCACATTATATATATATATATATATATATATATATATATATATATATATATATATATATATATATATCATGTGGTTATAGCTGCTTTCGTTTAACGTTACTAGCTGCTCCGAACGGTATACACAATTACATGTATGACAATGTACCTTAATGTTATAAGAAAACAACAACAACAACACATTGTTTTTATTAGAAAAATTATGATTTCTAGGTGCTCAATTAACAGATGATTACAAAAATAACGTATCAAAGTTTCAAAAAGTGCCAGTGTTGCACGATGGCGACTTTAAACTGACTGAAAGGTAACCAAAATGTATGTAAAATGTATTTTCAGTCATTTAATGTTCATGTTTTGTATATTAAGCGTCGCCATTTTGCGCTACCTCGCTGCTCAGAATGTTCTGGCCGACTCATGGTATCCAAAGGATAGCAAAGAACAGGCTAAAGTAGACGAGTATCTCGAGTGGCAACATCACAACACGCGTGGGTTCTGTTCAATGTATTTCGCAATGGCGGTAAGGACAATTTATATAATTAAGATTCTACATCAATAAATGGAAATTAGATGCTCGAACTCTTCACAGCTATTGATTATATTGCCATTCCACTGACCATTAAACTTACCAACTGACAATAATTGATCATAAAATGCTGTGTGAAAATTGATAATATTCGTACTTGCAATATTGGACAATAATTCTACATTTATAGTGTTGCCTAATGTGAGACGAACCCGTTGAGCAGCATATGTACACATTCATTACTGACATAAACGAAAAATACAATTTTAGAACAAAAATTATCTACGGAAATATAAATTATTCAATAACGAAAAATTGGCGCCAAAAGTATATGTCACCTTTGCACCATTTCGAGCCGGCGCAGTGGCGTCGGTAATTCTATAGGTCAATATTGGACAATAATTCTACATTTATAGTGGTGCCTAATGTAAGAAGAACCCGTTGAGCAGCATATGTACAAATTAATTATTGATATAAGCGAAAAATACAATTTTAGAACAAAAATTATCTACGGAAATTTAAATTATTCAATAACAAGTTTTTGTTGCATAATACCAACCTTAATGGTTTGAAACCTTCTAAACATTAATACATGTTGATATTATCGTATCCTGTTTATCGTAAAAACTATACCAATTTATTTTAGTGGCTAATGCCTCAAAGAACTGGCAAACACTTATCACCAGAGAAACTCGAAGGCTACAAACAACGTATGTCTGACTGTCTGGATTCTATAGAAACATTATGGTTGTCTCCAGGTCCCTATATTGTGGGCAACAAGTTGACAGCGGCTGATATTTGGGCGGCGTGTGAAATCGAACAACCCAGTAATAGATTTTCCGAGTGGCTGATAACATGCGATTCTTTTAGCTTGACTTGGCTTTGAAAGAAAATCATATGGCACTCACAAAATATAATTTGGGGGCTCGAATATTTCACCAACTAATATAAAAACTTAAGGTTCAATCTATATTTTCTGTATTAACCTCCGTATTCACTATAAATCTATCAAGTGCTATTGAACCATAAGTATTCGTTGTTATAGCAACAATAAATACATAGGAAATGTAGTTACTTTAAATTCTCTCTATTGGAAACACTGATTAATTAAACAAAAGGTATCATCAAAGCTTCAATTGCAAGCGCTATTCAAGATGTTTGACATTTGTTTTGGCATATTCTGTCAAAATGACGTTGTCAATGTATCCATTCAATAGCTTATGGAACCCTTATATATATATATATATATATATATATATATATATATATATATATATTTAAATTTATGGGATGTTGGGAATACGGCCATAATGCCCGTATTCACCAATATCCCATACACTTTATAGGTCTCATAAGCTATTGAATGGGTAAATTGACAAACGTCATTGTGACAGAATATTCCAAAACAAATCTCAAATACCTGTAATAGTGGTTGTGATGTCATCTTTTGTTTAATTTACTCAGTGTTTCCAATAGAGAAAATCTAAAGTAACTATTTTCTCTAGATAATGTATTTATTGTTGCTATAACAACGAATACATATGGGTTCAATAGCTATTGATACATTTATGGAACGTGAATACGGGGGTTACTATGGCAAATTGATATATCGGGCACTGCCAACACAATCTCAAGCAAATTCAACGCCGCTTTGTTAATTAGAAAGAATCGCATGTTACTTATAAGCTATTTTTATTACCAATTCTTGTTTTTAGGGATGACAGGCTACGACCCGACTGTCGGTCGTCCGATTTTAGCTGCGTGGTTGGAGAGGGTTCGTAAGGAGGCCGATCCCAGTTACGGGAAAGCCCATGAAATCCTTAATAAGGTGGTTAAGAAAAACGAAGCAAAACTTTGAAATTGCTCATTTCAAAACACAATTCAAGTGGGTTAGATTCGTATATACCACCATTTTGATATGCATCATCTTATTGATATTTGTATTTTTAAATAAATTTTTATTAATGTTGGTACACTTGATACATCTTATAAAAAAAAAACTTTTTAAATATTGGATTGTTAAGGCGTCTACTTTGTGATAATTCATTTTAAAGGATAAATAAAACGATTTTTTACTTTGTTTAAGCTCTAGCCGAAACTAGTTGCAAAGTGTAACTGAAGTGTGATAAAAAACAAAGTAAAAAATCGTTTTATTTATCCTTTAAAAACTTTTTAGCTATTTATTTGGCCGAGCTCTTCAAAGCTGTAAATGGAATAAACCTACGCTCGGTTTTTCTAACGAATCTTAACACTCGTCTTGTATACACTCGTTTCGAACCCACGTCTCTGGTTATCGCGGCCAACGTGCTAACCAATTACCACGTAGGGTCTTGGTTGGTAGCACGTGAAATGTTCGTTATATCTTTGTGATATAATATTATATATTTCTTTATTTTCCCACAGGAGGGTGAAATTTTTAGAGTAGTCACATTGGCCTATTTACAGCCTCACATAATTATACACGCTCAAATTTATATATATATATATATATATATATATATATATGTGTGTGTGTGTGTGTGTGTAGAGTGTAGACTCTGCACTACACTACTATTCATAACTTTCTATAATTCAATTTCATTTATTAATTTAGACTTAATTTTAAAAATATATAGGGAATAATGTAGTGTAGAGTTCAAGCCATTTGAAATAGTGAAAGGGCATAGTTTGTTTGGTGGGGGCCACCCGCCCACCCCAACTTCGCTCGCATAGTTTTTTCATTGGTTACAAATGTTTTATATTGTTTAAACTATTCCAAGAAGAGTGTTATCCTGTGGAAAAACTATGCGAACAAAGGTGGGGTGGGCGGGTGGCCCCTACCAACCAAACTATGCCCGTCCACTATTTCAAACGACTTGAACTATGCATTACATTATTTTTCGCATATATTTTTTTAATTAGTCTTAAATTAACAAATAACATCAATTTAATCATAGAAAGTAACGAATAACAGTGTAGTGCACAGTTCAATTCGTTTGAAATAGTGGAGGGGCATAGTTTGGTTGGTGGGGGCCACCCGCCCACCCCACCTTCGCTCACATAGTTTTTTCATTGGTTACAGATGTTTTATATTGTTTAAACTATTCCAAGAAGAGTGTTATCCTGTGGAAAAACCATGCGAACAAAGGTGGGTTGGGCGGGTGGCCCCTACCAACCAAACTATGCCCGTTCACTATTTCAAACGACTTAAACTATGCATTACATTATTTTTCGCATATATTTTTTTAATTAGTCTTAAATTAACAAATGACATCAATTTAACCATAGAAAGTAACGAATAACAGTGTAGTGCACAGTTCAAGTCGTTTGAAATAGTGGAGGGGCATAGTTTGGTTGGTGGGGGCCACCCGCCCAACCCACCTTTGTTCGCATGGTTTTTCCACAGGATAACACTCTTCTTGGAATAGTTTAAACAATATAAAACATCTGTATCCAATGAAAAAACTATGTGAGCGAAGGTGGGGTGGGCGGGTGGCCCCCACCAACCAAACTATGCCCCTCCACTATTTCAAACGAATTGAACTGTGCACTACACTGTTATTCGTTACTTTCTATGATTAAATTGATGTTATTTGTTAATTTAAGACTAATTAAAAAAATATATGCGAAAAATAATGTAATGCATAGTTCAAGTCGTTTGAAATAGTGGACGGGCATAGTTTGGTTGGTGGGGGCCACCCGCCCACCCCACCATCGCTCGCATAGTTTCTTCATTGGATACAGATGTTTTATATTATTTAAACTATTCCAAGAAGAGTGTTATCCTATTGAAAAACTATGCGAACAAAGGTGGGGTGGGCGGGTGGCCCCCACCAACCAAACTATGCCCCTCAACTATTTCAAACGACTTGAACTGTGCACTACACTGTTATTCGTTACTTTCTATGATTAAATTGATGTTATTTGTTAATTTAAGACTAATTAAAAAAATATATGCGAAAAATAATGTAATGCATAGTTCAAGTCGTTTGAAATAGTGGACGGGCATAGTTTGGTTGGTAGGGACCACCCGCCCACCCCACCTTTGTTAGCATAGTTTTTCCATAGGATAACACTCTTCTTGGAATAGTTTAAACAATATAAAACATCTGTATCCAATGAAAAAACTATGCAAGCGATGGTGGGGTGGGCGAGTGTCCCCCACCAACCAAACTATGCCCTTTCACTATTTCAAATGGCTTGAACTATGCACTACATTGTTTTTCACATACTTTTTTTACAAATTAGGCCTTAATTAATAAATGAAAATAATTTTATCATAGAAAGTAATGGATAACAACGTAATGCAGACTTCAAGTCATTTGAGATAGTAAACAGGCATAGTTTGGTTGGTAGGGAACGCCCACCCACCCCACCTTTGCTCGCATAGTTTTTTTCCATTAGATAACACTCTTCTTGGAATGGTTTAAACAATACAAACCGCCTGTATCCATTAAAAAAACTATGCGAGCGAAGAGTAAATTTTTAAGCCTTATGTATATATGTATATATGTATATATGTATATATGTATATATGTATATATGTATATATGTATATATGTATATATGTATATATGTATATATGTATATATGTATATATGTATATATGTATATATGTATATATGTATATATGTATATATGTATATATGTATATATGTATATATGACCTATAGAATTATCAATGTAAATTTGAATTTTACACCATTTCGGGACCTCAATTTTTAGACACCAGGTTTCGCTTTGCTATCGGATAGAGGTCAATGGCAATTCCACTAGAACCAACGAAATAGAATGAATTCTATATCGTTGACTAGAACCGAATGAAAATTATTGGAGAATTTGTTGCTAATTAGTTATGCAAACAATAATTGTTTTGATATGTATATATATGTTATATATGTATATATATATATATGTATATATATATATATATATATATATATATATATGTATATATATATATATATATATATATATATATATATATATATATATATGTAAGCTTACATTTTTTGAAATATCAAACCGTTGATAACAACCCAATTTGGTGTAATCTATTTTACGATACTCATGTTTACCAACTGAGATTTTTCTATTTAAAACAATCAAAACCCTATTTTTCATTTTATACAAAATTCTTATTCGTTATTTCGAGGATTATAATTAATAGAAAATAGTCTATTCAACTATATTAGTCATGAATCCTAAAGAAAAGTCAAAATTAGCAATTTGAAATTGTTCGCCATAATAATACGTTGGTATTAATTATATTAGAAATGGAAATCTCGTAGAAATTAAAAATTATATGAATATTATAAAGTAATGTCACGCAACAGTCACAATTATTTTAGGTGTGTAATTCTATAATTAGACGTTTATTATCAATGATTTGCTTGGCAATCCAATGCCAAGCAAATAATTGATAATAAACGTCTGATTATAGAATTGTAATTTCTGTATACATGTGTGACGTAGCTGCAGATATAAAATCCAAGGGTCATAAAGTTGCATACCGGTTTTCCATAAACATAACCTGCCGAGTGAACTTTGCGGTCATTACATAGGGAGACACACAGAAAGTTACAAAATGACGATCAAGTTATACTACGATCTACTTTCGCAGCCCAGTAGGGCACTTTATATTATCCTAAAGATTTCGAAGGTCCCATTTGAAGACTGCCCGGTTGCATTAAGAAAGGGTACGTGCTTATATATAAGTAAAGATATACAGTATTAATTTAGGCTAATAATGGGTCAATTCTAATCATGGTTAATACAAAAGAATATATAATCCTAATATTCCCAATATCAGTGTTGCCATTTGAACGCTAACTAATTTTACAACATTAGATGCGTTCAGCGACTAACGAAATTTAATTCGCTACTACATTCAAGCTTGCAATCAAATTTGTTCAAATAATATCATGCATTAAAAGGGTATTGACCTATAGAATTATCAATGTAAATTTGAATTTTACACCATTTCGGGACTTCACTTTTTAGACACCAGTTGTCGCTTTGCCATCGGATAGAGGTCAATGGCAATTCCACTAGAACCAATGAAATAGAATGAATTCTATTTCGTTGACTAGAACCACAGATTAGCGTTGTTATATATACATATATAACAACGCTAATCTGTGCTAGAACCGAATGAAAATTATTGGAGAATTTGTTGCTAATTAGTTACGCAAACAATAATTGTCTTGATTTCGCCGTTTTTATACTTTGCCAGATTGATATTAACCTAGCAAACCATAATTTTCAATTAATTAGCAACTATTATGCCCGTATTCGCCAAAATTCCATAAATATAAAATAGGTCCCATACACTATTGAATGGATATATCGAAAACGTCATTGTGTCAGAAATGGTCAAAAAATATTTAACAACACCTTAGATACCGCTTGTGATTGGGAGCTTTGATGACACTTTTTGTTTAATTATTCAGTGTTTCCAATAGAGAGAATCTAAAGTAACTACTTTCTCTAGATAAGTTTAATCGTCAATTATTATGGAATTTCAGTTTATTAGTGTTTTTTAAAGTAAACCGAAATTCCATCATTTCACGACTTTTTATGGAGCGACTTTGACAGTTTTAAGTTTGAAACAGATGGTATCAAGAATCTCCGCCCTGTTGGCTGGATTTTTGAGCGATCGCTATGAACATAGACGTTTGCTATTATTACAAATGGTGTCGATTTTTGATCCTTCTTTCCGTAAAAGATGTTGTTTATCATTCACAGAACTGTAAAGTTGGCAGTAGTTATGTTTTGCCATTAATTTTTGAGATAATTCTATTCGCGATTCAAACGTTAACGGTTTTCTTCAAGGTAGTAGGTAAACAGCTGATCTATGTTATTGTTTGATCAGCTGATTGCATTAAAATCATATGATTTCAGTCACTTCTACAATAATGCGCGATTGTTAATATACTTTTAAGGTATAAATAGTATAACCTTGGCTCTATAGTCATGTATAAGATGAAAAAACATATGTTATACAAACAAATTCCCTACTAAATGTAGTTCATTTCCTGCCACCAGATGAAGTATCAGCTGGTTTGAAACGCTCAGCACTATGAAACGTGTACACGTTATAACGCATAATAATAGCGATCGGTCAAAAATCGCAACCCTGTGCTCATGTCCAACGTATTTACAAAATTCAATCAAAGAAAAAACAACAAAAAAACGTGTTATTAAAAGGAAATATATTTGTAGGTATCCATTTATCGGATGAGTACAAAACGAACATTTCAAAATTCCAAAAAGTGCCCGTACTACATGATGATGACTTCAAGCTTACTGAAAGGTTTGAATCATCATAAAACATACTTTTTAATTCTAGTTCAGTTGCGGCCGCGTTTCATGCTTTGTTAATATTATTAAATGTTATAGCGTTGCCATACTGCGATACCTTACCAGGAAGAATATTTTACCGGAATCTTGGTATCCACAGGACATGAAACAGCAAGCCAAAGTGGATGAGTATTTGGAGTGGCAACATAATAACACACGTATATTTTGCGCAATGTTCTTTCAACTTGCAGTAAGTATCGATGCTTATAACCTACAGCATAGACAACTGTAGCCCATTCTACTAAACAATAACATTATATACAGAATTACGAATAATCTTACTAAATTTCATAATTACGTTAAAAACAAAAAGGCACTTCTCAGAAACTACACACTATACAACAAACTAAAACAAGTTTTAAAATATTAATAACACACATATTCAATAAACACTGATACGACACTAGGAAGACAATCGTATTAAAAATACGTTCAGAACTTTCGTACGGTTGTGCATGCTTTCGCATAACCAAAAATGAAATGTGTCAAAGATGATAGTGCCAACCAAAGAACTAACACATTTTAACCTGGAAAACCCTATAAAAATTAATAAATTCTTAATACAATAGCGCCATCTGTTGTAGGGCACCGTAAATAAAGGCTCCACTTCCATGGCCCTGACCTACAGCAGTTACCCTTTTCTTAAAACGGGTAAACTAAAGCGTCGTGTGTAAACTAGATATACTACTTGTATATTGTGCTTTGTTTATGTTTCTATTCGTTTGTGTTTTAAGGTCGTTTTAGACAAGACAATTTCTTGACTCAAAAGTTAATCAAGATGCGAGACAATCTAAATTGTCTCGTATCATACTGCAAATTATTTGAAATATTGAATTGGATGGTAGATCGAATGGAAAAATATAATGCGTTCTATTTGGCTAGAACAAATTGTATGGGAGGAGGATATATGAATTTATTTCTTGAACAGCTTTTGAGCTAAGAAATTGTTTTGTCTAAAACGAACTTTAAGAGTAAAAGAAACGTACTTTTCTCTCTTACAATTCGTTTTAAACATCAGAGATTAGTAAATGTTATATTTAATTTATCTTTTTTTTATTTTATTTTATTTATTTTTTATTTGAAATATTGAATTGGATGGTAGATCGAATGGAATAATATAACACGTTCTATTTGTCAACGACAAATTGTATGGGAGGAGGATATATCAATTAATTTCTTGAACAACTTTTGAGCTAATAAATTGTCTTGTCTAAAACGACCTTTAGTCTCGTAATGCAAAACACCTAATAACGTTACTTGTTTCGTAAACTATTATTATAGCACGCATTTGTGGGGATTTTTAATGTGATAATATTGGCAACAGCCAAATTCAAATGTTGCCAATTAGAAAAATAAAACAAACCCTTGGTTTATTTCTTCCCGCCAACTGTGTGGCGTATTATAATTTGATATTTTAGTGGTTGATACCACTGTCGACGGGCTCGCAAATGCCTGCTGAAGAGTTAGACGTCCACAAGCAACGCATGTCTGATTGTTTGGATTCAATGGAAACGCTTTGGTTGGCATCAGGGCCCTATATCGCAGGAGACAAGCTAACGGCTGCCGATATATGGGCGGCTTGTGAAATTGAACAACCCAGTAAAATCAAGCAATTAAATTTTAGAGTATATAATGACTAAATATAATGTTTTTAAGGGGTTGCTGGATACGATCCCACTATCGGACGTCCAATTTTAGCAGCATGGCTGAATAGGGTACGCAGGGAGGCGGATCCGTCCTACGGTGAAGCACATGCCGTTCTAAATAAACTTGCCAAAAAAGCAAGGCTTTGAATGTTAAGTTGGTGGAACATGGTTTGAGGTGAAAGAGGTTGGGGCTTTTTTAAATTGAATATTTTAATAAAATACTCCTACTATTATTAATTCGGTGTGCCCTTATAATTCCCCATCCCATCCCATAAACTTTATAAACCCCATAAGCTATTGAATGGATAAATTTAAATTGTCATTGTGAATAGTGAATAGTGAATAGGTCCTATAAACTTTATAGGTCCTATAAGCTATTGAATGGATAAATTGACAAACGTCATTGTGCCAAAATATGCCAAAACAAATGTTGACACCTTGGTTAGTGCTTGTGATTTGAGCTTTAATGATTTTGTTTATTTATTCAGTGTTTCCAATAGAGAAAATCTAAAGTAACTATATTCTCTAGATAATGTATTTATTATTGCTATAACCATGAATACAACAAAAGGTGCCACAAAAGTTCCAATCACAAGCACTATTCAAGACTTTTGATATTTGTTTTGGCATATTCTTTATTATATTCATATATGCCAAAACAAATATCAAAAGTCTTGAATAGTGCTTGTGATTGGAACTTTCGTGGCACCTTTTGTTGTATTCATGGTTATAGCAATAATAAATACATTATCTAGAGAATATAGTTACTTTAGATTTTCTCTATTGGAAACACTGAAAAATAAACAAAATCATTAAAGCTCAAATCACAAGCGCTAACCAAGGTGTCAACATTTGTTTTGGCATATTTTGGCACAATGACGTTTGTCAATTTATCCATTCAATAGCTTATGGGACCTATAAAGTTTATAGGACCTATTCACCAACATCCCATAAACTTTATAGGTCCCATAAGCTATTGAATGGATAAATTCAAAACGTCATTGTGACAGAATATGCCAAAACAAATGTCAAATACCTTGAATAGCACTTGCAATTGAAGTTTTGATGACACATTTTGTTTAATCATTCAGTGTTTACAATAAAGAGAATCTAAAGTAACTACATTCCCTAGATAGTGTATTTATTGTTGCTACAACAAATACTTTTGGGTTCAATAGCTATTGATAGATCTATAGAATGTTGGTGAATACCGGGGTAAGTCTTATAAGTAAATAATTTTGAAGTCATAATCAACTTAAGTTGCCTAACTAATTGTTTCGAATACGCAATTTTGGTTGCATGTTCTATATCTATATATATATGACTAACAACATTGCACTTTGTATTCACTTTTCATCTGGTTGGTTAAAAATGACACTCAAGTTATACTACGATTTTCTTTCTCAGCCCAGTAGGGCCCTATACATTATTTTGCAATCCTCAAACATTCCGTTCGAAAAACGACCTGTGGCACTAAGACATGGTAACACAATTATTATTATTATTTAAATACATTCAACTACATTATTGGTTTATTTACCACAGGCGCACATCTTTCCGAAGAGTACCAATACAACGTTTCCAAGCTCCAGAAAGTGCCCGTGTTGCATGATGACAATTTTCGATTAAATGAGAGGTTAGCCACAGATTACAGATAGCAAAGTCTCGTTTTATTTTATTAGCGCCATTGCGGTGTGGTTTGAACTACTAAATAAACGCGGGAAATCATAAGATTATTAAGGTTAAAAACCAATATTCATAATTATTCACTTCTTCATTTGGTGCCCTCTCCTTACAGAAGGTTGGCGACCATCATGTGGTACTGTTCTTTATTTTGCGCGCACCGAATCAGTGTAGCTACCTCGCGAGTGTCTGAGGTTACGCGTAAACTTTTTTCCCTCTATTGGTGACACTGAATTATAAAACAAAAGGTGTCATCAAAGCTCCAATTGTAAACGCTATTCAAGGTGTTTAACATTTGTTTTGGCATATTCTATCACAATAACGTTGTCAATGTACCCATTTAATAGCTTATGGGACTTATAAAGTTTATGGGATGTTGGTGAATACGGGCATATGTCTTGGACTTGACAACCCTTTGTTGGTTATAGTTCTTTCTACCATTTTATGCCATTCGTCTCTATTTTCGGCAACTATTCTCCAATTCCGTGATGGTAGTAACTCTTCCAGTCAGCCTTTCCACTTTTTACGGGGTCTTCCTCTCGGGGTCTACTCGTGGTAGGTTTTCATTCTGTGATAAATGTTGTGTTCCTAACGGCTTTCATCCTTTGTATATTCCTTGTGATTTTATGTATAAAATAAATACTATACATACCCCCGTATTCACCGACGTTCCATAAATCTATCAATAGCATTGCCAACTGAATCAATGACAGCTTCGCTCTCATATGAGAGCGAAGCTATCATTGATGCAGTTGGTAATCTTCAATAGCAATTTAATCCTTAAGTATTCGTTGTTATAGCAACAATAAATAGATTATCTAGTTGATGTAGTTACTTTAAATTCGCTCTGTTGGAAACACTGAATAATTACCTCGCCTTAAATAATAATAAAATAAAATTTGTTATAAAATTCAGCGTTGCCATTCTGAGGTACCTATCCAGAAAAAAGAATTTACCAGAACAGTGGTACCCCAAAGATGCCAAAGGACAAGCCAAAGTGGATGAATATTTGGAGTGGCAACACCTAAATGTGCGCGCATCCTGCGCTTTATACTTCATAAAATCAGTGAGTTATAAAAGTTATATTCAAGCAAGTATCCGACTAAAATCCATTATCTGTAACTTGTTTTCGTCTTATTTTATTAATAGCATTAATTATTCGACTACTCAAAAGTCCTGATCATACACAACTAAATTTTGTTATTTCTATTGTCGCCTAAACTACAATCATTCAAGAAATTTAACAATGTTCCTTTCTTCTTGAGTATTTTTTTTAGTCTTGTTAAAATATTAAATGTTCATACTGTCAATCAATCAAAGGTCAAATTTCAAATGAAAACAGCTCATCCTTGATAATATAATATAGCTTATGGAATGTTGATTTATATAAGGGGTTTCAAAATTAGATCTTGATTTTTAGTTTCATTACTTAAAGCTCAAAAATAAAAATATCTAGTGATTCGTCATTCATTCTCAAACTTTATTTTTAGTAAAAATGATACAACTAACCCCTAGGAGGAAAGTTAAACGCCATCTGGCGGCACCACATCAATTAGAAATGCACACCTTTTTTGTATAGAACCATTCGAGATATTGTGTGAATTCATCCTCACTAGCTGAGCTACACTGACGAGATCTAATAAGATCGAAATCTAGATATGTAGATTTCTAGGGGGTGGATTCACATTTATATATGTTTTATTTTTAGTGGTTAACACCATTGCTAACAGGTCAACACTTACCAGCAGACAAACTAGAAACGTATAAACAACGAATGTCTGATATGTTGGACACTATGGAAACTCTATGGCTGAGCCCCGGGCCGTTTATTGTAGGCAATCAAATGACAGCTGCGGATATTTGGGCGGCATGTGAAATTGAGCAACCAAGTAATTAAATCACTATCAGTTCAATACTGAGTCATATTGATATTTTTTTTGTAGGAGCTATTGGTTATGACCCAATGGTTGGTAGGCCTATCCTGGCAGCTTGGCTTAAAAGGGTACGCAGTGAAGCGAATCCTAGTTACGCGGAGGCGCACGATATGATCAACAAAATGGCCGAGAAGGCGGCTAATAAATCAAAACTTTAAATGTAAATATCAGGGTTGCATACAGTCGATACTCTATTTTCTATTTTTATATGTTGTTTTTCGATTTTTAATTCGACCACTCAAAAGTCCTGATCATACACAACTAAATTTTGTTATTTCTATTGTCGTCTAAACTACAATCATTCAAGAAATTTAACAGAAGCCGCATGAATGTTGGTATCTCTGACTATGCGACCAAATTTGTAAAAAAAATAATGTGATAAACAATGTAGTGCATAGTTCAAGTCATTTGGAATAGTGGACGGGCATAATTTGGTTGGTGGCCCACCCCACCTTTGGTCGCATAGTTTTTCAATAGATACAGACGGTTTATATTGTTATATTCCAAGAAATACTGTTATCCTATGGAAAATACTATGGGATCAAAGGTGGGATGGGCGGGCGGCCCCCACCAACCAAACTATGCCCGTCCACTATTCCAAACGACTTGAAGTCTGCATTATGTTGTTATCCATTACATTCTATGAATAAATTATTTTCATTTATTAATTATCACATAATTTGTAAAAAAAATATGTGAGAAACAATGTATTGCATAGTTCAAGTCATTTGGAATAGTGGACGGGCATAGTTTGGTTGGTGGGGGCCGCCCAACCACCCCACCTTTGGTCGCATAGTTTTTCAAATAGATACAGACGTTTTATATTGTTATATTCCAAAAAATACTGTTATCCTATGGAAAATACTATGGGATCAAAGGTGGGGTGGGCGGGCGGCCCCCACCAACCAAACTATGCCCGTCCACTATTCCATACGACTTGAAGTCTGCATTATGTTGTTATCCATTACATTCTATGAATAAATTATTTTCATTTATTAATTATCACCTAATTTGTAAAAATAATATGTGAGAAACAATGTATTGCATAGTTCAAGTCATTTGGAATAGTGGACGGGCATAGTTTGGTTGGTGGGGGCCGCCCGCCCACCCCACCTTTGGTCGCATAGTTTTTTCAATAGATACAGACGGTTTATATTATTATATTCCAAGGAATACTGTTATCCTATGGAAAATACTATGGGATCAAAGGTTGGGTGGGCGGGCGGCCCCCACCAACCAAACTATGCCCGTCCACTATTCCAAATGACTTGAACTATGCAATACATTGTTTCTCACATATTTTTTTTTACAAATTAGGTAATAATTATTAAATGAAAATAATTTATTCATAGAATGTAATGGATAACAACATAATGCACACTTCAAGTCGTTTAGAATAGTGGACGGGCATAGTTTGGTTGGTGGGGGCCGCCCGCCCACCCCACCTTTGGTCGCATAGTTTTTTCAATAGATACAGACGTTTTATATTGTTATATTCCAAAGAATACTGTTATCCTATGGAAAATACTGTGGGAACAAAGCTGGGGTGGGCGGGCGGCCCCCACCAACCAAACTATGCCCGTCCACTATTCCAAACGACTTGAAGTCTGCATTATGTTGTTATCCATTACATTCTATGAATAAATTATTTTCATTTATTAATTATCACCTAATTTGTAAAACAAAATATGTGAGAAACAATGTATTGCATAGTTCAAGTCATTTGGAATAGTGGACGGGCATAATTTGGTTGGTGGGGGCCGCCCGCCCACCCCACCTTTGATCCCATAGTATTTTCCATAGGATAACAGTATTATTTGGAATATAACAATATAAAACGTCTGTATCTATTGAAAAAACTATGCGTCCACAGGTGGGGTGGGCGGGCGGCCCCCACCAACCAAACTATGCCCGTCCACTATTCCAAATGACTTGAACTATGCACTACATTGTTTCTCACATTTTTTTTACAAATTATGTGTTAATTAATAAATGAAAATAATTTATACATAGAAAGTAATGGATAACACCGTAAATGCAGACTTCAAGTCGTTTGGAATAGTGGAGGGGCATACGTTGGTTGGTGGGGGACACCCGCCCACCCCACCTTGGTTCGGATTATATTTTCCATGGGATAACACTCTTCTTGGAATTGTTTAAACAATGTAAAACATTCTGCATCTAATGAAAAAACTATGCGAGCGTCGTTGACAACCCCACGGGATTCTCATGAAAGGATTAGTAAATTAAGATAATAATAGTCTTCATATTTATTTATTCACCAATGCGCATTTCTTAACGTGACAGCCTCCTTAACAAAATCAGAGTGGCTCGCGTACAACGCCATCCCCCCATCAATGTCCATCCAGCGCACCTTCTGCGCATCATCGCCTGCATTCAATTCAAACTTCCCCACCGAGCTACCATCATCATCATGGCAGTTCTTCGCAACCGTCTCAATCCATGCATTATCTGTATTCCTGTGGTCATCCACGTAACCTTTATATAATATAACGCTATTCGCGAAGAAATTGCGCAATTCTTCCAATAACTGGCTGGTGGGTTTGCTCTCTAATGAATTCATCGCTTCCTCTGAGAACTCGCGCATCGTTGCAGCGTTCACCTCCTCGTCAGGGTCGACCATGCCGCCTGGAATAGCCCATTCCTTGCAATCTCTACGTTGGATGGCCACGAATTGAAGAATTGGCCTAAAAAAAACATACCTACTACAAAAATGCGCACATAATGTGCTAACTATCATACTCTACCTTTAGGATGTGATAACCAACTAAATTAAGTGACCTACAGGTGGCAGTACTCGTACGCATCATAAACAAATAAAATCTGAATATACTAGTGCCATCTTACGTCTGCGGATACAACCAAAAGATCAACTTGCAACGCCCTGGTACGCATATAACAAATTCAGCTACACGCGTGTATTTAGCATAAGACATGAATTACATTAGTACTAGATTTGTCAAGAAACATGAACAAGTTTCTAGTTTCAATTATTCATGTGCTATGTTTTGCTCATACTATGGCCAATCATGTTCTGCGCTAGTCATTTATTGAAGATGGCATTGGTCATAGTACTAGCCGAATATAGCATTTGAATAACTGAAACTATAAACGTGTTTAAGTTTCTTGACAAACTTATTACAGTGTAATTCAGACTCATTGGTACTCATATCTGATATACTTACAATTGTAATAACTCGTTGGCAACCTTGTTCCTAGTACTTTACTCGTGCGCATATAACAAATTCAGCTATATGCGTGCATATAGCATAAATTACATTGTACTAGATTCGTCAAGAAACATGAACAAGTTTCTAGTTTCAATATTTCACGCGCCATGTTCAGCTCGTACTATAACCAATCATACACTACGTGTGTCTTTTATTTAAGACGTGATTGGTCATAGTACGATACTAATATAGCACACGAATAATTGAAACTAGTTAAAGTTTATTGACAAATCTAATACAATGTAGTTCAGGCTTAACAATCATCAATACTCATATGTGTTATACTTACAATTGTGAAAACTCGTTGACAACCTTGTTACCACCCGCGGTTTTCCAACGAGTAACAATTGGATCAACAGCGTGGTTTGGACCCCACCGGCCTAACAGCCCTCTACCAGCGAGTCCAGTTCTACCAATAGGATTTTGGGGAAGGTTTTGAATAATTTTGTAATCACCGTGATGGCTAACACGGTTCACGCTGCTATCAAGTGTGTTCCAAGCTGGTTTAAAGTTTGGATCATCTGTAAGAAACATAATATTGCACATGTCTGTTATTCGAAACGTTATTGGTCATAGTAAGAGCTGAACATAGCACATGAATAATTGAAACTGAAGAAATTGCGCAATTCTTCCAATAACTGGCTGGTGGGTTTGCTCTCTAATGAATTCATCGCTTTCTCTGAGAATTCGCGCATCATAGCAGCGAATATATATATATATATATATATATATATATATATATATATATATATATTAATCTAACCACCGTATTCACCAACCTATAAATCTATCAATAGCTATTGAGCATTAAGTAATCGTTGTTATAGCAACAATAAATAAATTATCTAGGGAATGTAGTTACCTTAGATTCACTCTATTGGGAACACTGACAAATTAAAGAAAATGTGTCATCAAAGCTCCAATCACAAGCGCTATTCAGGCCATAGTTATAGTGCTCTGTGATTCAGGTGTTGACATTTATTTTGACCATTTCTGTCCATTTTTTTCTATTTCTTTCTTGTCTATGTTTCTGTCATAATGACATATTTAAGTTATACATTCAATAGCTTATGGGACCTATAAAGTTTATAGGATGTTGGTGAATACGGGCATTAAAATTCTGCAATTTGTTTCTATATAAATGCATATTACTCTAGCGCAGATGTCAATCATTCAAAATATCTAGCAAACATATATTTTGTAATTCAAACAGCTTACCTGCTGGGGGATCTGCCCAAGGTTTGTTCTTCAAACTAGTCGCTTCATAAAAAAGGGGTTTGTAACTAGGATAATTGTAATCCCATGACACCTCTTTGTCATCCACTGCCATTCGTTGCACGCCACTGCCTGGATAGATTCCATTTCTACACTTTGTGTGCATCATTATTGAAAGCACGACTAACTTATTTAACATTAATCCGTTTTAAATCAGTCAGTTTCTATAATAAACTGCCAATGGAATAAAAGTAATTGACTCATGAAAAATGTAAACAAACACTGATGTGAAGTTATACAAGTAATATTCATAATATATGTAAATGTATTTATTTATCATATTTTCTTGTTATTATATATATTGTCATCATATTTTTATACTGCGTTATTTTCTGTCAAATTTTTATCTATTTTGGCAAAATAGGTGTTGATTTTATTTGTCTCTTATCTTTTATCACTTATAATTCTTCCGCTATCAGTTTCTTCAGATTCGCTCTATTGGAAACACTGAAAAATTAAAGAAAATGTGTCATCAAAGCTCCAATCACAAACGCTATTCAAGGTGTGGACATTGATTTCTGTTATAACGACATTTTCAATTTATACATTCAATAGCTTATGGGACCTATAAAGTTTATGGGATGTTAGTGAACACGGGCATTAATCAAGTAAATTAAAATATCCACGGTCTAAAAGTTTTAACTGAATGCATATGAACTCATCCAAAATAGGCTCCGCCCATGTTTAAAGCATGTTCGAAAATCTAACAATTGTAATTTATTAACCACGGCAAATACAAACATAGTTACTTAATTTTTAACCAGATTTCAAACAGCTGTTCTTATTTATCTCTTCATTTGCGACTAATTGGTTGTACGGTAAAGCCACTGCTAATAAATTAAACCTACATTACTTTGTAGATTATAATATGGCCCGTAGTGCTAAATAGTTTGAGAACCTCTGCTGCAAACCATAACCAACATAGGCAACACATCTAACCTCAGATTTATCTTGACAGCTGTTTGTCATTAAAATAGTGTATTCCCTACGTGCCTACGTGTATATAATCTCTGCCCAATAGTAGTTGGACATGTTTTTTGTGTGCTGTAACGCGCGATTCGCGAGTAATTGAATTACCATCGGCCGCGGATGATTACAAGGCGGCATAACCACGCAACCCCACTGATAATGTTATGAAGAGCGGGCATGTCAAGCGCGGAAACGGACCGGGGGCACGAACAGGACTCGGCGGAGCGCGCGGATAGCGATGCGAGAAGCGCGCAGGAAGCCTGCGAGGCGGTGAGACTAGCTCCGTGCACGAAAATGCTGCTCGCGCTGCGTGGACATTCCATGCAGGTGATTATTCTGGTGTGCATGGTGTACATTGCATTTACAAATGAGTAAGTTCTAAACCTGCACTTCAAATGGGGCATGTTTGTGCAACGTTTGCTTTTTAAGGGTACCGAAAATTACCAAGAGCCCGGCTGCGTTTCCGTTCTTTCAGAAGGGATCTACGGTTGTGGATTGGTATCGTGGGGAGATATCAGCTGCTGTTGAAAGGGCTAGTGATGCGGATTTGAGTTTTGTTATGTTTTATGCACCCTGGGATGCTGAGAGTCAGGAGGTGCGAGCTGAGTTTGAAGAGGCTGCCCAGCATTTACATGATGTGGTTGATTTTAGTGCAGTGAATTGCTGGCAGCCAGGGAGTGAGTGTAGAACCAAGTTTGGGAAGGTAATTAATCAAACATTTATATTCATTTGCTCCTTTTGAACCAATTGACTCATACCATATAATATTATTATAAATCTGTGATTCATACCATATAATATTATTATAAATTTGTGATTCATGAGAACCTAAAGCCCATATGACATTATCTAGTTTCCTATATCGTTTTATATATAAGAATTGAAATATTAAACTGTATAACTATTTCTAAATGGAAAATTAACATTGTGTATTATGATGTTGTTATGGTTAAGTGAATTTAATATTATTCTGCTACTATATCATTTTCTACATGTGTGTATGACACTATGTTCTGGATAGTTGGCTGGAGGGTAGCATAGCTACAGACACTTAGGTCTCAAAATGGGCCCATTGTGAAACCTCCTTTTAAGACTACTCACTTGTCCCACCAGTCAATTTTGTGTGTGAGCTGCAAAACTCTGGCGGGTGAGGAGTTACCAATGCTGGTCATACTAGGCCAGCACTCCCCTAGTATTAGATGTCTAGTGTTTACTAGAGCTGGGCAGAGGCATATTACATGCTCTGCTGTTTCTAGTTCTTCATTGCACCCTCTACATAATGGGGTCCACCAGGCCCATTGTGTGTAGGTGTTTGTTTGGCCAGTACTATGTAGTTTGTGTCTGCATCGAAAACGACATAAGAAACTAGATAATGTCATATGGGCTAAAGGCATGATCATATAAAGCAGATAACTCTTGAGTTAATTTACAAAATGTCACCATAAAACCACCTATAATCTTCACATGTCTATTATATTTAATATGTGTTGATAATGAACTGCAGGTATCCACATGGCCTATCCTCATTGCGCACACCATGCATGGCCGATTGATTCAGTATAATGGACCAAAAACAGCCCCCCACATGATTAAGTTCCTTAACAATGTGCTGTTTCCATATGTGCGCATCAATTCCACCAATGAGATATATGCTGTGCAAGCACAGCATGATGTAAGTTTGAATTTTAGTATGATATAAATATAGAATTACATGCAGGTGCAATATTTGAGAAAACTAATAAAATATATGTTGTTTCTTCTACTTAATTTTCAAATTTGAACTTAGGTACGTGAACATATGATGGATAAGAAAATTTGAAAATTAAACACATGTATTCAGAGATTTTCATGATCATGATCTATTTTGTAACTTCATTAAAACCAGTATTATTTAGAACATTTTGAATCGTAATATAACCAGAGTACATAACAGTTTAATGCCCATATTCACCAACATCCCATAAACTTTATAGGTCCCATAACCTATTGAATGAATAAATTTAAAATGTCATTGTGACAGAATATGCCAAAACAAATGTCAGAAACCTTGAATAGTGTTTGTGATTGAAGCTTTAATGACACCTTTTGTTTAATTATTCAGTGTTTCCAATAAAGAGAATCTAAAGTAACTACATTCTCTAGATAATTTATTTATTGTTGCTATAACAATGAATACTTATAAAGGCACCTTACATAGTCAATAATACTGTCAATCCTAGTACTGTCAGTATTTGCTTCAATCCTCCTTTTATATTTATCAAGTAGTCAATTATCCCGATAAACATCAGTATTCTCTTGATTACATCATTACTATACCTTACACAATAAGTAATACTGGCAATACTTTAGAATAATGAACATTTTAAACATATTATCATACAGTAATAATGTCATTATTCTGAAATATTGAAAGTAATATTGATTATTTAAGGTACCTTATAGGTTCCGTAGCTTTTAAGGCACGTTACAGGTCAATAATACTGTCAGTCTTAGTATGTCAGTATTTGCTTCAATTGCTCTATTAAATTTATCAAGTAATCAATTTTGAACTTGAACTGAACATCAATGCCAACTGTAGAACTGTTGTTTACTCTGGTTCTCATGGTATTCGTAACTGTCTGAATAATTCAGATTGTTTTTACGTTACAGAATAGACACTTTTTAGAACATGATTATATTAGTTTTTAATAATAATAATAATTGTATTGCCAACAAAATACATTTCAATAATAATAATTTTATTGTTTTACAAAAAAATGTAAAATTACCTGTATCATAATTCAATCAATAACATAAATGTAAACATAATAATAGCATATGTTATTATTATGTTCACATTTATGTTAATAAATATATAAATTCAAATCAAATAATGTTCAAATATAATTGTTTTAGGCTGTAGTTGTCGCCATTGTTGACACTCGTCCAGGCAGTGTGCATTTCAACGCCGCTTATGCGGCAGCCCTAAAATTCCTAGAGCGTGACCCTTTTAGAGAGGTCGCGTTCGTGATTTGGTCCAAACCCGGGCACGAAGAGGCTCATCTGTGGTTGCATATGTGGAATGAAACGCTGGTATGTTTGGTGCAGAGTAATATGGGTTTCCAACTTAAAAATATCTTACTGTTTGAAGGTTTATCCTAGCTCCAAACCATATAGAGCTGAACATTTGTTGAATTGGATTGCTAAAAGTCAGAACCAAATCACTATGTGGATGGTGCCAGCTGGGCAGAAGAGTTCGATGTTGCAGAACTATATGCAGGGGCCTACGCTGTTCATGTTTACACCACATAATCCACTGGCAGATTCAATGGATTATTATAATCTAGTAAGTTCTTGCATAAATTAGATTAATACTGAAATAGACTTGTTTTTCATGGCATGATATAATTAATACAGCAGTGGTTACTACATAAAGATAGTTACTACTCTAATAACAATTTTACATTTCAAATTGTTATTAGAATAGTAACTATTTGACAATCTTAACAATCAATAACATTCTTGTGCAAAAGTTCTAATAATAATAATAATAATAATAATAAAATTAAAATAATAATAATAAAATTAAAATAATAATAATAAAATTAAAATAATAATAATTAAATTAAATATATGGTCAAATTGTGCTGAACTGACAACAATCAGTTGGAAGTGCAATCAAATTAGTTTATTTAATAGTACATATGTACAATGTCAATTCCATAAAGCCCTCTTACACTATTAATGATAAAGGTACCTTACACGGTCAATAATATTGTCAATCCTAGTATGTACTGTCAGTATTTGCTTCAATCCTCCTTTGATATTTATCAAGTAATCAATTATCGGCATAAATATCAGTATTCTCTTCATTACATCATTACTATACCTTCCACGATCACTAATACTGTCAATATTATAAAATAATGAACATTTTTAACATATTATCTATAAGGCACCTTACACGATCAATAATACTGTCATTATTTTAGAATAATGACAGTATTATTGTATGATAATATGTTTAAAATGTTCATTATTTTAAAATATTGCTAGTATTACTCATCGTGTAAGGTATAGTAATGATGTAATGAGAGAATACTGATCTTTATCCGGATAATTGATTACTTGATAAATATAAAAGGATGATTGAAGCAAATATTGACAGTACTAGTATTGACAGTATTATTGACCGTGTAAGGTGCCTTATAAAGGCACCTTACACAATCAATAATACTGTCAATATTATAAAATATTAACCTCCAAATTCACTAATGTTCTATAAATGTATCAATAGCTATTAAACATATAAGTATTTGTTGTTATATGAACAATTAATACATTATCTAGCAAATTGTAGTTACTTTCAATTCTCTCTATTGGAAACACTGAATAATTAAACAAAAGGTGTCATCAAAGCTCCAATCACAAGCACTATTCAAAGTATTTGACATTTGTTTTGACAATTCCTGTCACAATGACGTTTCTCAATGTATCCATTAAATAGCTTATGGGAGCTATAAATTGTATGGGATGTTGGTGAATATGGGCATAATAGTATTACTGCTCATGTATGGTGTAATATTAATGGATTGAACAGAATACTGATGTTAATCAGGATAATTGATTGATAAAAATTGATACAAATACTGACAGTATTATTCACCATGTAATGTGCCTTTTATATATGTTGATCAAAAAGTATTTAAATTTGTAGCTAAAGGAAGTCGCTTTGGAGTACTACAATTGTAACAACGCCATTAATATAAGAGCCAAAAGTAATGTTCTGGCTCGATTTAGAAGCGGTAGGTAACATACGTGCGGTATTTATTTAACAATTAAATACCTAACATAATGTTTTTATTTTTAGTGCATAAAGGGAATCATGAGTTTCTATTAAGAAGATGCTCCATATTGCGCATGCGCGGCTCTCAATACTCTGTAACTTACTCTCCATCAGTTTTATGGCGAAACGCTTCATGCTGTGGCGATAAAAAACTGTGTCCGAGCTGTGAAAAACTGCCTGAGCACTGTGCTAAAAACCCAAAGGGTTGTGGGTATTTGGAGGGTTTGGATGGGGAGGTGGTGGAAGAATGTCATGTGAATCAGTTTAAAACTTCAATCAATTTTGGTGAGTACTTTTAATCCTAGATGGACACACTTATTTAGAATTGCTTTGCTCTCATACAGCCTGCTCAATTGCCAATGAGAGTGAAGCTGTTATTGATGCAGTTGGCAATGGAATTACTTAAAACGAATCAAACTAAAAGGCACCTTACACAATCAATATTACTGTCAATATTTTAGAATAATGACAGTATTACTGTATAAGGCACCTTACACGATCAATATCACTCAATATTTTAGAATAATGACAGTATTACTGTACGATAATATGTTTAAAATGTTCATTATTCTAAAATGTTGCCAGTATTAATTTTCGAGCAAGTAATAGTAATGATGTAATGAATAGAATACTGATCTTAAATACAATGGGCCCATTTAGTGGCCTAAGTGTCTGTAGCTATGCTACCCTCCAGCCAACTATCCAGATCTTAAATATGAATAATTGATTACTTGATAAATATAAAAGGAGGATTGATGCATATATTGACAGTACTAGGATTGGCAGTATTATTGATCGTGTAAGGTGCCTTTAATGGACATACATTTAATAGTACATGATTTACATCAATATGCAAATCCAAAATCATTCATAGTACTAGGATTGACAGTATTATTGATCGTGTAAGGTGCCTTTAATGGACATACATTTAATAGTACATGATTCACATCAATATGCAAAACCAAAATCATTCACCAATATGGGTAAGGAAGAAGTGAGAAATAATAATGAGGAAAGACTAATTGAAAGACTGTTTTCATTCTGAAACTCCTGATCATGGGGCCTGATAGTCAACAAGGACAAGACAAAGTACTTATGTGTGCGAAAGGATGAAATCAAAATCAAAATCATTCACCCATTCTTGCATTCTAATACATAGGTATAACCCCATGTAGGAAAGGACGAAATATCAGCCTTCTGGTCCACTGATATTTAGTTCTTTCCTACATGGGGTATAGCTATGTATTGGATTGTTAAGGCATCTACTTTGTGATAATTCATTTTAAAGGATAAATAAAACGATTTTTTACTTTGTTTTTTATCACACTTCAGTTACACTTTGCAACTAGTTTCGGCTAAGCTCTAGCTATTTTCGAGTCATCGGAGGAGCTCGAAAATGGCTAGAGCTTAGCCGAAACTAGTTGCAAAGTGTAACTGAAGTGTGATAAAAAACAAAGTAAAAAATCGTTTTATTTATCCTTTATAGCTATGTATTAGAATGCAAGAATGGGTGAATGATTTTGATTTTGATTTCATCCTTTTGCACACATAAGTACTTCGTCTTGTCCTTGTTGACTAACAGGCCCCATGATCAGGAGTTTCAGACTGAAAACAGTCTTTCAATTAGTTTTTCCTCATTATTATTTCTCACTTCTTCCTTACCCATATTTTCTTCCAGTCCTGTATTCCGATTTCCTCCTCTTTTATATTAATATACCTATTTATTTACTAATGTCTAACTTCATAACACATTGCTATAAATTGTAGCACATACAATAACTTTCAATTGCAGATTTAAATGATCCACAACGTCTTCTCTCTGCTTGGGAGCAGCACCGATGCAAGTTGGTGCAACTGGCACACACCTTTGAACCAATTCAATTCTCGCCACTGGACTCGAATGGGTTTAATATTAGTGGACTATCATGTACCACCAATACAAGTCTCACTCTACTTGCAATGGACAGTCTCAAGTATCACCAGTTTGCTGAACGATTTGGGTTTGATGTGCTCAAACAGAAGAATAAAACGGGTCTACTGCTAATAGATGATAGGGTAAGAGGTTTATTCTTATTTTACTTTCCTGGCGTTTTGGGTTTTAATAATAATTTATTTACATATCCTTCATTACAAAAGTCTATAGGAGATTCAACTTAAAAAAATCTATTTATTATCTAATATCAGTATTCACCAATATCCCATAAACTTTATAGATCCCATAAAGGCACTTTACACGGTCAATAATACTGTCTATCCTAGTACTGTCAGTATTTGCTTCAATCTTCCTTTTATATTTATCAAGTAGTCAATTATCTGGATAAACATCAGTATTCTCTTCATTCTATCATTACTATACCTTACATGATAAGAAATACTGTCAATATTTTACAATAATGAATATTTTAAACATGTTATCGTACAGTAATACAGTCATTAATCTAAAATATTGACAGTATTATTGATCGTGTAAGGTGCCTTTTAAGCTATTGAATGGATAAATTTAAAATGTCATTGTGACAGAAAGTGCCAAAACAAATGTCAAATACCTTGAACAAAAGGCACTTGAGATTGTAGCTTTGATGACACCTTTTGTTTAATTATTCATTGTTTCCAATAGAGAGAATCTAAAGTAACTACATTCCCTAGATAATTTATTTATTGTTGATATAACAACGAATATTCAATGTTCAATAACACTGCCAATCCTAGTCGTGTCAGTATTTGCTTGAATCCTCCTTCAATATTTATCAAGTAATCAATTATCCGAATAAACATCACTATTCAATTCATTTCATCATTACTATACCTTACACGAACAGCAATACTGTCAATATAGAATAATGAACATTTTTAACATATCGTACAGTAATACTGTCATTCTAAAATATTCACAGTATTATTGACCATGTAAGGTGCCTTATTGAACATTGAATATCCGTTGTTATAGCAACAATAAATAAATTATCTAGGGAATGTAGTTACTTTAGATTATCTCTATTGGAAACAATGAATAATTAAACAAAAGGTGTCATCAAAGCTACAATCACAAGTGCCTGTTGTTCAAGGTGTTTGTCATTTGTTTTGGCATATTCTGTCACAATGATGTTGTCAATTTATCCATTCAATAGCTTATGGGACCTGTTTATGGGATGTTGGTGAATACGGGCATAAATGTTATGAATAATGAACATTTTAAACATGTTTAAAATATGTACAGTATTATTGATCATGTAAGGTGCCTTAATAGCTATTAAAAGATTTATGGAACTTTGGTGAATACGAGGGTGAGTCTGGTCAAATAATTAAATGTCTGAATGGCACCACTTAAGGGCATGAGCTCTCTCACTGTAGGAACTCCCACAAAACTTACAAAAGCACTCACTTTGATGATAATATTGGATTAGTGAATTATTTGATAGTCGCGTTGTGTTCAAGAATTTTCTTTTGCTGGCATTCAATGTTTCGCAGTTATTATCTAAAAAATTCTATATATTTTTTTTGCAGGCAGAAGTACATTATATTTATGACGGTTTCCTGACAGACAGGACGCTGCGCGAGTTCATAGTGAATTTCACACAGAATAACTTACCTCGTGCCTTGCACTCCAGTGCAAACAAGTACAAGTATTCTCATAGTTATCCTAGGCCTAAAGACTGTGATGTGAAGAGGGCGTGCGTTGCCGAACTGAATAGCGCTAATTTCCTGTCGACCATAATGGAAGAGAACAAGGTATATATGATATATCGACGATTTTCTGCAAAACTGTTCTCGAGAAGTTTTTTAAAACATATATAAGTGTGAATCCACCTCTTAGCAATCTAGATTTCGATCTTATTAGATCTCATAAGTGAACTTCGGCTACTGAGGATGAATTCACACAATATCTTGAGTGGTTGTATACTAAAATGGTACAACTATATGGGTGGACATTGCTAATTGAGGTGGTGCCGCCAGATGGAGTTTAGTTTTAGATTTAGTTTTATCTCGAGTGGTTATATACAAAAATTATACAAGTAACCCCCTAGGAGGAAACTTAAACACCATCTGGCGGTACCACATCAATTAGCAATGCACACCCATATGGTAATAACCGTCAACATGCTCATGCCATCAGGATCACCGGGTAGTGCCCTCTAGGGAATAATATTCCAACAGAGTGCTTGAGATATCAGCACAAAGCTAATTTTGTAAAACATATATAAGTGTGAATCCACCTCTTAGCATATGGGTATTGCTAGTTGATGTGGTACCGCCAGATTGTGTTTAACTTTCTTCCTAGGGGGTTAGTTGTATAATTTTTATAGAAGTTTTTCTTGTTATGAATTCTTGATAGAAATTACAAAGGTTATTAATATAATTTGACTTGTATTCTAGGCGGTGGTTGTATTATATCATTCCAAACAGTGTTCCTTTTGCAACGGCATCTCCTACAGATTCCTCACGGCCGCGAAAACCCTCGCCACATCAAACATTAAGTTTGCGCGTATCGATGGTGATCTCAATGCGCTGCCATGGGAGTACACGATGGACACATTCCCCACTATTTTATTCGTACCGACCGTTAGGTGAGTATAACTGAAGCTTTTGTTTTAATAATTTAGAATATAGTTTTTCTACTCGATACAAAAATAAACACGTTGCAACATATTGTCGCCTTATCAGCAAAAGAAATCTAAAATTTTATTTGAGGTTGATATCAGAGAGAAAAATGATTATAATGTTTATTGGAGTAATTAAATTGCTCCTGATTGAAATAAATGATATGTAAGAAATGATATAATTAATGAATAACTTTTTGTCAGAGTAAAATAACGCCAATAAACATCAGTTTTTCACTCTGCTGTCAACCTCGAAAAAATTTAGATGGGTGATGTTGCTGCTAAAGCCCTGGTTTCCTAGGAGAACGGTCGCTTTAAAGCGGCCGCTTTTGACGTCATTCACAAATCACAAAGGTCGTTTTAAGTATATGTAATAGAAGAACTCACAATTTTTCATCGTAATTAATTGCGTTTTTGCAGTACGTTGAGGTATTACACTTTATAGGAAACTATATTCATTTATATACACGTAGAATTATTTTTGTGACGTGAAAATGACGTCAAAAGCGGCCGTTTTTAAGCGTCCGCTCTCCTAGGAAACCAGGGCTTAAGGCATTGCCAACTGCATCAACGAAGCTCTCTTTGATGCAGTTGGCAATGGCTTAGGCAACGATATGTCGTACCGAATTTTAATCGTAATGAGTTTAACAAAACGATATTACAGATTTTAATAGACCGTTTTGTACTGAGTAGAAGTTTCGCGAATCATATTTCACTGGTTTTCAGATGTTTTCTGTGAAATTAATGTAAATAGCGGGTGTTTTTTTTTAAATATGGATTCATCAATACAGTCCCTTTATATATATTTTTTTTTGTAACAGGAAAGACGAAAGCCGGGCATTCCCTAAAGAACTTCCGATCACTGTGCCGAATTTGATCAATTTTGTGCTGGTAAATTTGGAACCGGTACAGAGGCTAAACGCTATGTGGTCAATTTGTAATCAGACGAATGTAAGTTGAAATAAAACATTACACTAACCCCCGTATTCACCTACGTTCTATAAATCTATCAATAGCTATTGAACTCATAAGTATTCGTTGTTATACCAACAATAAATAAATTATGTAGGGAATGTAGTTACTTTAGATTCTCTCTATTGGGAACACTGAATAATTAAACAAAAGGTGTCATCAAAGCTCCAATCACAAGCGCTATTCAAGATTTTGACATTTATTTTGACCATTTTCAATTTATACATTCAATAGCTTATGGGACCTATACAATGTATGGGATGTTGGTGAATACAGGCATTAGACTTAAGTATGGTCTATATATATAATATATATATATATATATATATATATATATATATATATATATATATATATTATATATAAGAGTTTTCTAACCGTTTTGGGGTGGTGGTGCAGTTTTTAACATATTACACTGAACATTTATGGAAGCAAGTAAAACATATCTGCAACTTACAATAAGTTGAGTCTTGTGACTGAATTCACTAGTAAACCTACAAAAAAAAATTAATCTAACTGTCACCAGCATCTAGAAGATGAGCGCATCTGCGTTACAAAACTGCGCGCGGAGAACATTGCTATCATCGAAACTACCCTGCGCGCCTGGCGCAATGCCAGTCCCCATTCCAAGCGACGTATCCTGCACCAACTGCGACAGCTGAAGAAGCTGCACCTCCAACTCGCGCTCTCCCCGTTCCGGCGGGCGCCCGTCGCGGACAGCCTGAAGAAGCTCAACAAGACCAGCCTGCGTGCCACCCTGGGAAAAGTACTGAAGGAGAAGATGCGGCGCTGGGGCGATGAGCTGTGACAATTATTGCTCAGCACCTTCGCGCTCGTTCTGCTGCACCGGGGGCAGCTGGGTAAGTGGGAGGTTATCTTCATAATCACCCAATGATTTAATTTTTTTAATTGAGATTATTTATTTATATAAACAAATGTAAATCTTGTACACTATTCTCAGAGGTAATTTAATGTATAAAGAAATCGAGGGGGGGTGTTTTAATCAAAATATTATTATGTTTACTATTTGTCTGTGATATTGCAGGAAATGGCATACGAAAATAGTTTGAATGTTGTGTAAAACGTTTTTGGTTTGTTGGTAGATGTAATTGTGTATATTGGGGTGTGTAATCTTAAAATTCAAGTAATTTTTGTAATATGAGTTTTTTTTTGTGATGTGGAACAAAATACAATTTTCCATTCCAATTTGTATGTTATTGACGTTTTGCATGCAATGGGTTAGTTATAAAGTGATAACCCCTCGCGTCGCTAAAAAGGTATTGTGCCCAGGGCGCGTTACATCACTGTTCCCCGTATTCACCAATGTTCTATAAATCTATCAATAGCTATTGCATACCTACCAACCAGACAATGCCCGTCCACTATTTCAAATGACTTGAACTCTACACTACACTGATATCCATTATTTTCTATAATTCAATTAATTTTATTTATTAATTTATGCCTGAATCGGAGAACATTGTGAGAAATAATGTAGTGCACGGTTTAATCGTATGAAATAGTGGACGGGTATAGTCAGGTTGGTAGGGGCCGCCCGCCCACCCCACCTATGCTCGCATAGTAAGTTTAATGGATACAGACGTTTGATACTGTTTAAATCATTTCAGGAAGAGTGTTATTCTATGATGGTCCTCACCAACCAGACATTGCGCGTCCACTATTTCAAATTACTTGAACTCTACACTACACTGATATCCATTATTTTCTATAATTCAATTAATTTCATTTATTAATTTATGCCTGAGTCATAAAAAATTGTGAGAAATAATGTAGTGCATAGTTTAATCGTATGAAATAGTGGACAGGCATAGTCAGGTTGGTAATCGTTGTTATAGCAACAATAAATAAATTATTTAGGAAATGTAGTTACTTTAGATTCGCTCTATTGCAAACACTGAATGATTAAACAAAATGTGTCATCAAAGCTCCAATCACAAGCGCTATTCAATGACATTTGTTTTGGCATATTCTGTCACAATGACATTTTCAATTTTTACATTCAATACCTTATGGGACCTACAAAAGTTATGGTATGTTGCTGAATATGGGCATCTATGAAATTTCTTATAATTCATATATTTTAAAATGTTTTTACCATTAAATACAGTTGCCTACATTAATTATTATATTTTATAAAAATAATTATCATGCATATAGCCCGCTTCATTATCATAAATTACGCGGCGCAATCATAGCTCGGCTAAACTCGTTGCTGCTGCATTTCGATGACCTTTGCTGTTTGCATACAAAACGGTAAACAGTTCCAATGGAATTAGAGCGGTGTTGCGCTTTTTGGACGGTGCTCGCCTTGATTGTCGTCGTCGGCGGCGAGCAATGCGTGCGGAAATCGCCCTGTCGTTGCGACTACCCCAACTATTCCAGTGTCGACTTGACGCCGTTGGTGCCCACCAAAAAGTTCATTTCGGCCACGCTGGGCAACCTCACCGTTTACTCCCATGGGTGTCGCAATGCTGTGTTCACACACGAACTCAAAAACTTGAGCGACAACTTCTGCAGGGAGGGAGTCACGGTAAATTGAATCCGCCTGATTATAATCTGAACTGGTTTTGAAATTTTCATCCGTAGATGTGCCTGTTTAATAAAACTGATCGGTCGTTGAAGCGTTTAGGTGGTGAAGAACGATCTGCGTTTGTTGCTAGTGAGGATAATCCAGAAGTGATCAATATTGCGTATCAAAATGAAACAATGTAAGTTTAGAATTGTTGGATGGCAATCTGATATTAAAAAAATATCTTGGGTTGTGCGATTGCATTCAATGTTTCCAATAGAGAGAATCTAAAGTAACTACATTCTCTAAATAATGTATTTATTGTTGACCTATAAGTTTATGGGATGTTGGTGAATACGAGCATCAAAGGTACAAGGTATAAATTTGTAGTTCTAGCAGGTTTTTGATGACGCGGACGTTACTAAACAGACGTCAGGAATTTCACATTTTACCGCTAGTGTCAAAATAAATACCTTGAATAGCGCTTGTGATTGGAGCTTTGATGACACATTTTCTTTAATTTTTCAGTGTTTCCAATAGAGCGATTCTACAGTAACTACAATCCCTAGATAATTTATTTATTAATGCTATAACAAAGAATACTTATGCACGTATTCACCAATATCTGATAAACTGTATAGGTTCCATAAGCTATTGAAAGGATAAATTGACAATGTCATTGTGACAGAATATGCCAAAACAAATGCCAAACACCTTGAATAGCGCTTGCGATTGAAACTTTAATGAAACCTTTTGTTTAATTATTCAGTGTTTGCAATAGAGAAAATCTAAATTAACTACATCCCCTAGGACATGTATTTATTGTTGTTATAACAACGAATACTTATGGGTTCAATAGTTATTGATAAATTTATAGAACTTTGCTAAATACCGGGGTGAGTGTTAATAAAACAACATACAGTTTTACAGTGGCGTTCCCACATTTATTATTTTCAACTGTAAACATACAACTTGGGTTGCATACCGTTAGACTCAGTACGAACATAAACAATTTTTTCACGAAAAACGCTTTTTATTATAAATTCTGAAAAGATGGTATACCGGTAAAGTATTGAACATTTTCAGAACTACTATCGTGCGTTTGGTGTGTGCACCAGACTTCAACAGAACCAGCCTGCACATTAGAGATGTCGCAACGAATCAATTTGTAAGTTGCCGATCAAATAAATGTCATTCTGACACATTTGTGACAAATTCAAAACATGATTGGTTATAGTACGAGATGAACATAGTACATGAATAATTCAAATTCAAAATTGTACTAGATTCATCAAGAAACTCTACTACTAGTATTTGGCGCACTTCGGTGATGTGCATAAAGCGTGACTTAAATTGTATTAGATTCGTCAAGAAACTTGTTTAAGTTTTAGCACATGAATACTTCAAAGTAGAACCTTGTTCAAAACAATGCAATTAACGTTTATTGGTGAGCCTTAATCTACAACTCAATTTTGTAATGATTTTAGACACTGGAGATGTTCTCCCGGTCTGCCTGCAGGTTCAGCACCGCGACCAGACTCAGCACCGGCACCAGGTTGATTATTATGTTCTTTTGGTTCCTAATAACTTATATAGTTGGAGGCTCGTGTATTAGTTACTTCCTGTCCGGAGCTAGAGGTACAGAGATAATACCGCATATTGAATTCTGGACAAAATTGCCCGGATTAGTTAAGGTGAATCCAGATTTTATAGTTTTAATCAATTGCACTCGCACGGCTAATCACTTGATTTTCAGGACGGGTTTACATTTCTCTCTCATGGCTGTAATGCGACGGCTGTTTCAACATATAATGAAATTTCATAGCATACTTTTACAAATAACAAATGCTAAGGACCCCAAAGTAAACAGTTTTATGGTAAATTACAATAGTACATATTGATAATAATGACATTGAATTATACCAAATAAAACTAATTGTAATTGAAGAATTTTAATGATTAATTTAATATATTTCCTACGATCCGTCGCGGTAAAGCTTGAATTACATTGTACATAGTACAATTGACCTTTATCCGATTGGCAAACCTGGTCTCTAACAATTGAACTCCCGAAATGGTGTAAAATTTAAATTTAGATTGATTTTATATGCTGTTTCGGATTAGATTACATTTCACTCGATTAATGATTCTTCACGTGTATGGTCTCGTCGTGTCTCACTATCCGCTATCAAATTCTAGTTGGTTTTTGAATCAGAGTTTATGGTAGTGGATTCTTACATATTAAGTCCATACTATAAGAAAGCAATACTCTTACAACAAACAATCAACGGAAATTTAAATGACTTGGTGCGTTCAGTTTTGGATAAATATGATCCGACGAGGTGTTACGTATTAGATAGAACGCTTTTAGACCATGTCTAGGCGATTCGTCCGATATAACTGAACGGATTTGGATCAGTCGGACTTGATCGGACGACGAATCGGAACGCACCCCTTTGCACCATTTCGGGCAGGCGCAGTGGCGACCAAATCGGTAATTCTATTACCCCCGTATTCACCAACGTCGCATAAATGTATCAATAGCTGTTGAACCCATAAATATTCGTTGTTATATCAACAATAAATACATTATCTAGGGAATGTAGTTACTTTAGATTCTCTCTAATGGAAACCCTGAAAAAATAAACAAAAGATGTCATTAAAACTCCAATTACAAGCACTATTCCAGGTGTTTAAGATTTGTTTTGACAATTTCTGTCATAATGCCGTTGTCAGTTTATCCATCCAATAGTTTATGGCACCTATAAAGTTATGGGATGTTGATGAATACGGGCATAGGCCAATTATACGGATTATATTTTTTTTGGGTGCACCGCCGTCTGCCGTTGTACTTGACACATCCTAGAGCGATGAGGTTCGAATATTATTTGCATTTTTAGGTGTAAGTGCGTGGAAACGGAGATAAATACTAGATGAATTACAGGAAATTGAGCGTAGAAGGTACGAATTGGAAACTGGCATAATTATTCCCGCGCATTTAAATTCCGTTTAGTGCCTTAAAATTCCTTCGATTGGCAACCATGTCAATATGTCACTTGTCTAACATAACCATACATTTTGTTTATTTTGGTCTGTAGGTGTTAGGTCACAGTTTTTCTGCAGATCATGAACGATGTTTCGTGTTGACCTACCACTATTGTGCGTTGCGCTGCTGCTGGCAGCGGCCGCCGCCGGTGACGGGGGGCAGTGCGTCCAGCAATCCGCTTGTGTATGTCACTCGCATGATGAGGAGACTAGTTTGGACATCACAAAGTTGCTCCCACAGGATGGTAAATTTATTACAGCTGAACATGGCAGTACAGTGTTTTACTACCATGGCTGCACTGGTGCTAAGCTTGTCCCACCTCAGGGTATAGTGGATAATCAATGCAGTAATGGTGATTCTGTGGTAAGTGTAATAATTACAATTATAAGATTTGAATGCATTTAATGATAATATGACTTTATTCTAACAAATTTATGACCAACATATTGAGGAAGTTCTAGTATATAACCTTGGCTGTGAATGTTTTGGAGCCTTGACGTTAAATTTGGTCAGTGAGCTGCCATTTGGTGGCTACCTGCAGTTTAAATCAGTTTATATTAATGTCTTTCGTTTATCACTCAAGGCTGGTACAGGCTTATTGTTCCTTGTTCTATTTGCCACTTCTCATGCTCATAATTCTACCTCAACCCTTACAATTGACAGTGCATGACCTGAGTCTTTATTGCTAGCCCCCATGACATGCAGACTCACATGCCATGGGGGCTAGCAATGGTAAACCACTACTAGGTGACTAGCAATACTAAATGAAAGTGTCTATTATATACATTATGTACATTTTTGTTTTATCACTCTGGGCTCATTGTTTCTTGTTCTATTTGCTGCTTCCGATGCTCATAAATCTACCTTGACCCTTACAACCGATGGTGCATGATAGCAAGACCTGAGTCTTCATTGCTAGCCCCCATGACATGCATTCTCGCATGCCATGGGGGCTAGCAATAGTAAACCACTACTAGGTGACTAGCAGTGCTAAATAAATGCACATATTATATACATTATGTACATTTTTGTTTATCACTTTGGGCTGGTATGGGCTTATTGTGTCTTGTTCTATTTACCGCTTCCAATGCTGGTAATTCTACCTCAACCCTTACAACTGACAGTGTATGACCTGAGTCTTCATTGCTAGCCCCTGTGACATGCAGTCTCACATGCCATGGGGGCTAGCAATGGTAAACCACTACTAGGTGACTAGCAATGCTAAATGAACGCACATATTATATACATTTTTGTTTATCACTCTGGGCTGGTATGGGCTTATTGTTTCTTGTTCTATTTACCGCTTCCAATGCTGATAATTCTACCTCAACCCTTACAGCTGACAGTGCATGACCTGAGTCTTCATTGCTAGCCCCCGGTGACATGCAGTCTCACATGCCATGGGGGCTAGCAATGGTAAACCACTACTAGGTGACTAGCAATGCTAAACAAAAGCACCTATTATATACATTATGTACATTTTTGTTTTGCTTATATCTAGTTTCTATTGTGGGAAAACAGTAATACATGTAATATTAAACAAATATCTATTTTAGCTGTGCATGCAGGATGGACCACCTACTAATACCAGCAAAATATTGTTATTAGGAAAGTTAGATGAAGCCAAGTTTGTAGTGGACAATGAGAATAACAAGCAAACAGTTATTTCTTATAGCCATAAGAGTACAGATGGATCAGACATGTAAGAGTTATTTAATTATAAATAGTCTGTAATCTAATTTATATGTTTTGTTGTTCATATTGTTGTAGAATCAGTACAGTTACACTTGTATGTACCCCAGATTTTCATGATGCTACTTTGCAAGTAGATAGTACAGCTAAAAACTTATATGTAAGTAGAAACCACTTAAATTTAATCCATGTTTTTAATTTAATTTGTGGTAACAATTTCAGAAGCTGCATGTGTTTTCGGCACATGCCTGCAAGTTCCATGACCCACATGGTATGAGCACAGGTTCCCAACTACTCGTAATCTTCCTGATTTTTGCCTTGATTTATTTGGTGGGCGGTGGTTGTCTGTTATACTTTTTACGTGGTGCCCGTGGCAAGGAGGTTATCCCACATGTGGACTTTTGGATGGGGCTTCCAGGGCTAGTTAAGGTATGTTTTATTTTATTTAATCATATGCCTTCTACCATAAGATATGTTGATAATTTTTTAAACTCAGTTTCAAAAAGATTGAAATATACTCTTCAAGAGTTTTATGCCTGTATTCACCAACATTCCATAAACTTTATAAGGCACCTTACACAGTCAGTATTACTGTCAATATTTTAGAATATTGACAGTATTGCTATACGATAACTTGTTTAAAATATTCATTATTCTAAAATATTGCCAGTATTACTAATCATGTAAGGTATAGTAATGATGGAATTAAGAAAATACTGATGTTTATCTGGATAATAGATTACTTGATAAATATAAAAGGACGATTGAAGCAAAAATTGACAGTACTAGGATTGACAGTATTATTGACCATGTAAGGTGCCTTTATAGGTCCTATAAGCGATTGAATGGATAAATTGACAACGTCATTGTGATAGAATATGCGAAAACAAATGTCAAACACCTTAAATAGCACTTGCAATTGGAGCTTTGATGACACCTTTTGTTTAATTATTCAGTGTTTCCAATAGAGAGAATCTAAATTAACTACATTCCCTAGAAAATGTATTTATTGTTGCTATAACAACGATTACTTATGGGTACAATAGCTATTGATAGATTTATGAAACGTCCGTGAATACGGTGGTTACACGGGAATTACCAAAGTTCTATAAATCTATCAATAGCTATTGAACCCATAAGTATTCGTTATTTAGCAACAATAAATAAATTATCTTGGGAATGTATTTACTTTAGATTCGTTCTATTGGAAACACTGAATAATTAAACAAAAGCTCCAATCACAAGCGCTATTCAAGGTGTTTGACATTTATTTTGGCATATTCTATAACAATGACGTTGTCAATGTATCCATTCAATAGCTTATGGGACCTATAAAGTTTATGGGATGTTGGTTAATACTGGCATTAATCCTATAAATTATGACATTAGTATTTTGTTTTGTCTTTTATTGCTATGCCAAAAAGCACCCATAAATACTGTCATTAATCTTAAATATTGACAGTATTATTGATCGTGTAAGGTGCCTTTTTGGGATCACATTGAAGTTGTAACAACAGTTGTCATCAAGTAATTTTGACATCACAAAAATTTGTGGTGTTACTAATGTAATGTAATTTTTAGGATGGTGTGATATTTATTTTAAACGGCTGCAATTCACGCATGGTGTCCACCGCAGAAACCTACGACCAAATCTAAACATGAATCAAAATAAAATATTTTTACACGTTTGTATGTATTATAATAACCCTCACGCCCTGAAAGCGAGTATTGCCATTTGTTTTGAATTTAGTTAATTTTGTTGCTGTTTTTTTCCCCATTAGTTTAGAAGTGTAAACGATGAATTTTAGGGTGTTCATGTGAAAATTTAAATTTCAATTAGTAGCACATGTGTTTATTAGATATTCTTAATCAGCAGTTGGCAACTATAATGGTTCTGTGTGTCACTATAAAAAAGAAACTAAAGGATAAATAAAACGATTTTTTACTTTGTTTTTTTTATCATTTTTTTTTTTAATATTGGATTGTTAAGGCATCTACTTTGTGATCAGTTCATTTTAAAGGATAAATAAAACGATTTTTTACTTTGTTTTTTTTATCATTTTTTTTAAATATTGGATTGTTAAGGCATCTACTTTGTTATCAGTTCATTTTAAAGGATAAATAAAACGATTTTTTACTTTGTTTATTTATCACACTTCAATTACACTTTGCAATTAGTTTTGGCTAAGCTCTAGCCATTTTCAAGCTGCTCCGATGAGCTTAGCTGAAACTAGTTGCAAAGTATAACCGAAGTGTGATAAAAAACAAAGTAAAAAATCATTTTATTTATCCCTTAAAATGAACTGATCACAAAGTAGACGCCTTAACAATCTAATATTTAAAAAAAAACTAATCTCTTCGCGTGCCACGACCCGGGAGTTTTTTTACATATGAAATTAAAATTATTGGAATGCCACACAGCATGCCATAAATTGCCAACTGCTGTTCTAGATGTTTCTTTGTTTGGACATAACACACTAAGTAAGAAATGTTGACTTAATTTAATATGTAATATTTTTTTGTTTTTGTTATTGACATTCAGGATGAAACTAATACCACACTTTTGTATATGATAAAAATTTACAAGAAAATATAGTTGTGTGTTTGTCCTCACTGATGTTCCTGGATGATCTTATCCGCAATGAGGAGTTTTTGGATGTCTGTAACGCCCCCATAGATTTCAGTAACACGCGCATCACGGTAGTAGCGTTCAGTCGGCATGTTTTTGACATAACCCATGCCCCCAAGGATTTGAATCGCGTTGAATGCACTATAGTTGGATGCTGTACTAGCTGCTAGTTTCGCCATGGCGGATTCTTTAGTGGTGCGATCACCAGCTACGGCCATTTTTGCAGCTCGATGGATGAGTAGACGAGCAGATTCCAAACGAATTGCCATGTTTGCAATTCTTATCTAAATACATCATAGAAACACTAATATTATACTTTTGGCCATCTAAACTTAATAATTAATATATTGAGGATATCTCATAGTGCATTTTGTTGGGTTACCCTTACTCCAACAAAATAGCCCCAATTACTATTATTGATGGATAATATTTATTTTTAAAAAGTGCCATGAGATTGGCAATTAACAAATACTTTCACAGTTTTTTGAGAAAGTGTTTGCTAGTTTGACCCCTGTATAAACCGACGTTCCATTAATCTATCAATAGCTATTGAACCCATAAGTATTTGTTGTTATAGCAACAATAAATACATTATCTAGGGAATGTAGTTACTTTACTTTAGATTCTCTCTATAAGGCACCTTACACGATCAATATTACTGTCAATATTTTAGAATAATGGCAGTATTACTGTACGGTAATATGTGTAAAATGATCATTATTCTAAAATGTTGCCAGTATTACTCATCGTGTAAGGTATAGTAATGATGTAATGAAGAGAATACTGATCTTTGTCCGGATAATTCACTACTTGATAAATATAAAAGGAGGATTGAAGCAAATATTGACAGTACTAGGATTGACAGTATTATTGACCGTGTAAGGTGCCTTTATTGAAAACACTGAATAATTAAACAAAAGGTATCATCAAAGCGCCAAAAGATATGTAACACCTTGAAGTTTGGCATTTGTTTTGACATATTCTGTCACAATGACGTTGTCAATTTATCCATTCAATATCTTTTTGAAAACGTCATTGTGACAGAAATTGCCAAAACAACTGACAAAAACCTTGTGATTGGAACTTGGATGACACCTTTTGTTTAATTATTCAGTGTTTCCAATAGAGAGAATCGAAAGTAACTAGATAATGTATGTATTTTATGAGATCTTGTTGAATACGGTCATTTACGATTTATACTGATTGTGTTTTTTTATTAGTCACTTACTTTCACAGCTTGCAGTTCATTAATAGGCTGTCCAAATGCTTTCCTATGCGACGCGTATTCAACAGCCGCATCCAGAGCAGCCTGTCCAATCCCAACAGCTTGTGCAGCAATGCCAATTCGTGCAATATCCAATTGCATCATCGCGATTTTGAACCCACCGCCAATATTGCCTTTAAATAATTGTTGGTATGTTCAATATTAATCCTTACTTAAAACATTAATTACGCAAACCTATCACATTTTCCTTGGGCACACGTACATTCTCCAATGTAATCGTACAGCAGGAAGCTGCTCGAATCCCCAATTTGTCTTCAGGGCGAGCCAGTGTGAGACCATCAGTGTTCATAGGTATCAAAAACCCTGTAATACCTAAAGACCCAAAACAGTTGAATGTAAAATAATTGCCAACAATATGATACATTTTGTGTGATGATACATAATGTTTTGAAGATTTAAAAAAATCCTATACCTTTATATTCTAATGTTTTATCAACAGTAGCAAAAACAATCACAGCTCCACTTTCAGGGGCACTGGTGACCCACGATTTTGCCCCATTGAGGACATAGAAATCACCATCGAGTTTGGCAGTAGTTGAAATTGCACTGACATCGCTGCCAGCATCTGTTAATTAGGGGAGTTAAAATTATTTTTTAAATATTAGGCGAATTATATAAACCTTGCTCTATTTATTTTCATACAGAGAGTCGTTTTGTTGTAGTAGCTATTATAACAAATACAAGGGTCAGATTTTTTCATAGCTATCTGCAGTATATGTTGATTTTATTTAATCATATGCCTTCAACTGTAAGGTATGTTGATCATTTCTCAAACTTTGTTTCAAAAAGATTGAAATATACTCTTCAAGAGTGTTATGCCTGTATTCACCAACATTCCATGTAGTGCATAGTTCAAGTCATTTGACATTGTGGAGGGGGGTAGTTTGGTTGGTGGGGGCCACCCGCCCACCCCACCTTCGCTCGCATACGTGTGTCAATGGATACAGACGTTTTATATTGTTTAAACTTTTCCAAGAAGAGTGTTATCCTATGAAAAAACTATGCGAACAAAGGTGGGGTGGGCGGGTGGCCCCCACCAACCAAACTACCCCCCTCCACAATTTCAAATGACTTGAACTATGCACTACATTGTTATCCATTATTTTCTATGATTCAATTGATTACATTTATTAATTTAAGACGAATTCGTAAAAAAAAATGTGAGAAACAATGTAGTGCATAGTTCAAGTAATATGAAATTATGAAGGGGGGTAGTTTAGGTCCCATAAGCTATTGAATGGATACATTGACAATGTCATTCTGACAGAATACGCCAAAACAAATGTCAAACCCCTTCAATAGCGCTTGCGATTGGAGCTTTGATGACACCTTTTGTTTAATCATTCAGTGTTTGCAATAGAGAGAATCTAAAATAACTACATTACCTAGATAATGTATTTATTGTTGCTATAACAACAAATACTTATGGGTTCAATAGTTATTGATAGATTTATGGAAAGTCGGTGAATACGGCGGTTTGACGTCAGAATGCTAATTATTTTATTGACTACACGAAATTTGTTATGTAACGAATCACGCGATAAGCATACGAATGCGCATTCCTTATCAGCAAAAGTATAATCAGTGCAATATATCAGATTTATTATACTAACAAACATTTCAATTGTTATCTGAATTGTTTCAGCCGCAAATAATTATATAATTGCCATGCCGAAATATATATTCATGCAAACATTTGTCTAAAAAAAATATTAACAAATTTCCTACCAGGTTCACTAAGGGCGAAGCACCCTAACGTCCCATTCGTGTACGGCCTCAAGAACTGTTCCTTTTGTTCGTCCGTTCCGAATCGATCCACCAAATTTACATAAAGGCAGTTGTGGATGGAAACAATAGCCCCAGTGCCACCACAGGCTTTTGAAATTTCCTCCACAGCCACTGCTAACCCCAGCACATCATGTCCTGATCCACCCCACTTCTCTGAGATGGCCACAGACAGAAACCCCAGTTGGCCCAACTCTTTAATCTAGTACAAAATAAAATTGTTCTAAACTCATTAGTAAAGCTGCAAAGGTTTAACTTTATTCAATATCAGGGGTGGCCTCTTGTTGCTACCATCACTGATGGATAGCAACAATACTATTTCTTTTGACACAGTTGGCAACCATACCAAAGATTAAATCTAATCATAGAAAAATCCCGATACTTTAATCATGTAATGAATATATTTGATAATTGAGAGTATAATAAGTAAAACAATTAAAACCCTAAACTAATTATTTTACAAATTTTAACCGAAACCACACGTCAGTTACAGTTGTTTAGACAAAACAAAGTTCAGTAATGTTACGATTTAAAAAAGTTTGAGGACAATACAGTTGGTACCCCTACCGAAAAGCCCCTCACAACTATTGTTTTTACCAATAAAATTCTTACCTGTCGTGCAGGAAATCTACCCTCCCGGTCCAACTCCGCGGCTACGGGGGTGAGTTTATCGCGTGCATAGGCGCGCGCGAGGTCGCGCAACGCCACGTTCCGTTGGTGTAGCCTTCGGAGGGCGGTGGCGGTGGTGCTTCGCACAGGCGAAAACATCGGACGGCTCTAACCTCAAATAACAACGCACCTGTTGCTCGCAGCACTGCTGGCGCCGCTGACATGATTGCGGGCTCGGGGTCGCCCGTTTGCAATTACGACGCGCGCGGCCTTAATTCCATTACCAAGGATTCGCACACGCGCGCGCACTCACACGCACGATTTTTTTTTAATTTACATACACACGCGAAATCAAGACGGAAACAAATAATTGAACTACATGATATTGTTTCACACAAGGCTACTGAGATTTGTTTTCATTATTCAGATTTTCTTCTACTAATCGTAATTTAATTAAGCAGTTTTTTGATTAAATATGCGAGTGATTATTTGATTTAGTCATTGATTCAATGATTATTTGATTAAGACATTGCTTTAGTGAGTGATTATTTACTTGAAAGATTCAATCAGTGAGTTTATAGTTTATATGAATGATTGCTTGACTATTATGATTGATTGTTTATGGTCATGATTCAGTGATTGATTGAAGCATTGATTATATGTGTGAGTGATTATTTGACTTATATTGATTGATTAAATCATTATTTGATTGATTAATTGCTTCAGTGAGTGATTCATTATTTGAATGATTCAATCAGTGAGATATAGTATATGTAAATGTTTGATTGAATATTTTGATCCATTCAATGTCTTATGCACCTTACACAGTCAATATTTTAGAATAATGACAGTATTACTGTACAATAATATACTTTCATTATTCTAAAATATTGACAGTATTACTAATCATGTTATGTATAGTAATGATGGAATGAAGAGAATACCGATGTTTATCCAGATATTTGATTACTTGATAAATATTGAGAGAGGATTCAAGTAAATACTGACAGTATTATTGATCATGTAAGGTGCCTTTATCAATAGCTATTGAACCCATAAGTGCCATAAGTATTCATTGTTATAGCAACAATAAATAAATTATCTAGGGAATGTAGTTAATTTAGATTCACTCTATTGGAAACACTGAATAATTAAACAAAAGGTGTCATCAAAGCTCCAATCACAAGTGCTATTCAAGATGTTGACATATATTTTGACCATTTCTGTCATAATGACATTTTCAATTTATTCATTCAATAGCTTATGGGACCTAAAGTTAGACCCTTAAAGTTTATGGGATGTTGGTGATTTTGGGGATTAGTGATTGTTTATTGGGATGATTAATTGATTAAATGTAAAAGTGATTATTTGATGGATTCATTGTTTGAGTGAATCATTAATTATTTGTATATGATTCAATCAGAAAATTATAGTTAATTTAAAAGGTTGATTGATTTTTTGAGTTCATTGGACATTTATTTATTTTAAAACTAGATGAGCAATTGAAAAACTACAAAACAATAAATGTGTGTAACACCATTGTAAAACTGAATGTTGTTTCATTAATAATTGGTATCACTAAATTAATTAGAAAATTTTAAAGATTACATGAGTTAAAAAAATATACTTACCATAATAGTTCATATTTGTTTTGAAACTGTATAAAAACATAAAAAGCATAAAAAATTATCGAAATGGTTTATTAAAAATAACTCTCGCGAATAATTTACAATAATTACAATGAATTCATGCCTTAAAAACAACCATGGAATGCCTAAATGAACTCAAGCCCTTCATATTTCATATCAGACACAAGTGCATCCTCTAAAATCGTACGCCCTTCAATATCAAATGAAGTAATATAAGTGGCGGTTCGTCCATTAATCTCCTCTGTACGCAGAGCAACTATCACAGTGTCCTCAGAAGTGGGCACAAACTTGAACGATGAGAATCCCCGAGTCTTCCACTTGTTTGGCAGCTGAAATCATATTAACCCACATTACAACAACCTTTTATTACCATCTGTATGTATTTACCTGAATTGTTTTAATATCATACACATCAGAATCGGCTGTAATTAAAACAGAACACCCTCGTACTTCATCAAGTGTCTCATTATAGCTATCAGGGCTGCAACGTCGTGGCAAGAAGAACCACCTCTGATGAACCTCACTCCAAACACCACTTTCATGGATCATATAACCTGGCCATTGGATGTTAAGCACCTCACGTAGTCGTTTAAACTCAGCCACCCAATTTACATGTGAAATTTCTCCTCCTGTAGTAATTTTCTTGATATACTGAGGATTGTTATGTTGAAACTCGCCTGCTGGTGTTGTCCATTCCTTCCCCATTGAGCCTACAATAAGTTGCTCATTGCATACTGTTGCCCATTCTGATTTAAACCCCTTAGTGTTTCTAGAAATGCAATTTAGATAAGTATTCAGTTTGTCTTATTTTAATATAACTTACTTGCCATCACCATCCATGAGCAACAGCCATGGTATTGCTTTATCATTAGCAATTTCAAATACCATCCCAGTTCGATCATCAAACGTCAGGAGTTTACCATCAAATACAACCAATTCAGATAACTCCATGCCTCTATCTTTAAGAGCAAAATTGGTAGTTAATTTCAGGGGCTCATGGGAGTCCCATGTGACCACTACTGTCTTTTTTGAAGGGCTATAGCTCAAAAAGCCCTTTTTCAAGTATGAGTGCCATGTATATTTCTGTGTTTGACTTTTAGAATTAGTGTCTAAATCAGCTATTATACCTGAAATAAAAATTAAAGTTCAGCTATTAAATTAAAGAAATATCTATACAGTTTAAATTGCAAATTCAATTTTCTAAATTACAATAAATTTTGCAAAACTTTACTATACGAGCTATGATTTACATCATAGCTCCAATAGTAAAGTTTTGCAAAATTTATTGTAATCATAGCTCCAACAGTGTCCCCAATAAAAAGAGAAAAAAAGTGCCTACTGACAGTTTTAATCACTACAAAAATATGAATATTAATTAATAAAAACTCACCTATACGAAACGTATGCATATTATTGGTTTTAATTGGTGTTGTCAACGGATATGTCCTATTGTACCCACTGGTGCTAGTCTCTGATAAATTATGTACATGTTTCTTTGGCAGTATATAGAACACAATTAGCACCAACAGGCCGGTCACAGCGACAACCGAAATGAAATGTTTCTGATTACGTAGCGTTCGATTAACAATCCGGTACGTCGGCGGGCTCCGGAGCGCCTGCCGCCAATCCCTTAGTCTGACCATGTCTGCCTCCTCCACGTTCTTCATCTGGAAGTGCAGATACCCCCGCCCCCCCGGCCAACCGATCAGGTGTGCGAGCACATTTTTTTTTAAGCGCCACTTATCATTCCGGTGGCCGATAAGGAGGCATTGAAAAATTTCGACGTGTTAACCTTAAAAACATATGTTTACGACAGTTCTCAAGTGTTGCCAAATGTAACATAAAATACCGCAATGATAACTGTCAAAAAAAACTATTGGCAACACTGCTAAATGTCAATCGCCATTTTGTAAACACTAGTTAGTATATTTTGTAACAAATTAATGTTCGTTTGGGCCCCTTAAAGGTAATATCAATTTAAACATAGTTTGTATTCTATCGAGACTAACACAATTATGGCTGATGATTTGCAAAACTACAAGCTGCAGCTGCAGCAGGTGGAGGCAGCTCTGCTGACTGACCCAGACAATAAAGAGCTGCAGAAGCTGAAAGTGGACCTGGAGGAGGTGATTGATCTCACATTGGATCTTAAAACGAAAGCCGAGGAGGCCGCCAATCAGCCGGAATACACGGAAATACCCACCAACCTCACAGAGGATGATGAAATCACTAAATCACTGCTTGCTGTCGAAGAGTTTGTGGCGAAAAATAAGAAGAAAAAACTGTGGCGCGTCGGCGATGTCTGCACGGCGAAGTGGAGTGACAATAATCAATACTACGAGGCGCGTATTAATTCAATCAACCCTGATGGACAGGTAAATGTAACATTTGAAGCTTATAAAAATAGGGGTGTGACAACTTTAGCTGAACTAAAAGAGTTCACAGGCGAGAAAAGGCAGCTGACAGAGTCTGAGAAGCTGAAAAGGGCTAAGATGAACAATAAGGAGTACTTGAAGAAGAAGAAACAGAAGAAGCTAGCACGATTCAAGGAGCTGGAGGAAGAGCGTGAGACTGAAAAAAACAAATGGCTTGCCTTCAACACCAAAGCCAGCAAGAGCAAAAAGGTTGGTGTGAAGGGGAAGAGTATTTTTGCATCACCTGACTCAGTTAACGGTAGAGTTGGAATTGGCACCTGTGGGATTAGTGGGAAACCTATGACAGAGTTTTCATCAGCTGAGAAGTGGAGGAAGGGACAGTGAAGAAGACGAGGATATTTTTTTGGTTGTTGTAGAGAGACAAGTTTTGCCACAGACAATTTGTGTGGGAATTTATCAGTTTGTATATATTTTGGAATTTTTATTTTTAAATAATAGCGCTGGTGTTCATGAATTCTGTACCTAAGGAACTTGAATATATAAAACAAATGTGTTATTTACTTGCAATTGTGTTATACATATCGACTACTGCATGTTTCAAATCTAAAACTTCCTTCATTAAACTTGAACAAAAAAGCATTGCATATCTAAATACATATTTTGAAGTCAGTATTTATTTAAAATGTCAGCTAAATCATTTTATATTTCAAAACATGATGCCACCTTTCAATAGTTATATTGGACTGGCTGTAAACATGTAAAGAAACATATATTAATAGCCTTAACCCCCTGGACATGCAATGTTTTCTCTTTCAATACTATATGTAATTAAAACTGCTTACTTTTTATCAATTTATTATTTACATTAAGAACCAGCAAAACAAATTTTCAACCTAGATATTCTTGTTTCCTGTAAACGTGGTTGGTTTAGGGGATATTTTATCATCAGTAGGTCAAAAGTATATATCTCAAGTAGTTCCAACAATCGAAATAAAACAGTTTGTGGGAACTACTTGTAATATATACATTTGACCTACCTAACTATTGGTGTATTCGATAAACCAACCGATAATTATTTGTATGTTATGCAGACTAATTGCAACTAAGGTTTATTTAGATGTATGTTGTGTGGTTCTTAGGGAAATTTGCGGCCTTACGGCTGTAGGTACAACGCAAGTTTTGTTACAAACAGTAATTGATAGTACATATCTGAAACTGAATAGTTTCTCATCAAACAGGATTCATATCCGAGTTGGTACTTAAAATTGTTTTGCATAACCTACAGTTGATTCCATCTTGGTTGGTTTATAGAACACATCTTTACTTTTTGATTAGTAGTTCAAATAGATTCTATCCAAATAGTTCTAATAAACGAGTTTATTTTGACAGTTCTAACTGTGGTTCTAACCTCACTCTTTCTTCAAATATAATGTTTCGTGGTACTTGGAAAATATGCTGTTGCGCCTTACGGCCGGTGCTACAACGCAAGTTTTGTTTTAAAAAGTAAGACTAGTTGTAGCCAGTATAATAATATTTACTACAAACATGTTTGTACTTTTCAGTTCACCTAATATTCAAACTCCACTTGCAGCCATGAATCTCACTCGTAATTTTAATACAACGCACCCGCTTTACATGTTTATACAAACACAAGACACACCAAACCCAAACAGTTTGAAATTCTTGCCTGGCACTACAGTATTGGGGCCTGGGCAGACAATGGATTTTCCAAATGGACAGGCTGCATTCTGTTCACCTCTTGGGAAGATGTTGTTTCGCATTGATGGAATTAAAGGGGTGTTTTTTGGGCCTGATTTTATTACAGTGACTAGGAGTGATGAGGAGGTTGAATGGAAGCTGCTTAAACCAGAAGTGTTTGCTACTATTATGGACTTCTTTGCTAGTGGTTTGCCGATTTTGAATGATTCAGTACCAAATAAAGATACAGGTGGGTGGTTTAAGCTTGTATGATTATGATTATTATATTTTGTCTTTATTTTGTCTAGAGGTTAATGAAGATGATAGTGAGGTTGTACAGATGATCAAAGAGTTGCTGGATACTAGGATTCGGCCAACAGTACAAGAAGATGGAGGTAATTTTTTTTTTTTAATTTATTTTAGTGGTGCTTCTAATATTTTTGTGTGTGAACATTATTTTCATTACAAATACATTATTTATACACTACAGGTACATTTTATTGCAGGTGATATTGTCTTTATAAACTTCGAAGATGGGATTGTCAAGTTGAAGATGCAGGGGTCCTGCTCCAACTGCCCGAGCTCAACAGTAACGTTGCGTAACGGTGTGCAGAACATGATGCAGTTCTACATCCCGGAGGTGTTAGGCGTCGAACAGGTGGAGGACGAAACCGACAAAATCGCCCAGTCTGAGTTTGAGAAGTTTGAGTCGAAGTTGGGCGTCAAGCCAAACATCAAGAAGCAATGAAATTAGTCTCTTTAGTTGTGAAATATATATACGTATAGTGTATAGTGTAATATATATATACGTATAGTGTATAGTGTAATATATATTGTTATCTACTTTACTTACTTTTAAATTAAAAGAATTTTGTTTAAGAAAAGTGAACATTGTTTTTTTTTCACTTTGATATCTCGATAACTCGTTTTTTTCAGGTTGCATCTCGATAGCAAAAAGACATAGAGGCCTGCAGTTTGTTGCACACACTTTAGTTCCTGATCCAGATCCTGGAAATTGCAGTATAAGGCACGCGGCTGTTATTTACTTCGTTACACAGATTTTTAGTGTAACTAATCGTATTTTATTTCTAGGTCAACACTTCTCGTGTCCTGTCAGCACGCTTGAACTTTGTCTCTCCTGTGTATTCTAAATAGGCGAGCAATGATTCAATTGTATTGACAGACCGAAATCATCAAAACTGTACTGGACCAATTGGCGTAATTCAAATGATATACCACCTCGAACAACATGTGATCCTGTTTCAAGATTTATTTACCTGTTACACTAGGCGTACAAATACCTCCTTGTACAACATGTGATCCTGATACGAAATTTATTTATCCGGAATAAAATAAGCGAATTTTGCGTCGTCTCCTGTTATTTCGGAGCATGAAATTTTAAAAAATCGTCAAATCTAGTCGAAAATGCTTGTAAAGTATCCGCAGAACGTCAAAACGTTGGAATATGAGGTAAAAATCCCAAGAATTTCACGCTTTTTGGTCGAAAATTGAAGATTTCTGAGCACTTTAAAACCATAAGGGGGGAGTCTTTGGATCATGAAATTTTAAAAAATCGTCAAATCTAGTCGAAAATGCTTGTAAAGTCTCCGCAGAACGTCAAAACGTTGGAATATGAGGTAAAAATCCCAAGAATTTCACGCTTTTTGGTCGAAAATTGAAGATTTCTGAGCACTTTAAAACCATAAGGGGGGAGTCTTTGGAGCATGAAATTTTAAAAAATCGTCAAATCTAGTCGAAAATGCTTGTAAAGTCTCCGCAGAACGTCAAAACGTTGGAATATGAAGTAAAAATCCCAAGAATTTCACGCTTTTTGGTCGAAAATTGAAGATTTCTGAGCACTTTAAAACCATAAGGGGGGAGTCTTTGGAGCATGAAATTTTAAAAAATCGTCAAATCTAGACGAAAATGCTTGTAAAGTCTTCGCAGAACGTCAAAACGTTGGAATATGAAGTAAAAATCCCAAGAATTTTACGCTTTTTGGTCGAAAATTGAAGATTTCTGAGCACTTTAAAACCATAAGGGGGGAGTCTTTGGATCATGAAATTTTAAAAAATCGTCAAATCTAGTCGAAAATGCTTGTAAAGTCTCCGCAGAACGTCAAAACGTTGGAATATGAGGTAAAAATCCCAAGAATTTCACGCTTTTTGGTCGAAAATTGAAGATTTCTGAGCACTTTACAACCAGAAGGGGGGAGTCTTTGGATCATGAAATTTTAAAAAATCGTCAAATCTAGTCGAAAATGCTTGTAAAGTATCCGCAGAACGTCAAAACGTTGGAATATGAGGTAAAAATCCCAAGAATTTCACGCTTTTTGGTCGAAAATTGAAGATTTCTGAGCACTTTAAAACCATAAGGGGGGAGTCTTTGGATCATGAAATTTTAAAAAATCGTCAAATCTATTCGAAAATGCTTGTAAAGTCTCCGCAGAACGTCAAAACGTTGGAATATGAAGTAAAAATCCCAAGAATTTCACGCTTTTTGGTCGAAAATTGAAGATTTCTGAGCACTTTAAAACCATAAGAGGGGAGTCTTTGGATCATGAAATTTTAAAAAATCGTCAAATCTATTCGAAAATGCTTGTAAAGTCTCCGCAGAACGTCAAAACGTTGGAATATGAAGTAAAAATCCCAAGAATTTCACGCTTTTTGGTCGAAAATTGAAGATTTCTGAGCACTTTAAAACCATAAGGGGGGAGTCTTTGGATCATGAAATTTTAAAAAATCGTCAAATCTAGTCGAAAATGCTTGTAAAGTCTCCGCAGAACGTCAAAACGTTGGAATATGAGGTAAAAATCCCAAGAATTTCACGCTTTTTGGTCGAAAATTGAAGATTTCTGAGCACTTTAAAACCATAAGGGGGGAGTCTTTGGAGCATGAAATTTTAAAAAATCGTCAAATCTAGTCGAAAATGCTTGTAAAGTCTCCGCAGAACGTCAAAACGTTGGAATATGAAGTAAAAATCCCAAGAATTTCACGCTTTTTGGTCGAAAATTGAAGATTTCTGAGCACTTTAAAACCATAAGGGGGGAGTCTTTGGAGCATGAAATTTTAAAAAATCGTCAAATCTAGACGAAAATGCTTGTAAAGTCTTCGCAGAACGTCAAAACGTTGGAATATGAAGTAAAAATCCCAAGAATTTTACGCTTTTTGGTCGAAAATTGAAGATTTCTGAGCACTTTAAAACCATAAGGGGGGAGTCTTTGGATCATGAAATTTTAAAAAATCGTCAAATCTAGTCGAAAATGCTTGTAAAGTCTCCGCAGAACGTCAAAACGTTGGAATATGAGGTAAAAATCCCAAGAATTTCACGCTTTTTGGTCGAAAATTGAAGATTTCTGAGCACTTTACAACCAGAAGGGGGGAGTCTTTGGATCATGAAATTTTAAAAAATCGTCAAATCTAGTCGAAAATGCTTGTAAAGTATCCGCAGAACGTCAAAACGTTGGAATATGAGGTAAAAATCCCAAGAATTTCACGCTTTTTGGTCGAAAATTGAAGATTTCTGAGCACTTTAAAACCATAAGGGGGGAGTCTTTGGATCATGAAATTTTAAAAAATCGTCAAATCTATTCGAAAATGCTTGTAAAGTCTCCGCAGAACGTCAAAACGTTGGAATATGAAGTAAAAATCCCAAGAATTTCACGCTTTTTGGTCGAAAATTGAAGATTTCTGAGCACTTTAAAACCATAAGAGGGGAGTCTTTGGATCATGAAATTTTAAAAAATCGTCAAATCTATTCGAAAATGCTTGTAAAGTCTCCGCAGAACGTCAAAACGTTGGAATATGAAGTAAAAATCCCAAGAATTTCACGCTTTTTGGTCGAAAATTGAAGATTTCTGAGCACTTTAAAACCATAAGGGGGGAGTCTTTGGAGCATGAAATTTTAAAAAATCGTCAAATCTATTCGAAAATGCTTGTAAAGTCTCCGCAGAACGTCAAAACTTTGGAATATGAAGTAAAAATCCCAAGAATTTCACGCTTTTTGGTCGAAAATTGAAGATTTCTGAGCACTTTAAAACCATAAGAGGGGAGTCTTTGGAGCATGAAAATTTAAAAAATCGTCAAATCTAGTCGAAAATGCTTGTAAAGTCTCCGCAGAACGTCAAAACGTTGGAATATGAAGTAAAAATCCCAAGAATTTCACGCTTTTTGGTCGAAAATTGAAGATTTCTGAGCACTTTAAAACCATAAGAGGGGAGTCTTTGGAGCATGAAAATTTAAAAAATCGTCAAATCTAGTCGAAAATGCTTGTAAAGTCTCCGCAGAACGTCAAAACGTTGGAATATGAAGTAAAAATCCCAAGAATTTCACGCTTTTTGGTCGAAAATTGAAGATTTCTGAGCACTTTAAAACCATAAGGGGGGAGTCTTTGGAGCATGAAATTTTAAAAAATCGTCAAATCTAGTCGAAAATGCTTGTAAAGTCTCCGCAGAACGTCAAAACTTTGGAATATGAAGTAAAAATCCCAAGAATTTCACGCTTTTTGGTCGAAAATTGAAGATTTCTTAGCACTTTAAAACCATAAGGGGGGAGTCTTTGAATCATGAAATTTTAAAAAATCGTCAAATCCAGTCGAAAATGCTTGTAAAGTCTCCGCAGAACGTCAAAACGTTGGAATATGAAGTAAAAATCCCAAGAATTTCACGCTTTTTGGTCGAAAATTGAAGATTTCTGAGCACTTTAAAACCATAAGGGGGGAGTCTTTGGAGCATGAAATTTTAAAAAATCGTCAAATCTAGTCGAAAATGCTTGTAAAGTCTCCGCAGAACGTCAAAACGTTGGAATATGAAGTAAAAATCCCAAGAATTTCACGCTTTTTGGTCGAAAATTGAAGATTTCTGAGCACTTTAAAACCATAAGGGGGGAGTCTTTGAATCATGAAATTTTAAAAAATCGTCAAATCCAGTCGAAAATGCTTGTAAAGTCTCCGCAGAACGTCAAAACGTTGGAATATGAAGTAAAAATCCCAAGAATTTCACGCTTTTTGGTCGAAAATTGAAGATTTCTGAGCACTTTAAAACCATAAGGGGGGAGTCTTTGGATCATGAAATTTTAAAAAATCGTCAAATCTATTCGAAAATGCTTGTAAAGTCTCCGCAGAACGTCAAAACGTTGGAATATGAAGTAAAAATCCCAAGAATTTCACGCTTTTTGGTCGAAAATTGAAGATTTCTGAGCACTTTAAAACCATAAGAGGGGAGTCTTTGGAGCATGAAAATTTAAAAAATCGTCAAATCTAGTCGAAAATGCTTGTAAAGTCTCCGCAGAACGTCAAAACGTTGGAATATGAAGTAAAAATCCCAAGAATTTCACGCTTTTTGGTCGAAAATTGAAGATTTCTGAGCACTTTAAAACCATAAGGGGGGTGTCTTTGGAACATGAAATTTTAAAAAATCGTCAAATCTAGACGAAAATGCTTGTAAAGTCTTCGCAGAACGTCAAAACGTTGGAATATGAAGTAAAAATCCCAAGAATTTCACGCTTTTTGGTCGAAAATTGAAGATTTCTGAGCACTTTAAAACCATAAGGGGGGAGTCTTTGGAGCATGAAATTTTAAAAAATCGTCAAATCTATTCGAAAATGCTTGTAAAGTCTCCGCAGAACGTCAAAACTTTGGAATATGAAGTAAAAATCCCAAGAATTTCACGCTTTTTGGTCGAAAATTGAAGATTTCTTAGCACTTTAAAACCATAAGGGGGGAGTCTTTGGAGCATGAAATTTTAAAAAATCGTCAAATCTAGACGAAAATGCTTGTAAAGTCTTCGCAGAACGTCAAAACGTTGGAATATGAAGTAAAAATCCCAAGAATTTCACGCTTTTTGGTCGAAAATTGAAGATTTCTGAGCACTTTAAAACCATAAGGGGGGAGTCTTTGGATCATGAAATTTTAAAAAATCGTCAAATCTAGACGAAAATGCTTGTAAAGTCTCCGCAGAACGTCAAAACGTTGGAATATGAAGTAAAAATCCCAAGAATTTCACGCTTTTTGGTCGAAAATTGAAGATTTCTGAGCACTTTAAAACCATAAGAGGGGAGTCTTTGGAGCATGAAAATTTAAAAAATCGTCAAATCTAGTCGAAAATGCTTGTAAAGTCTCCGCAGAACGTCAAAACGTTGGAATATGAAGTAAAAATCCCAAGAATTTCACGCTTTTTGGTCGAAAATTGAAGATTTCTGAGCACTTTAAAACCATAAGGGGGGAGTCTTTGGATCATGAAATTTTAAAAAATCGTCAAATCTAGACGAAAATGCTTGTAAAGTCTCCGCAGAACGTCAAAACGTTGGAATATGAAGTAAAAATCCCAAGAATTTCACGCTTTTTGGTCGAAAATTGAAGATTTCTGTCGTCAAAACGTTGGAATATGAAGTAAAAACTTTACAAGCATTTTCGACTAGATTTGACGATTTTTTAAAATTTCATGATCCAAAGACTCCCCCCTTCTGGTTGTAAAGTACTGAGAAATCTTCAATTTTCGACCAAAAAGCGTGAAATTCTTGGGATTTTTACTTCATATTCCAACGTTTTGACGTTCTGCGAAGACTTTACAAGCATTTTCGACTAGATTTGACGATTTTTAAAATTTCATGATCCAAAGACTCCCCCCTTCTGGTTGTAAAGTACTGAGAAATCTTCAATTTTCGACCAAAAAGCGTGAAATTCTTGGGATTTTTACTTCATATTCCAACGTTTTGACGTTCTGCGAAGACTTTACAAGCATTTTCGACTAGATTTGACGATTTTTAAAATTTCATGATCCAAAGACTCCCCCCTTCTGGTTGTAAAGTACTGAGAAATCTTCAATTTTCGACCAAAAAGCGTGAAATTCTTGGGATTTTTACTTCATATTCCAACGTTTTGACGTTCTGCGGAGACTTTACAAGCATTTTCGACTAGATTTGACGATTTTTTAAAATTTCATGATCCAAAGACTCCCCCCTTCTGGTTGTAAAGTACTGAGAAATCTTCAATTTTCGACCAAAAAGCGTGAAATTCTTGGGATTTTTACTTCATATTCCAACGTTTTGACGTTCTGCGGAGACTTTACAAGCATTTTCGACTAGATTTGACGATTTTTTAAAATTTCATGCTCCAAAGACTCCCCCCTTATGGTTTTAAAGTGCTCAGAAATCTTCAATTTTCGACCAAAAAGCGTGAAATTCTTGGGATTTTTACTTCATATTCCAACGTTTTGACGTTCTGCGGAGACTTTACAAGCATTTTCGACTAGATTTGACGATTTTTTAAAATTTCATGATCCAAAGACTCCCCCCTTATGGTTTTAAAGTGCTCAGAAATCTTCAATTTTCGACCAAAAAGCGTGAAATTCTTGGGATTTTTACTTCATATTCCAACGTTTTGACGTTCTGCGGAGACTTTACAAGCATTTTCGACTAGATTTGACGATTTTTTAAAATTTCATGATCCAAAGACTCCCCCCTTATGGTTTTAAAGTGCTCAGAAATCTTCAATTTTCGACCAAAAAGCGTGAAATTCTTGGGATTTTTACTTCATATTCCAACGTTTTGACGTTCTGCGGAGACTTTACAAGCATTTTCGACTAGATTTGACGATTTTTTAAAATTTCATGATCCAAAGACTCCCCCCTTATGGTTGTAAAGCGCTGAGAAATCTTCAATTTTCGACCAAAAAGCGTGAAATTCTTGGGATTTTTACTTCATATTCCAACGTTTTGACGTTCTGCGGAGACTTTACAAGCATTTTCGACTAGATTTGACGATTTTTTAAAATTTCATGATCCAAAGACTCCCCCCTTATGGTTGTAAAGCGCTGAGAAATCTTCAATTTTCGACCAAAAAGCGTGAAATTCTTGGGATTTTTACTTCATATTCCAACGTTTTGACGTTCTGCGGAGACTTTACAAGCATTTTCGACTAGATTTGACGATTTTTAAAATTTTCATGCTCCAAAGACTCCCCCCTTCTGGTTGTAAAGTACTGAGAAATCTTCAATTTTCGACCAAAAAGCGTGAAATTCTTGGGATTTTTACTTCATATTCCAACGTTTTGACGTTCTGCGGAGACTTTACAAGCATTTTCGACTAGATTTGACGATTTTTTAAAATTTCATGATCCAAAGACTCCCCCCTTATGGTTTTAAAGTGCTCAGAAATCTTCAATTTTCGACCAAAAAGCGTGAAATTCTTGGGATTTTTACTTCATATTCCAACGTTTTGACGTTCTGCGGAGACTTTACAAGCATTTTCGACTAGATTTGACGATTTTTTAAAATTTCATGATCCAAAGACTCCCCCCTTATGGTTGTAAAGCGCTGAGAAATCTTCAATTTTCGACCAAAAAGCGTGAAATTCTTGGGATTTTTACTTCATATTCCAACGTTTTGACGTTCTGCGGAGACTTTACAAGCATTTTCGACTAGATTTGACGATTTTTAAAATTTTCATGCTCCAAAGACTCCCCCCTTCTGGTTGTAAAGTACTGAGAAATCTTCAATTTTCGACCAAAAAGCGTGAAATTCTTGGGATTTTTACTTCATATTCCAACGTTTTGACGTTCTGCGGAGACTTTACAAGCATTTTCGACTAGATTTGACGATTTTTTAAAATTTCATGATCCAAAGACTCCCCCCTTATGGTTTTAAAGTACTGAGAAATCTTCAATTTTCGACCAAAAAGCGTGAAATTCTTGGGATTTTTACTTCATATTCCAACGTTTTGACGTTCTGCGGAGACTTTACAAGCATTTTCGACTAGATTTGACGATTTTTTAAAATTTCATGCTCCAAAGACTCCCCCCTTATGGTTTTAAAGTGCTCAGAAATCTTCAATTTTCGACCAAAAAGCGTGAAATTCTTGGGATTTTTACTTCATATTCCAACGTTTTGACGTTCTGCGGAGACTTTACAAGCATTTTCGACTAGATTTGACGATTTTTTTAAATTTCATGATCCAAAGACTCCCCCCTTATGGTTTTAAAGTGCTCAGAAATCTTCAATTTTCGACCAAAAAGCGTGAAATTCTTGGGATTTTTACTTCATATTCCAACGTTTTGACGTTCTGCGGAGACTTTACAAGCATTTTCGACTAGATTTGACGATTTTTTAAAATTTCATGCTCCAAAGACTCCCCCCTTATGGTTTTAAAGTGCTCAGAAATCTTCAATTTTCGACCAAAAAGCGTGAAATTCTTGGGATTTTTACTTCATATTCCAACGTTTTGACGTTCTGCGGAGACTTTACAAGCATTTTCGTCTAGATTTGACGATTTTTTAAAATTTCATGCTCCAAAGACTCCCCCCTTATGGTTTTAAAGTGCTCAGAAATCTTCAATTTTCGACCAAAAAGCGTGAAATTCTTGGGATTTTTACTTCATATTCCAACGTTTTGACGTTCTGCGGAGACTTTACAAGCATTTTCGACTAGATTTGACGATTTTTTAAAATTTCATGCTCCAAAGACTCCCCCCTTATGGTTTTAAAGTGCTCAGAAATCTTCAATTTTCGACCAAAAAGCGTGAAATTCTTGGGATTTTTACTTCATATTCCAACGTTTTGACGTTCTGCGGAGACTTTACAAGCATTTTCGTCTAGATTTGACGATTTTTTAAAATTTCATGATCCAAAGACTCCCCCCTTCTGGTTGTAAAGTACTGAGAAATCTTCAATTTTCGACCAAAAAGCGTGAAATTCTTGGGATTTTTACTTCATATTCCAACGTTTTGACGTTCTGCGGAGACTTTACAAGCATTTTCGACTAGATTTGACGATTTTTTAAAATTTCATGATCCAAAGACTCCCCATTTATGGTTTTAAAGTGCTCAGAAATCTTCAATTTTCGACCAAAAAGCGTGAAATTCTTGGGATTTTTACTTCATATTCCAACGTTTTGACGTTCTGCGGAGACTTTACAAGCATTTTCGACTAGATTTGACGATTTTTTAAAATTTCATGATCCAAAGACTCCCCCCTTATGGTTGTAAAGCGCTGAGAAATCTTCAATTTTCGACCAAAAAGCGTGAAATTCTTGGGATTTTTACTTCATATTCCAACGTTTTGACGTTCTGCGGAGACTTTACAAGCATTTTCGACTAGATTTGACGATTTTTAAAATTTTCATGCTCCAAAGACTCCCCCCTTCTGGTTGTAAAGTACTGAGAAATCTTCAATTTTCGACCAAAAAGCGTGAAATTCTTGGGATTTTTACTTCATATTCCAACGTTTTGACGTTCTGCGGAGACTTTACAAGCATTTTCGACTAGATTTGACGATTTTTTAAAATTTCATGATCCAAAGACTCCCCCCTTATGGTTTTAAAGTACTGAGAAATCTTCAATTTTCGACCAAAAAGCGTGAAATTCTTGGGATTTTTACTTCATATTCCAACGTTTTGACGTTCTGCGGAGACTTTACAAGCATTTTCGACTAGATTTGACGATTTTTTAAAATTTCATGCTCCAAAGACTCCCCCCTTATGGTTTTAAAGTGCTCAGAAATCTTCAATTTTCGACCAAAAAGCGTGAAATTCTTGGGATTTTTACTTCATATTCCAACGTTTTGACGTTCTGCGGAGACTTTACAAGCATTTTCGACTAGATTTGACGATTTTTTTAAATTTCATGATCCAAAGACTCCCCCCTTATGGTTTTAAAGTGCTCAGAAATCTTCAATTTTCGACCAAAAAGCGTGAAATTCTTGGGATTTTTACTTCATATTCCAACGTTTTGACGTTCTGCGGAGACTTTACAAGCATTTTCGACTAGATTTGACGATTTTTTAAAATTTCATGCTCCAAAGACTCCCCCCTTATGGTTTTAAAGTGCTCAGAAATCTTCAATTTTCGACCAAAAAGCGTGAAATTCTTGGGATTTTTACTTCATATTCCAACGTTTTGACGTTCTGCGGAGACTTTACAAGCATTTTCGTCTAGATTTGACGATTTTTTAAAATTTCATGATCCAAAGACTCCCCCCTTCTGGTTGTAAAGTACTGAGAAATCTTCAATTTTCGACCAAAAAGCGTGAAATTCTTGGGATTTTTACTTCATATTCCAACGTTTTGACGTTCTGCGGAGACTTTACAAGCATTTTCGACTAGATTTGACGATTTTTTAAAATTTCATGATCCAAAGACTCCCCATTTATGGTTTTAAAGTGCTCAGAAATCTTCAATTTTCGACCAAAAAGCGTGAAATTCTTGGGATTTTTACTTCATATTCCAACGTTTTGACGTTCTGCGGAGACTTTACAAGCATTTTCGACTAGATTTGACGATTTTTTAAAATTTCATGATCCAAAGACTCCCCCCTTATGGTTTTAAAGTGCTCAGAAATCTTCAATTTTCGACCAAAAAGCGTGAAATTCTTGGGATTTTTACTTCATATTCCAACGTTTTGACGTTCTGCGGAGACTTTACAAGCATTTTCGACTAGATTTGACGATTTTTTAAAATTTCATGATCCAAAGACTCCCCATTTATGGTTTTAAAGTGCTCAGAAATCTTCAATTTTCGACCAAAAAGCGTGAAATTCTTGGGATTTTTACTTCATATTCCAACGTTTTGACGTTCTGCGGAGACTTTACAAGCATTTTCGACTAGATTTGACGATTTTTTAAAATTTCATGATCCAAAGACTCCCCCCTTATGGTTTTAAAGTGCTCAGAAATCTTCAATTTTCGACCAAAAAGCGTGAAATTCTTGGGATTTTTACTTCATATTCCAACGTTTTGACGTTCTGCGGAGACTTTACAAGCATTTTCGACTAGATTTGACGATTTTTTAAAATTTCATGATCCAAAGACTCCCCATTTATGGTTTTAAAGTGCTCAGAAATCTTCAATTTTCGACCAAAAAGCGTGAAATTCTTGGGATTTTTACTTCATATTCCAACGTTTTGACGTTCTGCGGAGACTTTACAAGCATTTTCGACTAGATTTGACGATTTTTTAAAATTTCATGATCCAAAGACTCCCCCCTTATGGTTTTAAAGTGCTCAGAAATCTTCAATTTTCGACCAAAAAGCGTGAAATTCTTGGGATTTTTACTTCATATTCCAACGTTTTGACGTTCTGCGGAGACTTTACAAGCATTTTCGACTAGATTTGACGATTTTTTAAAATTTCATGATCCAAAGACTCCCCCCTTATGGTTTTAAAGTGCTCAGAAATCTTCAATTTTCAACCAAAAAGCGTGAAATTCTTGGGATTTTTACTTCATATTCCAACGTTTTGACGTTCTGCGGAGACTTTACAAGCATTTTCGACTAGATTTGACGATTTTTTAAAATTTCATGATCCAAAGACTCCCCCCTTATGGTTGTAAAGTACTGAGAAATCTTCAATTTTCGACCAAAAAGCGTGAAATTCTTGGGATTTTTACTTCATATTCCAACGTTTTGACGTTCTGCGGAGACTTTACAAGCATTTTCGACTAGATTTGACGATTTTTTAAAATTTCATGATCCAAAGACTCCCCCCTTATGGTTTTAAAGTGCTCAGAAATCTTCAATTTTCGACCAAAAAGCGTGAAATTCTTGGGATTTTTACTTCATATTCCAACGTTTTGACGTTCTGCGGAGACTTTACAAGCATTTTCGATTAGATTTGACGATTTTTTAAAATTTCATGATCCGAAATAACAGAATACGACGAAAAATTCGCTTATTTTATTCCGGATAAATAAATCTCGTATCAGGATCATATGTTGTACGAGGAGGTATTTGTACGCCTAGTGTAACAGGTAAATAAATCTTGAAACAGGATCGCATGTTGTTCGAGGTGGTATATCATTTGAATTACACCAATTGGTCCAGTACAGTTTTGATGATTTCGGTCTGTCAATACACTTGAAACATCGCTCGCCTAATTAGAAAACACAGGAGAGACAAAGTTCAAGCGTGCTGACAGGACACGAGATGTGTTGACCTAGAAATAAAATACGGTTATATATACTAAAAATCTGTGTAATAAAAAAAAGTAAATAAACAGCCGCATGCCTTATACTATAATTTTCAGGATTTGGATCAGGAACTAAAGCGTTTGTAACAAACCACAGCACTCTTCTCTCTTCTTGTTATCGAGATGTGACTTTAAATAAAGAATTCAATTTAACATTTTAAGTGAATTTCCGTTGTACCAAATAGTTCAAATTGACGTTCGTTGATTTTAGTTGTTGCGCTATAGCGATGGGGAAAATAGACCTGAGCAGTGCCAAGTTACTTCTATGAGAAGTAATTTGCAGAGCAATTAACGGATAAACCCAGAAAACTGTGACGCAAGATGTACTCGATCGAAATCTAGGTGAATAAAAAATCACCCAAATTGAGAACGCAACTGACGCACGGTGTGTTTCACCTATGTTCTTCTTAGAATGAACATTTGCTGACATAGCGTGAACGATAAGAGCTAGAGAAAAGTGCCTAAGCCTCAATTTGTAGGCCCTGAAATACTCTACATTTTGATATATAAACCATCTCTCTAGCGTTTGAAATAAAAACGCTACCGAGTTTAAACCGGGAAAATGCATGAAATTTCATAATTTTCACACTTGCTGACTGTTATAGCGTGGAAACGGTAAGAGCTAGAGAAAAGTTCATAAGCCTCAATTTGTAGGCCCTGAAATACTCTACATTTTGATATATAATTCATCTCTCTGGCGTTTTAAATAAATACGCTACCGAGTTTAAACCGGGAAAATGCATGAAATTTCATAATTTTCACACTTGCTGACGGTTATAGCGCGGAAACGGTAAGAGCTAGAGAAAAGTGCCTAAGCTTCAATTTGTAGGCCCTGAAATACTCTACATTTTGATATATAATTCATCTCTCTAGCGTTTGAAATAAATACGCTACCGAGTTTAAACCGGGAAAATGCATGAAATTTCATAATTTTCACACTTGCTGACTGTTATAGTGCGGAAACGGTAAGAGCTAGAGAAAAGTGCCTAAGCCTCAATTTGTAGGCCCTGAAATACTCTACATTTTGATATATAATTCATCTCTCTAGCGTTTGAAATAAATACGCTACCGAGTTTAAACCGGGAAAATGCATGAAATTTCATAATTTTCACACTTGCTGACTGTTATAGTGCGGAAACTGTAAGAGCTAGAGAAAAGTGCCTAAGCCTCAATTTGTAGGCCCTGAAATACTCTACATTTTGATATATAATTCATCTCTCTAGCGTTTGAAATAAATACGCTACCGAGTTTAAACCGGGAAAATGCATGAAATTTCATAATTTTCACATTTGCTGACGGTTATAGCGCGGAAACGGTAACAGCTAGAAAAAAGTGCCTAAGCCTCAATTTGTAGGCCCTGAAATACTCTACATTTTGATATATAATTCATCTCTCTAGCGTTTGAAATAAATACGCTACCGAGTTTAAACCGGGAAAATGCATGAAATTTCATAATTTTCACACTTGCTGACGGTTATAGCGCGGAAACGGTAAGAGCTAGAGAAAAGTGCCTAAGCCTCAATTTGTAGGCCCTGAAATACTCTACATTTTGATATATAATTCATCTCTCTAGCGTTTGAAATAAATACGCTACCGAGTTTAAACCGGGAAAATGCATGAAATTTCATAATTTTCACACTTGCTGACGGTTATAGCGCGGAAACGGTAAGAGCTAGAAAAAAGTGCCTAAGCCTCAATTTGTAGGCCCTGAAATACTCTACATTTTGATATATAATTCATCTCTCTAGCGTTTGAAATAAATACGCTACCGAGTTTAAACCGGGAAAATGCATGAAATTTCATAATTTTCACACTTGCTGACGGTTATAGCGCGGAAACGGTAAGAGCTAGAGAAAAGTGCCTAAGCCTCAATTTGTAGGCCCTGAAATACTCTACATTTTGATATATAATTCATCTCTCTAGCGTTTGAAATAAAAACGCTACCGAGTTTAAACCGGGAAAATGCATGAAATTTCATAATTTTCACACTTGCTGACTGTTATAGCGCGGAAACGGTAAGAGCTAGAGAAAAGTGCCTAAGCCTCAATTTGTAGGCCCTGAAATACTCTACATTTTGATATATAATTCATCTCTCTAGCGTTTGAAATAAATACGCTACCGAGTTTAAACCGGGAAAATGCATGAAATTTCATAATTTTCACACTTGCTGACGGTTATAGCGCGGAAACGGTAAGAGCTAGAAAAAAGTGCCTAAGCCTCAATTTGTAGGCCCTGAAATACTCTACATTTTGATATATAATTCATCTCTCTAGCGTTTGAAATAAATACGCTACCGAGTTTAAACCGGGAAAATGCATGAAATTTCATAATTTTCACACTTGCTGACGGTTATAGCGCGGAAACGGTAAGAGCTAGAGAAAAGTGCCTAAGCCTCAATTTGTAGGCCCTGAAATACTCTACATTTTGATATATAATTCATCTCTCTAGCGTTTGAAATAAATACGCTACCGAGTTTAAACCGGGAAAATGCATGAAATTTCATAATTTTCACACTTGCTGACGGTTATAGCGCGGAAACGGTAAGAGCTAGAAAAAAGTGCCTAAGCCTCAATTTGTAGGCCCTGAAATACTCTACATTTTGATATATAATTCATCTCTCTAGCGTTTGAAATAAAAACGCTACCGAGTTTAAACCGGGAAAATGCATGAAATTTCATAATTTTCACACTTGCTGACGGTTATAGCGCGGAAACGGTAAGAGCTAGAGAAAAGTGCCTAAGCCTCAATTTGTAGGCCCTGAAATACTCTACATTTTGATATATAATTCATCTCTCTAGCGTTTGAAATAAAAACGCTACCGAGTTTAAACCGGGAAAATGCATGAAATTTCATAATTTTCACACTTGCTGACTGTTATAGCGCGGAAACGGTAAGAGCTAGAGAAAAGTGCCTAAGCCTCAATTTGTAGGCCCTGAAATACTCTACATTTTGATATATAATTCATCTCTCTAGCGTTTGAAATAAATACGCTACCGAGTTTAAACCGGGAAAATGCATGAAATTTCATAATTTTCACACTTGCTGACGGTTATAGCGCGGAAACGGTAAGAGCTAGAGAAAAGTGCCTAAGCCTCAATTTGTAGGCCCTGAAATACTCTACATTTTGATATATAATTCATCTTTCTAGCGTTTGAAATAAAAACGCTACCGAGTTTAAACCGGGAAAATGCATGAAATTTCATAATTTTCACACTTGCTGACGGTTATAGCGCGGAAACGGTAAGAGCTAGAGAAAAGTGCCTAAGCCTCAATTTGTAGGCCCTGAAATACCCTACATTTTGATATATAAACCTCCTCTCTTTTTCTTGAAAAATATAAAATCAAAAATAATATAGTTTTTGTATATAGTTTTAGCTATTTTTTATTTAATTATTGTCGTGTTGCGTGTATGAAGTAACCAGTTAGTTTGTGGCTTCTTTTCGAGCCGATTTCACTTGCATCAGGAATGACGAATGGACGATGAACGAGAGGAAAAAAAAACGGACGGGAGGAGGATTCCGGTCGGAAGTCGGCCGCACGCCGTGAATAATTTAAAAGCGAAATTGGCGCCGCGGGCGCGTAAAAAGTGTGCCGAGCGCGCCGAGATGAAGAAACACCGAAGGAAATGTATGGTAACCGTTGCGCAATCACAATACACAAAACTAGACGTGCAAGAATTTTTATATTGAGCTTTTTGTTGTGAAAAGAAAAAAAATTGAGCAATATTAGATTGACACACATATTTTTTTTTTGCCGGGCGTCATCTATAAAGTTGGTAACAGACATATAAAAACATTTAAATTTATGGAGCTATCAGTCGTGCTGGTTAAGGGAGAAGCTCAGATGAGTTAAATTACCCTTAACTTCACAGAAAAGTTGTGAAAGGTGATTCGCGAAAATTCGCCCCGATGGGGTTTCTTCTAGTTATTTTTAATGGCTTCAAAAAACGTGCTTATGCCGGTATTCATCAACATCCCATAAACTTTATAGGTCCCATAAGCTATTGAATGGATACATTGACAACGGCATTGTGACAGAATATGCCAAAACAAATGTCAAACACTTTAAATTACGCTTGCGATTGGAATTTTGATGACACTTTTTGTTTAATTATTCAGTGTTTCCAATAGAGAGAATCTAAAGTAACTACATTCCCAAGATAATGTATTTATTGTTGCTATAACAACGAATACTTATGGGTTCAATAGCTATTGATAGACTTATTGGACGTCGGTGACTATGGGGGTTAGTTTTTCCATTTACCAGTTTCACGGCTGATAGCCCTATACAGATAGATATATTTTTATTAATTGATCATATTAAACGCGAATGATTCATATAATAAAATGTGTTATGAATGCATCCGATTTGTTCGTTTTGCGCAGTTTTAAATCCGAACGGAAAGTTATTGATGCTGTTAATCGTCGCAATGACACAGTTGCATCTAATAATGAACGTAAACATGACCCACAGACATAATTGCACGGCTGTTGTAACAATGATCGATCGCTATACGGTTGCACCACTTTCGATTTCCAATTACCGCGCTTCCAAACCGAATAAATAATTATCGCCGAACACAAAGGAGATACACGAAAATGGCTAATATAGTAGTAAATAACTGTGTCAGATTGTTTTTTTCTTACGATACGTGCGTGCAGGTGAACACGCTTACAGTCAAACACAATCAGTGTTGTAATTGATTCCGTAATTACTTTTTCTCTGTCACAATTAAATTTATTTGTTTATAAGTGATTTTTTTTTTTTGGTTTGTGCAGATTTAATTATTTGTTCGCTATTGTTGGTTTTGGGATGCGCACGCGTTAGTGACTTAACGGTACTTACTTTAGTGATATCACTTCTTTGTTAGTGCGTTGATAATTAATAGTATCCGGCTGGCCCAGTTGAGTGAGAAGTGCATCGGATGCAACGGGAAGAAAGCGAGCGATTCGGGACTGATTACATAAGGCCCCTCTGGGCGGGAGATGGGCACTTTCGCCCGTTGTTGTGTCCACTTTCTCAAATATCGAAAGTGAAATAATAATAACGCGACGTCGTCGCTCCGATCGACTGGGCCAAGGTGAGTGCCGGGTCGGCCAAATGGGCCGATGCGGGACGCTCTTTATCAATTGCGAGTGATAACAGGTAAATTTATGGACATTCGCATGATTCCGGGTCGGATATATTCGGCGGTGGGCGGTGGGTGTATATAAAAGCACCGCCGTCGCCGAGAACCCTTCAAAGAGTGGCGATGCTTGTGCTGGTCGCGGCGCTGATCGCCGCCGCGGACGCGCACATGTTCCGCAGCGGCGGCCACCAAAAGTTCCCCTTGGTCGACCCGTGTGGGTCTCGATTGATCACCTGGAGCCCTCAGCGAGAGCCTCGGATAATTGGAGGAGAAATACCCCCGTATGGAGCCGTCCCATGGCAGGTGGATGTACGAGTTGATGGCACCCACCACTGCGGAGGGACTATAATTTCCAAACGGCTTGTCCTTACAGCAGCGCATTGTTACACTGAAGGACTTACTGCGAGCACTGGCACGCATGGACCTAAAACACCCTACGAACAAAATTTGAAAGTCCTGAAAGGACTACAGCATCCAGAGTTTAGATTATACGGACCGTACAGTAATGACATCGCGGTACTTTTGTTGGAAGCGCCGGGCTTTAATTACAACCCTGTAGTGCAACCAGCGTGTCTACCGGATGACACTCCAGTGCCAGGAACATGGTGCGAGGTGTCTGGATGGGGCGCAATGGACCCATCCGATCCCGAACGACTATCGCCCATTTTACGCTCAGCTGCAGTCCCGTTGCTCTCACTTGATTTGTGCCGTAAAGACGGAGTCTATGGAGGAAGACAACAGCCGATTTTAGACACAATGCTATGCGCGGGAAGGCTTAAAGGCGGCGTGGATGCCTGCGGAGGCGATTCCGGGGGGCCTTTAGTCTGTGACACCGGCGGTAAATTGGAGCTAGCTGGCATCGTTTCGTGGGGTGATGGATGTGCTAAGAAAGATCGCCCTGGAGTCTACACGCGGATTTCTAGCTACATCCGATGGATACAGGAGACTGCCAAAAAATTGGGCGCCCCTTTATAACCAAAACATTCATCCCACCATTCATCAACACGCGATTTGTTCCTACCTAAACTTTTATTTGCCATTACCACCACCAGTCATTATTATTTATTTTATTTGTGTAAGTTGTTTATGATAAATAGTAGTAAATAGATTGATATTGTTTTTTTTATTGTACTTTATTCATGTTGAGAATGTGAATATATATATATATATATATATATATATATATATATATATATATATATATATATATATAAACAAGTTTCCAAAAACAAGCTGAAACATGGTAAGTTGTATGTGTGCAGAAATCATTACCATTCTACTGGGGGCGGTGAAATAACGCCATGGAAATTGTTAAACAGCGTATCAAATGTTGCTCGTTTTTTAAAATTTATATCTTAATAACTAAAGCCCTGGTTTCCTAGGAAAGCGGCCGCTTAAAAACGGCCGCTTTTGACGTCATTTTTACGTCACCAAAATAATTCTACGTGTATATAAACGAATATAGTTTCCTATAAAGTGTAATACCTCAACGTACTGCAAAAACGCAATGAATTACGATGAAAAATTGTGAGTTCTTCTATTACATATACTTAAAACGACCTTTATGATTTGTGAATGACGTCAAAAGCGGCCGCTTTAAAGCGACCGTTCTCCTAGGAAACCAGGGCTTAAGGGTTTTAACGCGGAAACAGAAAGAAATATTCACAAACGGTTTTCGGATTTTTAATTATTACCCCATGGAGTAATGATTCGTAAAATGAATTTAAAAAATTTTTCGGAAAAATTTCACCTCAAACTTTTTTATCATTTCTCGGTTTTTCACATGTCATGTTAAAAGTAAAGGTAGGAGATTGGGGATAATAGAATTCTCATATGGAAAACCACCCCCTGAAACCAAAAACAAACTAGAAGTTGGCACAACAAACACTTATTGAGATACAAATCGAAAAGAATGTCGCGCTGACAATTTAGGTAATATGTGATTGCATTGGTGAGAGTACCAAAAACTAGTTCTCGAAAAAGTAAATTGATATAAACATCTGATTCATTATACCAACCAAACTATGCCCGTCCACTATTTCAAATAACTTGAACTATGCACTACATTATTTATCACAATTCTTTTATGAATCAGACGTAAATTAATAAATGAAATTAATTGAATTATGGAAGTAATGGATAACAATGTAGTGTAGAGTTCATATCATTTGAAATAGTGGACGGGCATAGTTTGGTTGGTAGGGGCCACCCGCCCACCCCACCTTTGCTCGCATAGTTTTTCCACAGGATAACACTCTTCCTGAAATGGCTTAAACAATATAAAACGTTTGTATCCATTGAAAAAAACTATGCGAACGAAGGTTGGGTGGGTGGGTGGCCCCTACCAACCAAACTATGCCCGTCCACTATTTCAAATGACTTGAACTCTACACTACATTGTTAGCCATTACTTTCTATAATTAAATTAATTTCATTTATTAATTTACGAATGATTCATAAAAGAATTGTGATAAACAATGTAGTACATAGTTCAAGTTATTTGAAATAGTGGACGGGTATACTTTAGTTGGTAACTTAGTTATAATAAGTAATGCGTTGACCACCATTCTTTTATCGCAGTTCAATTTCAATCATATGAACTGATCATATATAGATGCCGCCACTTTGCAAGCTATGTCGGCAATGATGGTCAATGTATGCGATCAAAATGCCATCCTTAAGATAGTGAAATAGTTTATTACCCTATCTATAACAATACATAACTATGATACCGTTATTCAAGTCCTTCGGATGTATATTATTATCCAATAAAAATAAAAACGTATTTATTATTTAAATGCCAGTTTAAACATATGCAACTTTCCATACAAACCCGTCGAATTGGCGTCACTGCGCTTCTAGCATTGGTTGCAATAAACATAACCAACGCTTCTGACAAAATTTGAAATTGCCAAAGTGCGAAATGTACGCGTTTTCAAAATTAATGGTGCTTTGCGCCTGTTTGGCAGCGGCTGCGTGCGCGCAAGCCTGCGAGGACAAACTGGAGGACCATTTGGGCACAAAGACGGGCTACAGGTTCCTGGCCAACGAACGCCACGAGAAATTAGAGTATCCCGGTGAGTGATTTACAGTTAGCGCGCCGCGCGTCTCGCTTGACCTCTATTTCGGGTTCACACAATAAAAGTTGAGCAGACAAAAATTTATCGGGCGGCATTTTTTCGTCTCAATTTGATTAAAATGTAGTTATTAGAATGTCATTATCAATTTTTAACCGGATATTTATTAATGTTTAATTTCTCGAATTTTATATTGTAGTACATTCAAATGTTTTTTGATGACATAATTTCATACTAAGCATACTGAGTATGGAATTGTGTGACTTCCTGTTTTTTGAACTGAAATATAACGAATATTTCAATTAGTTTGAAAAAAACTTTTTTTTATAGGGCTATTAGCCGTGATGCTTTTACTTAATACCAAGTTATTAAGCTCCACTTAGCTTCTGCCTTTAAGAAGCTAAGAGGAGCTTAATCACTTGGTATTTACCTTAACTTCCTATAACTATATTCACATACGGATGCGAGACATTAAATAAAACATAAAAGAGCAGAATACAACCAGTTGAAATGAAGTATATGAGAAGAGTTAGAGGAGTCACAAAAAAGGACAAAATGAGTTATGCGGATATAAGAAGAGAACTAAATGTAACACCGACAATAAATTACATAGAGGAAAGACAATTAGGATGGTGGGGACACATAATTAGGATGGCAAAGACAACACCGGCCAAAAGAATATGTAGATCCAAAACAAGAAAAAGGAAGACCAACAAAAAATGGGATGAACTTATATCGGAACTATTAGAAAGGAAAGAAAAAAATTGGAAGGAATATATATATATATATATATATATATATATATATATATATATATATATATATATAAGGATTGAATGTCGGGACGTGGTTCCCCCGGTACAATCAATGGGAGAACCATGGCTCGCGTAGGCAGGGTCGCATCCCTGAAGTAGGCCTGTTCTTCTCCGGGTTCGAAAAGAAGTGCCTACCCGCTACCTCACTCAAACGGTTTACAAACAAAGAAATCTAGAAATCTATCATCATACTATGCCCATATTCACCAACATTTCATAAACTTTATAGGTCCCATAAGCTATTTAATGCATAAATTGATGTCATTGTGACAGAAAATGCCAAAACAAAGGTCAAATAACTTGAATAGCGCTTGTGATTGGAGCTTTGACGACACCTTTTGTTTAATTATTCAGTGTTTGCAATAGAGAAAATCTAAAGTAACTACATTTTCTAGGTAATGTATTTATTGTTGATATAACAACGAATACTTAAGGGTTCAATAGCTATTGATAGATTTATAGAACGTCGGTGAATACGGGGATTACCCCTATAAATCTATCAATAGCTATTGAACCCATAACTATTCGTTGGCATGGCAACAATAAATAAAGATCCAAGGAATGTAGTTACTTTAGATTCGCTCTATTGGAAACACTGAAAAATGAAAGAAAATGTGTCATCAAAGCTCCAATCACAAGCGCTATTCAAGGTGTTGACATTTATTTTGACCATTTCTGCCATGATGACATTTTCAATTTATACATTTAATAGCGTATGGGACCAATAAAGTTTATGAGATGTTGGTGAATACGGGAAATAGAGATAAAATCTGTATACATGTAACCAACCAATTATAATGATTTTACTTTATACACATGTTTTTTTTCAGGATGTACACCTCAAAAAATATGGATGCTCGTGCGACACGGCACGAGGAACCCCAGCAGAGACTACATAACGATGATGCGCACGCGTCTGGATGAAATTCGAAATTTAATAGTAAACGCGAAGAGCAGCGGTAAAAAAAAACTCAAACATTAATTGAATTTGCAGTTTTTTAAAACATACATACTTTCTAATGTAGATCTTGTCAACTCTGACGTGCTATTGTTCGAAAAGTGGAAGGTGAAACCTGACGATGATGACGCCAAGTTGCTCACGCCAGAAGGTAGTAACGAGATGATCGAGTTGGCTGAACGGATGCAGGCGAGGTTGCCTAGTATTTTACCGGAAGTATACAGCAATACATCATATAAAGTAAGAGTTGTAGTGCTAGGAGAGTTTTGACTCATTTTTTGAATTAGGCTAATAACATTTGGAAATTTAGTCGTGGTTTAATGGATGTTAATTAAGTTGAACCTGTTCAGCCTATTCTAAAACCTGTTCAGCCTGTTCCAAAACCTGTTCAGCCTGTTCCAAAACCTGTCTACCTGTTCCAGAAGGTTCGACCTGTTCTAAAACCTGTTCGACCCGTTCCAAAACCTGTTTACCTGTTCCAGAAGGTTCGACCTAATCTAAAACCTGTTGAACCCGTTCCAAAACCTGTTCAACCTGTTTTATACCTATTCAACAGTTTGAACAAGTTGAACAGGTTCCACTTAATTAACATCCATTAGCCCTTTCGCTACAGACCATCTGTGTCTGCGCTATAATAAGATTTTCGACTCCGATTTTGATGTCCAACATCCAAAGTTCAACGTTTCTAAAAGTTTGAGAACTCCCGATCTATCACAAAACGTGTCACAATAACAAAAACATTTTTGATTGATTTGTATATACGGTTATTACCATATGAGTGTGCATTGTTAATTGATGTGGTGCCGCCAGATGGCGTTTAACTTTTCTCCTAGGGGGTTAGTTGTATCAGTTTTGTATTTTGTTATTTTAGTTTAAATATACTCATTCCAAAAGGACGAAAAAGAGCGCTCAGTATTTCACCATCGGGTTGTTTGGACGTCCGACAGCGAAGGACGTTACGTTTCTGACACCCTCTAAAAAAGATCCGATACTAAGGGTAATTTTACTATAATTTAAATCTATATTTATCAAGCTAACTCATGGACATTTAGTTTTATAAATTGTGCGATAAGTGGAGGAGGGATGTTAAGAAGAATCCGGCAGCTCTCGTCGAACTAATCAAATTCAAACGGAGTCAAGTGGCACAAAAAGCGGTGCGACGAACGGAAGAAAAGTTGGGATTGCCGGAGAAATCTCTAACTTATGGTGAGAATTGATTTCAGTATGTTCCACACCTCGCTAATTATATCTAGCTACTAGCTACCCTTGAGTGCTTTTCGTTTATTACTCTGGGCTGGTGTGGGCTTCCGATGCGCACAATTCTATCTCGGCCCTTACAACCGGCGGCGCACGACCGCAAGACCTGAACGATACTACACGCTACGGTGGCGACTAGCAATGATAAACCATGCTAATTGAAAGCACCTTTGTTCTAATCGTATGTTCTCACAAAAAATTTATTTTCTTCTCACATATTATCGATTTCATTCTGAAACGTCAATCTTCTACCTCCGTTACATACTGAAAAGTAGAAGATCAGAAGCTTATCATCTACCTTAGCTTCTGATCTTCTACTTTTTCAGTATGTAACCGAGGTAGAAAATTGACGTTGCAGAATGAAATCAATAATATGGGAGAACAAAATAAAATGAGTAATCATGTAATAAGTCTCATTGAAAACATGTAGAAAACAATGAACCGAACCGAACATAGAGGAGTGATTACCAAATAACTACAGATTTTTCATCCTCTATTTTTAGATGATTTACAACACATGTACTTAGCATGCGCGTTCGAAACAGCTTGGATTCGAAAGAAACGTTCCCCATGGTGTTCTGTATTTGATTTGGACACGATTAAAGTGGTAGAATATGGGGAGGATCTAAAATATTACTGGATCGATGGCTATGGTTACAATATCACCTACAAACAGGCGTGTCCGGCCTCTAATGACATGTTTGAGACGTTAAGCGACCCACAGCCATACCCCAAAGCCGTCGTGTACTTTACGCACTCGGGCACTTTGTTGAAGATGCTCGCGCATTTCGGGCTCTACAAGGACGAAAAACCGTTACGTCATAACAATATGGATGATGAGAGGCAGTGGCGCGTCAGTCGAATCGATCCGTTCGGTACAAATTTAGCAGTGGTCTCATATAAGTAAGTAAAATAGTTTATTATTCAACAATACTATTATTATATAATATTACTAGCCATTACTTGCTAGTAATATTATAAACACAAATAAACAGGTAGAAAGGCGTTCGATTAAATAAATAAAATGATTGCTAGTATTATTTGTACTTAGCTGGAAACACATTCTTTAAGCCGAAATAGAATTTTGAATTAAAATAAATAATCTATACTGATGCCCGTATTCACCAACATCCCATAAACTTTATAGGCCCCATAAACTATTGAATGGATAAATTGACAATGTCATTGTGACAAAACAAATGTCAAAAACCTTGAATAGCGCTTGCGATTGGAGTTTTCATGACACCTTTTGTTAATTATTCAGTGTTTCCAATAGAGAGAATCTAAAGTAACTAACATTCGCTAGATAATGTATTATTGTTGCTATAACAACAAATACTTATGGATTAAATAGCTATTGATAGATTTATGAAACGTTGGTGAATACTCATAATATCACGGGTGAATACGGGGGTGAGTAAATGAAATGTCGAATTATATCTGATATTTAGAAGAATAATGCGCATAATTCAGGTGCAAAATTTGAAGTAAACATGTTTTGCAGAATCAATATATTAAATAAAATATTGCAAGAAATATTGAAGAATTTAATATCTTACTTCTGCCATAAGAAGGGGAGCGTCAAAATCACGGCCGTCTTATGAATTTTAAGGGCTCATGGATATTTATATACTACATAAAATAAACTTGCTCATCGAAGGAGCTCGAAAATGGTTAGAGTTTAGCCGAAACTAGTTGCAACGTGTAACTGAAGTGAGATCAAAAACAAAATAAATTTTTTTATTTAAATTAACCTTGGCGTTTTTTTTTAAATTTTAATACGAATCGTGTTACGAGAATAGCACATGTGCTCACTTGTTAGTGTATGTTTCTTTTTAATTAGACCTATCTTGTAAACAGTTGAAACAACGTTAATAAAGGTATTCTTATTGAGCTCCCCCCCCGCTATTTTTGTTGCAGATGTGGTAAAGACCCCATGCTACTGATGTTGCACCAGGAACGCGTGGTGCGGTTTCCCAGTTGCCCGGAAACCGATTTGTGCAAATTGTCAACAATTAGAGCCCAGTTCAAGGAGAGCATCGATGATTGCGGTTTCGATGACATGTGCGAGCTGAATGACGAGTAGACAGGATACCTTTGCAGTATTTTTCGATTTGAATTTGTGGCATTAATGTATTAAAATACACTATTTTTAATTATAAACGCCCATGCATTTTTCTGCATGTCCAATTCCTGAGCTTTTTATTTAGGGTTTACTTATGAACTCTAAATCGACTAAGGAAATTTGAAAGTTTGAAGTTAATTGATGCTTTTTGGCCCAGTTGTAGGAGGCAACATTTAGTACAGACTCCAGCTCCGGGGCCTATATCTTATACACATTAATTAAATTTTATTAATACTGAACTACACATTTTGAACACACACACACATATAATACCAACAGCACAAATATTACCTCAATCTTCAACCTCCATTTCAAAATTTGACTTACGTCTCAAAATCGCAACGCCATCCAGCGTGGGCCCAATTTGCTCGTACTGTTCAGTGGCGAGTTCAGCTCGCTCACCCGACGCTAGTAGCACCGGCGTGGTGTGGGTGTGAATACCGGAAATGGTTTTTGGAGTGCCCGCCTTGCCCACAACATCCACAGCTTGGCCTACTCTAACTGGTACACTGATATGCGTCAAATGTTCGTCCAGCGTGATCAACCAACGGGGCTGCATCGCCGCCGCGAGTGTGTACAGCAAGTAATGGCTGCGACCCAGAATTAATGCGTGCGGATCTAGTAGGGCTACTAGAGGCACCAACAAACCTAGAAAAGGTATATTTTCCAACTAAATTGGTCACGTAATGTCGCTGTTGGTTAAAACATACTGAATATACTGAAAATACTACATTTGAATAGTTGAAAGAAGTGAAGGGCACTATCGAATTAATTGTACTATAGATAGTTATCAACTAACTATTAATAACTATTGATATCAATAGACTATAGCCAACCATCGACTCAAAAGTATTGACAGTATGATCAGTTAATTGGATATAAATAGGTTTAAGGAAATATATAATGTTTTAAATGTATTATGCCCGTATTCACCAATATCCCATAAACTTTATAGCCCCCATAAACTATTGAATGGATACATTGACAACGTCATTATGACAGAATATGCCAAAACAAAGTGCTTGCTAATGGAGCATTGATGACACCCTTTGTTTAATTATTCAGTGTTTCCAATAGAGAGAAACTAAAGTAACTATATTCGCTAGATAATGTATTTATTGTTGCTATAACAACGAATACTTATGGGTTTAATTGCTATCGATACATTTATGGAACGTTGGTGAATACGGGGGTTTCTCCTGTATTCACCGACGTTCCATCAATCAAAGCTTGAATCACAAACGTTATTAAACGTGTTTGGCATTTGTTTTGGCAATTTCTATCACAATGACGTTTTTAATTTATCCCTTCAATAGCCTATGGGTCGTATAAAGTTTATGGGATGTTGATGAATACGGGCATTAATCTGTCGTCATAGGAGAACGCTCGCGAGCAGCGCAATTCATTGCACATCGCACGACAATATCCACAGCCCGCTAAGACAGCACCTTCAACGCAATCGAACAGTATGGCGGGAATATTTCTTGCATCCACGAGAAATATTCACGCTCATGCGAAATGTTTCACTTTCAGCGCTCGTTATGTAATATACTATTGCCATTAGCATATTGGGATTTGAAAATACTACTCCGTATGTATGTATAGTCGGTAACGGTTTTTGAAATTCTATGTATTCGTGTTCAAGCCCCATTGGTAATCAGACGTGAGGCTTTTCCGCCGATCAAGAGGAGTTTAATCACCCAGTATTTACCTTAACTTCATAGAAAACCTCTGAAAAACTGCGAAAGGTGATTCGCGAAAATTCTCCCCGCTAGGGTTCGAACTCAGTCTCCCAATTCTCAGTGCGGAACGGGCGACGCCTCTAGCCACTTGGCCACTGAGCTGGGTGGTAAATATATTATAAAATTAGTTATTCTTACCAGCTACGGAGCAGTAATCAACCAACTTCTTATCAGTATGCAACGGATTCAGCGTCATCGTGCCCTTCCCCATATGCGTGAGCCCCTGTGCTAGCCTCACCATGAACAACTCAGGAGCATTTCTAGTATGATAAACAGCGAGCTGTCGTAAAGCGGCGGCGAGTCGAGCGTTGTTCGTGCCCGCGCCGACCAGGCCGAGCGAGAAGATTGCGTTGCAGGCGACTTTGTCGTCCGCATCGTGCGAAAATTTCGTGAGCACATCTATCACCGGCAGTTGAGGCTTCGAAATCGAGTTGATTGCAATGGCTAGTGGAACGGCGCGACGAACAGCGGGATCGCCGTAGCGACCAACACTGCTCAGAATGCGAGAGCACATCTCCATGCCCATCTCTTCACCGATCGACACGCAGCCCAAACCTACATGACACAATATTGCACAATATACTTTATGCCCCTATTCAACAACAACCCATAAACTTTATAGGTCCCATAAGCTATTGAATGGATAAATTGATAACGTCATTATGACAGAGTATGCCAAAAGAAATGTCAAACACCTTGAAGAGCGCTTGTGATTGGAGCTTTGTTGACACCTTTTGTTTAATTATTCAGTGTTTCCAATAGAGAGAATCCAAAGTAACTACATTCCCTAGATAATGTATTTATTGTTGCTATAACAATGAATATTTATCTCCGTTATCGTTATCTCCGCTTATATTGCTCTAACTAAACTAAATAGATAATAATATTTACCTTTCGGTATAGGCTAATCCAATTAAATAAATGTACTATACCTAAAACCGGAATTGCCTGCGCCAATCCCGGATCAACTTCATTTTTCTTCCTCTCTTTATCCTTGGGTTCCTTGTCTTTAGCCTTCTCGTCTTCCTCTTTTTGTAAATTAACGCGCTCGCCAATATTCCTCAACAACTCTTGAATGATAAACACGTCTCCAGTTCCTTAAAAACAAACGTAAATTATAACTGCAACTTACTAATAAAAAGATATATCAATACACCTGTATACGCGCACAAATGTAGTATACTCTTATAGATAGCGTTGTACGGTTCAACAAAAACCTCGATGGCCTCACAGGTGGCATCAATGGCATCTTTTCTGCCCAAATACAAGAACCCCAGTCCTAACACCGCCAGTATCATGTGCGTGGATTTTATAATTTCATTGCCGCACCAGTCCACTAGTTTTGTGAGAATCGCGTTTGTTACCTCCGCGTTGCATTTGCCGGCAGAAACAAGTCCTGAAAAAATATAATGGTTCAACATACATGCATCATGACATACAATTTTCAGAAAAATGCATGATAAATATTGTTAAATATGAGAAATACACATGGATTTTCGGTAGTTGGTAAACTGTATGGGAGGTCCAGATTAATTAGGATGCAGTGAGCACAGCCCCCGCTCTAGGTTGTGTGCACTACGACCCTTTACGAACATGATGCCCCCGGCGGAACGTTGGTGGTTCGAATCCACCGCTAGTCGAGGAAACTTTTCTACAAAGAGTTAAGCATAAACCTTGGTTTATGTATAAAGGTAAAACACGTTGTGTCCTTGATATTAACCAGCTAATACGAGCCTAGTGCACACGAGTCTTTCCAGCAACGATATTTTTACCCAAAATGGTAAAGATTTACGGCAGGTAATTTCTACCTTACCTGCCGTAAATCTTTTCCATGAAATATCCAAACATATTTTCAGAAAATTATAAAATGTTGACTAGAAAAGACTGCCCGATTAGGTCAACATTGAACCGTATTTCGTCTTCCAAGATTCACCTTAACTGTCTAACCTCCCTATTCACCAACATTCGATAAATCTATCAATAACTATTCAACCCATAAATATTCGTTAATATAGCAACAATAAATACATTCTCTAGGGAATGTAGTTACTTTAGATTCTCTCTATTGGAAACACTGAATAATTAAACAAAAGCTGTCATCAAAACTACAATCACCAGCTATTCAAGGTGTTTGACATTTGTTTTGGCATTATCTGTCAAAATGACATTTTCAAATTATCCATTCAATAGCTATAATGTTTATGGGATGTTAGTGAATACGGGCACTTAATTAATGAATACGTTATATTCTTTTCATACTTTCAACATATTGGCTAATTTTGGTAGTAACTGATCTATGATAACTCTTGTCTATGGTAACTAGGTATTAATCTTACCAGCGGCCAAACAAGCGTTCGCAAAGTTTTCAGCAGTTACTGCGCTATCAATGGCCGTAATCAGCAGCGAAGACACGTCATCGCGATCGGTTCCAATATAGGATAAGCCCAAGCCGAGCACAGCGCAATTTCTAATTGCATTGCTCTTGTCGTTGATGAAATCGGCAAGAAGAGCCAGCGCTGGATCGCATTCGTTGCGTACACGGCAATTCACGATGCCCAACGCGAACAATGCACCAGCTTTTATCTAAAAAATGTATGAAATTTGCATTTATTGAGTGAGATGTTTGGCAAGTTTTCATTGCAGAAATGAAAGCCAAGGCTACCTGCATGAAAATTACTATAGTTCAATAGTCGATTGTATAAAGGCGAGGTAACTATAACTTATGATTAAATTGTTAGATGTTGTATAAGTTGTTTTTAACTTTACATTTTATACCCCCCGTATTCATCAACGTTCTATAAATCTATCAATAGATATTGAATCGATAAGTCTTCGTTATTATAGCAACAATAAATAAATTATCTAGGGAATGTAGTTACTTTAGATTCGCTCTATTGGAAACACTGACAAATTAAAGAAAATGTGTCATCAAAGCTCCAATCACAAGCGCTATTGAAGGTGTTGACATTTATTTTGACCATTTCTGTCATAATGAAATCTTCAATTTATATATTCAATAACTTATGGGACCTATAAAGTTTATGGGATGTTGGTGAATACGGGCATAAGTCAAGTTTTTATTCGAGTAAGCATAGTACGTCACTTTGGCCGATATCAACTTGCAACTAGAAAGTTTAGCAAGTTTCTTGACGAATCTAGTACAATGTAATTCACGCTTTAAACTTATTTAAACTGAGTTAGCAAACTTTCTATGCAGAAACGGAAGAGAAAACTAGAAGTTACATGCACGAAAAGCACAATAGTAACATATTTCAATTTATTTTTCTTAACCGAGTTGCGCATCGACATGTATAGACTATTGAACAACATGCCCTTAGGATACTTGCCATTTCATCATTTGAATAGAGATATTTATCGATGGGCGTCAGCCCGCCGTCAACATCCCATAGGTGGATTAATCCCAACGAGGCGGTCGCGCTGAGCATTCCGTTTTCCTTGTTCCTGTAAATCCAACGATTGCCGCCATCACCCGTGATGAGTTTATCGCAGCCAAACCCAGCGTTTACAAAACCGTTAACGAAGGACGACGCCAAATTTTGGCGCGCACTATCAATATTGTCGCCCAGAATGGAGGGCCGCATCGGTGTAGGCTCCAGCCACGTTTTATAAACGTCATCGGGTGATTTCGGCTCCATAATATCCAACTAGAAACAAACATATAAATGCTGGGAATCAATTGATATACAATGGCTTGACTAATTCAAAAAAAGTCAAAAAAGAAAGTCTAAATTGTCAAAAAAGTAAATAATATAAATGCTGGGAATAAATTGATATACAATGGCTTGACTAATTTTAGATACAGGATAACTTAATGAATACTATACCTCTCTAGCTAACGTCAAGAAATAGGAACTTAAATTTGAGTTGTTCAAAATATTGCTAATTTCCTCATTGTATTCGATTTCATCCTTTAAGTTTACTTTCAATAGTTGTCTTCCTGCTATGAAAGCCAGCTGACGCAAGACAGGTCTAAAAATAATTAAAAGTATTACTTCTGGTAGATCTAGATGGACATAATCTAGCAAAAGTAGTAATCAATGGTATAGACATGACAAATACAAATAGTGGAAAGTATTAGGGAAAACTCATGTTTAATGTTGGAGCGAAAAGGCTCACAATGATGATGTTGATGAAGTATACTACGTGGCCAGAGAAGACCCCGATAAGTGGACTATCGGATATTAAAATGGCGGCCAAGAATGGCGGGAAGACCCCAGAAGAGATGGACAGACGATATTAGAGTGATAGCGGGTTACAACTGGTTCCAAACTGCCCAGAACAGAACCGAGTGGAAAAAATTGGAAGAGGCCTACATTCAGGAGTGGATGAGCACAGGCTGAGGAAGAAGACTTCATCAACATCATCATTGTCTATAGCTATAGCTGTTTGTTTGACATCGTGTCAATTAGTACAATTGCTGGCAGGTTTCTGAAGAGTCTGCTAGGACTCAAAAGATCAACACCTAGGGCGGTGATTCTGAATGAAACGGATGAGCATGTCGCACTGAGAGATGACAAATGTAACTTTACCCCCGTATTCACCGACGTTCCATAAATCTATCAATAGCTATTGAATCCATAAGTATTCGTTGTTGTAGCAACAATAAATACATTATATACGGAATGTAGTTATTTTAGATTTTATCTATTGGAAACACTGAATAATTAAACAAAAGGTGTCAATTACAACGTGTTTGGTATTTGTTTTACTATTACTTCGAACAACTACGGGGGTAAGTCGTTCGAAGTAATAGTAAAACAAATATCAAACACGTTGTAATTGGAAATTTGATTCACCGACATTCCATAAATCTATCAATAGTTATTAAACCCATAGGTATTCGTTGTTATAGCAATAATAAATAAATTATCTAGGGAATGTTGTTACTTTAGATTCTCTCTATTGCAAACACTGAATAATTAAACAAAAGGTGTCATTAAAGCTTCAATCACAAGCGCGTACAAGATGTTAGACGACATTTGTTTTGGCATATTCTATGACAATGACGTTGTCAATTTATCCATTCAATAGCTTATGGGACCTATAAAGTTTATGGGATGTTGATGAATACGGGCATTTTCCCGCGTATTCACCAACATTCCATAAATCTAACAATAACTATTGAACTCATAAGTATTCGTTGTTATAGCAACTATAAATACACTATCTAGGGAATGTAGTTACTTTAGATTCTCTCTATTGCAAACACTGAATAATTAAACAAAAGGTGCCATTAAAGCTTCAATCACAAGCGCGTACAAGATGTTTGACATTTGTTTTGGCATATTCTGTCACAATGACATTGTCAATTTATCCATTCAATAACTTATGGGACCTATAAAGTATATGGGATGTTGGTGAATACGGGCAATATTAAGATAAATGCATTTTAAATATTGCAACAACTCCAGTAGTTGTACCATTTTTGCATAATTTTGGTTTAAATAATAATTTAGTTTATTCTAAATGCAAAAAAGGATTAATGGAGACATAAGCATCAAAATCTGAAAAAATTCATTTTTGTCATTTCACAGTGCGATGTGGTGATAGTCGTGTAAAAGGGTAGCAAAGTTCGAGGAAAGATTGCAAGAGCTGGGTGAAGAGTTAAATGGTGGGGCAGGTGTGGATGAAATGTAGGAGTAGGGCAGAGAGTGGATGGAGGAAGAATGTATGAAATAGTTGGTGTTACTGAGGTTCTCAATATACTTTAACTATTTTACTATCACATGACATAGCCATGTCCCTATTTAATCATTACCTCCCATATTATTATTGTTCTATTGTATATAGTGTATGAATGTACTAGAGGTAATAAATAAATTTAAAATCAAATAAATAAATCGTACCCTTCCTTGCAATTATTAAACACCGAATCAATCATCGTTTGATTATTCAATTGAATGGCTATAAACAAGGCCCGGATAACCTCGCCGTACTTCAGGTACTGCTCAGCACACAATTTGTAAATCTTGTCGCCCTCAAGTTCATCCACATATTTAGCGCATGAGTTCAAGTATGAACAAACGCGTTGATAAATACTCTGGTCCAGGTACTTTGTCATTAAGTCCATGCGATCAATTTCCATAAGAAAGTCGCACGCTTGTATTTCGCCGTGGTGCTTGCAATCGAACTTCACACAGTCCTCAATGAGGTTGTGCAGAACCAGCTCTGATTTTTGACATCTATAATAATCGTATTAGAGTCAGTCCTTAATGTTTATAAACCAAAAATCGTTTGTACCTGATAAGTTGTTCAACGATTTGGCTCTCGATGTGGTGAATGTACTCGTGGCCCCAATCGCCGATGTCTTGCAAAGTACCTACAATGTTATACATATATATATATATATATATATATATATATATATATATATATATATATATAATATATATAATATATATAGCAGCATGTATTGCTGGTATTAAGGTCGTTTTAGACAAGACTATTTCTTAGCTCAAAAGTTGTTCAAGAAATGAATTCATATATCCTTCTGCCATACAATTTGTCCTTGAGAAATATAACACGTTATATTTTTCCATTCGATCTTCCATCCAATTCAATATTTCAAATAATTTGCTGTATGATACGAGACAATTTAGATTGTCTCGCATCTTGACTAACTTTTGAGTCAAGAAATTGTCTTGTCTAAAACCACCTTTAAATGGTCCTAATATACAGAAAGAAAGAGGGTAACCTTGATAGAAACCACTAATTTCTAAATAGGTTTTATGCTAAAAATATAGTAAAATATACCTAGTAAACAATACTTCAAACTCTCCAACTCGTTCTCAGGCGTCGCTTTCAGAGGACACATGGCCAACACGGAAATAATATCAGCGCAAAGCCGTTTGTCTTCCAAATTCGTCAATTTATCATGGGTTGCTTTAAGAACCTCGTAGTGGACGAGAAGGTACTTTAGGGGTTTCGGCACGGATGTCATTGATGTGGTGGATGTACGAATTAAATATTTCATTGTATCGAGCGCGGGTCTTATCAGATGCTCATCGCTACCCTGTTGAACACGAAAGTACAATGAAATTTAAATATATCTAAATTGGTAACGAGGGCCACAATTCTGCTAGAAACTGATAATTTGCCGCTAGTGATGATATAATTAATTACCCCATGGTCACACAGAAATACGTAAAAATGCTCCCGCGAACGAACATTTTCATTAGTGAATAATTTGTGGACGAATAAAAAAAACAGTTAATTCACCCTCACTAGCTGAGCTACACTGATGAGATCTAATAAGATCAAAATATAGACATGTAGATTGCTAAGGGATGGATTCACACTTATATATGTATTAGTTAAAAGTATGCACATTAGAACTTTCAAATGAACTGTATGGACTATTTAAAGCGTGATTAAAAAATAATTCTACTGAAAAGTATCAAAATGAATTAGGTAAATTTACAATAAAAGAATTCTACTGAAAAATATCAAAATGAATTAGGTAAATTCTTACAATAAAAGAATTCTACTGAAAAGTATCAAAATGAATTAGATAAATTTTTACAAAGAATTTTACTGAAAGGTATCAAAATAAATTAGGTAAATTTCTACAATAAAATAATTCTACTGAAAAGTATCAAAATGAATTAGGTAAATTTTAACAATAAAACAATTGTACTGAAAAGTATCAAAATGAATTTTAGGTAATTTTTTACAATATGTATGTGTAATAATTAAGATTGTTTTCAATTGTAATGTATAAATTTTTGTATACTATTATTTTCGTAATAAATATTATAAACTTATATATTTTATATATCGTATTTTTTGTGTCAATTATTTTCTAAACAAAATATGGTCACCGTAGCTATAACATACGAATGATTCACATTACCGAAATTTTATCCACCAGCAGCCTGAGCTCATCCTGCAAATCCTTGTCCTCTTCCGGCTGCAATAAACCCATTAAACAAATATATATAAACAGGGAATATGTTTTACACTTACAATATCATCGAATTTCGGTTTGACTTGCACGGCGACGGACATTCTCGTTCGGCACAAAACGCACAATGACACGAGTAATTAGTATGTTTTGTTTTTAAACAATCGCGCTGTAGATTTGCTCGTCACGATTGCTCAGGGTTGACAATCTAATCATACAAATCAAATGCCAGTGATGCCAATAATAGGGTATACAAATCTAAAAGCAGATTAGATGTTTTTTCATCGAACATCAAAATATGTGTTGACTAATCAATGTCAGTATCTTATTTAAGATAAACAACTTATTATCACTCTTTATATGTTTATTTGCCTCGAAGAAAATATATTTAGGGCTTCTATTGTATATTCAACAGATGGCGACACTTTCTGTTTTAGGTTTTCTTCACTCGTTTATTAAATTAGTAAAGGTTGTAATCTACAAAAAATAGGGTTGGTTGTATAAAGCAGATAATTCTCGAGTTAATCTCCAATCCGTAATTCAAATATAACTTTTGACAACATTAACACATTATACGATGTTGCCATATATAAACAGAGGTACTACTACTGGGTAGTATCTAATACTTCAATCAATGGTACTACTAACGTCAGAAAAAAAGTCATACAATGTTTGCATTATGTAACTTTTGTAACAGGCTGTTATCTGTCAACGTGACAACTGATGTCAGTTTGAAAAGTAAATAAAACTTCAGATCTAACAATTTAATCGCAAGTTATAATTTATAATACAATCGACTATTGAACTATTATAATTTTCATGCAGGTAGCCTTGGCTTCCATTTCTGCAATGAAAGCTTGCCAAACACTTCCAAAGTTTAGCACTAAAATTAATATATATTATGTTATTTCAAATTATTTCTTTCACCTAATTGAATTCACTAGCGGAAAAGCCTATCAAGATAGAAATGTTATTTTTAAATTTACTTAAAGTTGACAGCACAGTAACCTGTAACAAAGGTCTGGATCACACAACTGAAAATTTTAATGTGTGTATATTTGGTCACATACAGTATGTACGACTTTTAATATTTTAACTGCATCAATGACAGCTTCGCTCCAATCAAACTATGCCCGTCCACTATTTCAAATGGCTTGAACTATGTACTATACTATTACCCATAACTTTTTATGATTGAATTAATTTTAATTATGACTTCAGACTTTATTTTAAAATATATAGGGAACAATGTAGTGTAGAGTTCAAGTCACTTGAAATAGAGAATGGGCATAGTTTGTTTGGTGGGGGACACCCGCCCACCCCACCTTTTCTTGCATAGTTTTTTCATGAGATAACACACTGTTTTGAGTTGTTTAACCAACCTATCATTTCTATTTTTTTGTGTTATCCAAAAATGTTAGCAACTAAATTAAGAGCATCCACAGTTTTCGCGCTATACAACGTCAAAGATCGTAGTCGATATTTGTACGATTTCTAGATGTGCATCTACTTATTGCTAAATATTTCATAATTGTCAATATGATTGGCGTTTATAAACATTGCTAGTCATTAGCATATTTATAATTGTAAGCAACTATAATAGGAATATCCACAATTTTCGCGCTATTGAATAAGCGAAGCTGTCATTGAGGCAGTTGGCAATGGTTTAGTACACACTTACAGGTTTCATTTGCCCATTTCTGGAAATATTGCTCCATTATTGGCAATATTCCCAGCAATCTGGCCAGTTTGTGTGTCCCTCTCCATAAATGTTTGCAATATATTGGGCCATTTTATTGGGATGTAATTATGGAGAATATAAAAAACATATTCATGCCCGTTATTCACAAACATCCCATACATTTTATAGATCCCATAAACTATTGAATGGATAAATAAATGTCATTGTGACAGAATATGCCAAAACAAATGTCAAAACACCTTGAATAGCGCTCGCAATTGGAGCTTTCATGACACCTTTTGTTTAATTTTTCAGTGTTCCCAATAGAGAGAATCTAAAGTAACTACATTCCACAGAGAATGTATTTGTTGTTCTATAACAATTCCATAGCTATTGATAGACTTTGGAACGTCAATGAATACGGGGGTAGCACAGTTATTGTCAATATTGACAATTTTTATGATACAACCATCTAAAATATATGTATATTTTTTTCCATTTAGTACCAAATAAGCTTACATTCCAATTTTGGAATACAATCAGCATCTATTTATAAAATAAAGGAATATTTTGATGTGGGATATTGACATTACCCTAAAATTCCTTTTACTACCACCAGATGTAGTATCCCACAGTTTTCAAATGTCAAAAAAATCATCACTACAATCAAAAACACTTGAAAATACATTTTAGGGATAGATAATATATTGTAATATATACACAAGAAAATATTCACATTTTTTTTTCACTTTACCTAAATCATTTTAGATGGGCGGCCTACAACAATCTCCTCCATATTTTTATACGTTACTCAAACCCCCATTAGTATTAGGGAGAGAAAGGGGTGGCGAATATAAATAAATCGATACAAGTGCATCCTGACTCTACAATCCCCCCCAATAAATAAACAACTCCATCACAACAGCAACAACATCATCAACAACGGGTACAAAAGTGTTTTCTTTTTGTCTGTATGTTTAAAGCGCGTCAGCGCTGTATGTTTTAAGCCACATGATTATTTTTTTTTATTAAAGCGAGATAAATTAAATGAGTATTCCGACCACGTGCTTCTGTTTTTTGTACTAACTGTAAGCATTTTACTCGGTAAATAAAATCGTACATTAGTCTCCCAATTTCCGTTTTTTTTTGTATGTGTTTTATTCAAGTGTGTGTTCGTACCATTTTTACAGGGGTAAAAAGGTAGAAACCTTCTAGTAAATTGAGCTCCTTCTAGTAGTAAACGATGCGGGACTATTATTATTATCAACTAGCCGCCTAGTGTTTCGAACAACCGCGCATGCGTAATTGAAAATCAACAATTAATTCTAACTCCATTTTCAAAATCAATTACAAACAAATCTTAAAACTAAATATGTGATTGAATATATTTTTTTTAAATCTTGTGAAGTATAGTGGCACCCTGAAATATTTTGTAATAATGTTCATTAATTATCACAAAATATGTTTCAATTTTGTGATAATTAAATTAACATTATTACAAAATATTTCAGGGCACCACTGTACTACACAAGATTTGTTTTTATAATCAATCACATTTTTAGTTTTAAGATTTGTTTGTAATTGATTTTGAAATGAAGTTTTCCATCAACAAAGTATTATTATTATTATTTAATATAAACACTGTTGAATAGCAATTTTTTTAAATGGATCAATAAATTATTATTACGATTTTTAAATATAAACACTGTTGAATAGCAATTGTGATTTAAATGTCCATTACATGTTGTATTTTATCAATCACACATGCATGGTTGTAGTTGATACACAGGCCGTAAAGAGCGGGTGCGCTGTTGCTACACAATTAGAGGCGTTACCATATTTTTTATAAGCTACAAGTATTACCACTTTATATCTCAATAAATTACTTAGATTTAAAAGATTTCACATAAGCAGCTGTAATTATTTTACGTGTATGTGTGTGTTCTTCTATCGTTAAATATATATATATTTGTATGTATATATAAATATCAGCGTTTTGCAATATTATAAGAGAGAGTAGAACTGCAAGAACGAAATGTACAACTTACTATTAATAAAAATTATTTGTAAATCTTGAGAGAAATTGTTTTTTTTTTAAACTAAATTTAAATAATGTTTTGCCTTACATAAAACGAAGCTTGAATTCTTGGACACATGACACTAGATCCTACATAAACACTGATTATGTACGTGTGTGTCGTTGGAATGAAGTTTTGGTTTTTTTTTTTGTAAACTACTTCTGGCTCTTTTTGGGTTGATCTTAAGAAATTATGATTTACGTAATTTTTTGTTTTGCGTATATCGCTCGCGGTGTGCCTGTGTCCAAGCGCGGCGGCGACATGGTGCGACCCCACCATTCCATTAAAAAACACTTAAAAAAAACAACTATGCACAGTCTCGGGGGTACCACACCACCGGTGGAAACGGCCTTAACGGCACTCCCATACCTTCACCGACTGGTCGACGCTGCCCGAGATGACGTACGGGTGTGACCTGTGGAAATCTATAACAAACAAATAGAATTCAAAATATAAAGCAGTATTATATACTGCTAATACATAGGGTGTATTTTTATCATTGTATCTAGTTAGTCGCTAGTTTCAATATCAATAGAATCGAGAATAGTTTGATGAAGGAAACTAATCCAAAAATCAAATGTGTGAAGGAAACTACGAGCTAGAATTTCTACATGAATCAATTTTAAAGATTAACAACATTATTATTTAGGTTTGGTAGTTTGGCTAGCCTACACCGAAAGGTAAAAGGCATATAGATAATATATATTTAGGTTTGGTAACGCAGTAACCATATCCCGTTGTTGTATTGGCTACATATGAGTCTGTGAGAATGAAAGTAGTGTAAGTTTACATTTGAATTGTTTTGAAAATGAGAAGATTATGCGTTCTTCAAACTACCGATTCAAATTAGCCCGTATGGCGCATGCGTGAACTATCATCAGGTTTGCCAATTTTACAGTTACCCATATATACGATATATAAATTGTAGAAATATGTTTCTCGGATTTCGATTTTTATACTAATTTCGATACTTCAGATTCCTGATTCAACTTAATTTTGGTTGCGTCTCGTAATACCAAGCCGAGTGAAGTGTGTTAAAAAACGGTGGCTGTTGTAAAACCCTGTGGGAGCAAATTACATGTTGTTTTTCAATTAGGGCTCTTACCAACTGAAGTGCAAAAATGCTTGTGAGCCTCCAACGTCTTCATACAGCGTTTGTTCTGTAAATCCCACACTCGCAGCGTCTTGTCGTCGCTGGCGGACACCAGGAACTTGCCGCCTGGGTGGAAAACGCAGCCGCGCACCCAATTATCGTGGCCCACCAGTGTGATCAAGCAGACGCCTGCGCCGACGTCCCAAATTCTACGAAACAAATCAAAAACGTCTACAACAATCCACAAAGCGGTGCCACCACAAGAAGTAAACTCAAGGAACGGTTGATATTAGAAAACTGTATTATTGTTTTGAAGTACAGCCCTCATCCCTGAGCTGTATACACTTCTCCACATCTTCAGAGCGTCGTAATATCATAAAAGTCCTCCGCGAGTCTAGATTGTATTCGCAAAAGTTTGTAGTTTACGAAAGCCGTTAGGGCCCACAACCCCTTTAAGTATGCTACTAGGATGTTTGCCTGATTTTTACGTCGTTCTTTATAAGTGCTGCATTACCGACGGGACACACGACTTAAAGTACCTTCCGCATCATCACTATACTTATAGGAAGAAGCGATCTTCCATATTAATGTGAGTGGCGAAAAACATACATATATAGATCCCGTAAGCATTGTATAGGTTCCATAAGCTATTGAATGGATAAATCGACAATGTCATTGTGACAGAATATTCCAAAACAAATGTCAAACATCTTGTACGCGCTTGTGATTGAAGCTTTAATGACACCTTTTGTTTAATTGTTCAGTGTTTCCAATAGAGAGAATATCTAAAGTAACTACAATCCCTAGATAATGTATTTATTGTTGCTATCGCAATGAATACTTATCAAATTCAATAGATATTGATACATTTATGGAACGTTGGTGAATACGCGGGCTTAACAACCGAATTATGTGATTTTGAACCAAACCTGATATTTTTATCTCGTGATCCTGATGCCAAAAACGGTCCCTGATGGGCCCCCTTGCGATTGTCAGCGCCTGCGCCGTCGTTGATGGATTGCGAGGCACTGTCCGGGGCCCAGGCAATGCATTCGACAACGTGATCGTGGCCGCGCAATTCCTGTCTGCACTCCCGATTTGCGACCAGCCAGACGCGTACTGTCTGATCGTTGGAGCAACTGGCCAGCATAGCGCCATCAGGAGATGCCCTCACCATACGCACCTGCAATTAAATAGAGGAATATTTATAGATAACCATTTTTATTGGGCTTTATCGAACCCCTTGGTGCTCTTTCTGTCTGTTATGGGTTCAGTATATTAGTTAGTTACAATTAGTATATAAAAATATAATGTATAGCTTAGAAGAAAGAAAAATATACATAAATAAACCCAAAGTGGAAGATGCCTCTAATAATTATTCAACAAAAACTAAATTAATTCTAGTAGTGTATAGTAGGTTATAACAACAGTGACCATAAGTCCTTTATTTAAGATGACAGTCCTTTATTTAAGAGGACAATCCTTTATTTAAGAGGACAATCTTCTATTTAAGAGGACAGTCCTTTATTTAAGATGACAGTCCTTTATTTAAGAGGACTGTCCTTTATTTAAGAGTTGTCTTTTATTTAACAGGACAGTCCTTTATTTAAGACGACAGTCCTTTATTTAAGACGACAGTCCTTTATTTAAGAGGACTGTCCTTTATTTAAGAGGACAGTCCTTTATTTAAGATGACAGTCCTTTATTTAAGACGACAGTCCTTTATTTAAGATGACAGTCCTTTATTTAAGAGGACTGTCCTTTATTTAAGAGTTGTCTTTTATTTAACAGGACAGTCCTTTATTTAAGACGACAGTCCTTTATTTAATAGGACAGTCCTTTATAAATAAACCCAAAGTGGAAAATGCATCATAATAATTATTCAAGAAAAACTAAATTAATTCTAGTAGTGTATAGTATGTTATAACAACAGTGACCAGAAGTCCTTTATTTAAGATGACAGTCCTTTATTTAAGAGGATAATCCTCTATTTAAGACGACAGTCCTTTATTAAGATGACAGTCCTTTATTTAAGAGGACAGTCTTTTATTTAAGAGTAGTCCTTTATTTAACAGGAGAGTCCTTTATTTAAGACGACAGTCTTTTATTTAATAAGACAGTCCTTTATTTAAACGACAGTCCTTTATTTAAAAGGACAGTCCTTTATTTAAGAGGACAGTCCTTTATTTAAGCCGACAGTCCTTTATTTAAGAGGACAGTCCTTTATTTAAGAATACATCCTTTATTTAAGAAAACAGTCCTTTATTTAAGAGGACAGTCCTTTATTTAAGAGACCAGTCCTTTATTTAAGAGAACAGTCCTTTATTTAAGAGGGCAGTCCTTTATTTAATACGACAGTCCTTTATTTAAGAGGACAGTCCTTTATTTAAGACGACAGTCCTTTATTTAAGAAGACAGTCCTTTATTTCCAGCAAAAAGCCTACTGAGAAGTATCAAAATTAATGCTATTTACATTTTTACAACGTGTGTTATGTGTATTAATTGAATTTTCACTTTACTTATTATTATTATTAAAAGTAGGTGAAATTAAGCTCTAAAATCATCTGAAAATTCATTGTATATCACCGCTCAAACTCACCCAATCCCTATGTCCCGTGAACGTCTTGACGCAGTAACCATTGGCCACCTCCCACATCTTGATCGTCTTGTCGCGACTCGACGTGACGACGAAGTCACCAGCCGGCAAGAAGGCCACGCTGGAGACGTTGTGGTCGTGGCCGAGCATCGTCCGCACGCACTCGTACGACTGGAAATCCCACAGTTTGATCGACATGTCGGCGCTGCAGGACGCGAGCAGCTTGCCCTGCGCGTCGAACGCGATGTCCTGAATCGAGTCCGTGTGGCCCTTCATCGTGCGCTCGTACTCGCCCGCCTCAAAGTCCCACACCTTGATGGTGGCGTCCTCGCTGGACGAGACCATCAGGTTGAAGACCGGGTGGAAGATCACCCGCGTCACCGGCGCCCTGTGACCTGGAATCGAAAGAGATAAGGATATTAATGTAATAAGAAGTTCTCAAGTAATATTAAGAGATATTAAAGAAAAATATCTGGTGTAGGCACCACACGACATTCCGAATTCATTAATTAATAGTAATAAACATTTAAGATATTTCTAAACACATTATTTATATATGTTTCCATTTAATATGGTTCGATACCATTCAATTAGATTGGATTCGATTATTGTTTGTATTTCCCGCAATTTGCAACTCACATTTTCTCATATGAAACATCTCTCTAGTATTTGAAATAGAGACGCTACAGAGTTAAACTGAGGAAACAACATGAAATTTCATCATATTCACATTTTCTCATCACTACAGCGCAACGGCTCCAACTACAGAAAAATGACTAGTCTCAATCTGCAGTGCTAGAAATACTTTACATTTTGACATATCAACCATCTTTCTAGCATTTGAAATAGAGACGCTACAGAGTTGAAACTGGCGAACAACATGAAATTTCATCATATTTAAATTTTCTCACCGCTACAGCGCGAAAACGGTAACCGCAACAAAAAAAAAACGCCTAGTCTAAATCTGTAGGGCTAGAAATACTCCACATTTTGACATATAAACCATCTTTCTAGGATTTGAAATAGAGACGCTACAAAGTTAAAACTAGGAAACAACATGAAATTTCATCATATTCACATTTTCTCAGCGCTACAGCTACAGCTACAGAAAAACGACTAATCTCAATCTGTAGGGCTAGAAATACTCTACAGTTTCATATATAAGTCATCTTTCTAGCATGTGAAATAGAGACGCTAAAGAGTTTTAACTGCAACAAACTTGCAACCGCACTTGAATTAAGGTTGGCGTTTTAAAATTTAGGCAACTTGTGATGCACATGTAATAGCATAGGCGAAATTGCGTATAAGAAATACGCACCGTTTTCGTTAACTAGAACATACATTGAGTTGCAAAAATACGTATGCAAAAGAATAATGTTGCACGTATTTCGAAGTCTAGGTGAGAATGTCCATAGTCCTTCGTTAATTGTGAACAAAAAATAATAAATTTAATTTCACGATTATCGAGGGACTATGGACATCCTCACCTAGACTACGGAATACGTGCAACATTATTCTTTTGCATACGTATTTTTGCAACTCAATTTATGTTCTAGTTAAAGAAAACGGTGCGCATTTCTTATACGCAATTTCATTGCTATTATATGTGCATCACAAGTTGTCTAAATTTGAAAACGCTAACCTTAATAAATCCTGAAAAATCTCAATATTTATTTCAAGCGGTTTGTATTCATTCAATACATTTTCAAGCGGCTTGGAATAGGTGCGTTCGTTTAACATTAGTAGTAGAAGTCGGCCTTTCAGAAGCTGTTGTGTTAGAATTTTTAGTATCAACATTTCTATACAGTCAAGAGTTATTTATTACCTGCCAAACTGTGTTTCTCTGGCGGCCGTGGAATCCACTCGGAGGGGCTTCGTTTGCCGCGCGTGGGCGCCCCATCGATGAACTCCTTTTCGGCTTCGTTCAGTTTCGACTCGAGCTCCATCACCTTCTTCTGCAGCCGGATGACCGACGTCCACTTCTTTTCCAGCAGGCCTCCGAACTTCCGCTCTACCTCGCCCGGCATGTCTGCCTCCTTCTTGAACGCCTCCAGCGCGTCCATGTACCCATTGCTGCTCAAGTAATCAGCGATGGCTTTGTTACTAAAATACAACAACAAAAAAACAACCCATTTAGAATTAACAATATTTTAAATCATTAGTGCATTTTATCACACTTGTGGCGAAAAAATCAACAAACATGGGCATGAGGACGCGTAGACGTACTAGTTTTAGGAAGTCCTTTCATAAAACGGATTTTGGATATAATAATCCATTAAAGACATTAAAGTGATATTTGCTATTCGCATTAACTATGAGTTAATACGAAGAATAGCAAATATCACTTTACTATGTACTATGCCCGTATTCACCAACATCCCACAAAATGTATAGGTCCCATACGCTATTGATACATTGAAAACGTCATTGTGATGGAAATTGCAAACACAAATGTCAAACACCTCAAATAGCAGTTGTGATTGGAGCGTTGACACATGTATAATTATGTTGAAAGTAAGAAAAGTATATAATATATTAATTAATTAAGTGCCCGTATTCACTAACATCCCATAACCATTATAGGTATTGAATGGATAATTTTAAAATGTCATTTTGACAGATATTGCCAAAACAAATGTCAAACACCTTGAATAGCGCTTGTGATTGTAGCTTTGATGACACCTTTTGTTTAATTATTCAGTGTTTCCAATAGAGAGAATATAAAGTAACTACATTCCCTAGATAATGTATTTATTGTTGCTATAACAACGAATATTGATGGGTTCAATAGCATACATTTATGGAGCGTTGGTGAATACGGGAGTAAAGTCCTGGTTTCCTAGCAAGCGGTGTCGATAAAAACAGCCGTTATTGACGTCATTTACACATTACAAGATACGTTATAAGTACATGTAATTGAATAATTCACCAGATTCCGGTGTAATTAATGACAGTTTCCCAATACTTTGAAGTATACCACTCTCTGGATTACCAGATTTATTTAAATATACGTAAAAGAAATGTGTGACGTCAAAATGACGTTAAATATCGCCGCTTTTGTCGACACAGCTTTCTAGGAAACCAGGACTTTAGTGATTAAAACATCTCAATATTATCGGATGATTTACCACGTTGTAAAAAGAGTATTATAGCATTAAACCTATATAGAATATGAAACAAGATTTATTTTGATTACATTTAATCTTATTTTAGTTAATTAAGGTATTTATGTTGTATTATTATTGTATTTTTCAAGGGTCAGGCCCTTATAATAAAGATTATTATTATTATAACATGAAAATACAAGATTATTTTCAAAACAGTCGTAGAAAAAAATTTATATTCTTTCTTAAACCACAATCGATGATAATCATTACGGGCATATGATTATCATCTATTGTCGTTCGAAAAAGAAAAATTGCCGTGATTTTTAATTGTTTTAGGAGATAATATTTATCATATGTTGTCACTACCGGCGTGAGATGATAATATTAATATAATAAGGACACTTGACATGAGAGCCGATTGCTGAAACAATTATAAATAGGTGAACCATGCAGGTAATTAATGGAGGATAAAAACAGACAGACAACCAGATATGTACAGTGGGCTTTAAAATTATTTCTATACTATAGAAAATAACTTTTATCATTGATTAATCATTACCAAGATGGTCAACGTCCTACTGTTCGCAGTGGCGACCTAACGACAGAGCCAGGTCAACATTTGCCCATGCTTAAACGGACAAAACGTGTAAATAGTTAGGTGGTACTACCACCACTCTACCCCAGCTATTACATTAGCAATTATGCATGGACGTGGATGTCTTGAGAGTGTATTATTTTATTATCATAAAGAAGTAATCTGTAATTCTTCCTGGTTATCATGGTGACACTAACAGTGGCATTAAACTGCCAAGTACCCTAAATACTACCTCCATTGGTAATTAATATCACACCTATACACGTCTTGTCCGTTTTATTAGTACTTATAGAAATTATAATAGGTACGGCATGAATTGAGCGGCAGAGCCATCAATAGGTCGCTACCGCAAACGCCATAACATTGAACATCTTGGTAATGATTAATCAATGAAGGAGATGAATAAAACTACTATGTTTTTTACCACTTGTTTAAAACAACTAGTTTCGCCTAAGCTCTAGGCATTATCAAGTTTTTCCCGATGACTGGAAATCGATTTCCAGTCATCGAGAAAAAAAAATGATAATGCCTAGAGCTTAGGCGAAACTAGTTGTTTTAAACAATTAAACAAGTGGTAAAAAATATAGTAGTTTTATTCATCTCCTTTATTGAAAATCAATTATCACGTAGTAGACGCCAAAACCATTCAATTTCTGATTAATCAATGGTTTTATCATGATTATCTCTGACATTTTTGTAGGTGGTCGTAGGAAAAATTAATATAAGTATGCGAGGCTTTGGTTGCTAGGCAACATGTTGGTCGGCCATCATGGACTCATGGCTAATTGATATTTTGGAGATGAGTAGAACTTAAATAAAATATCAACTAGCCATGAATCCATGATGGCCGACCGACATGTTACCTAGCAACCAAAATCCACGGCTGATGGTATTAATTTTACAGTTGTGATTGTTTCTAATAAATGTTCTTCTATTGCAAATAGTAGTAAAATTGTGCAATATTTTGGGAAAAACGACTGTATAAATTTTCCTTCATAGTTGGTCTCTATAATATTTCTTTTTTTATGTTTTTTATTGCTGCCCAATTGTATATTGTTTATTGATTTATGGTGTCTGTAATATTATATAAGCGGGTATCTTCAGTCATCGGATAAATGCTTAAAACTTAGGCGGAACTAGCCTGAATGATCATGACTGAAGATACGCGCTTATATAATATTACAGACACCATAAACCAATAAACAATATACAATTGGGCAGCAATAAAAAACATTAAAAAAAAAGAAATATTATAGAGACCAACTATGAAGGAAAATTTATACAGTCGTTTTTCCCAAAATATTGCACAATTTTACTACTATTTGCAATAGAAGAACAATTAAATAATTGATAAAAACGTAGTAGTTTTATTCATTTCCTTCATTAACTATAAATAACTAAATAATTCCGCATCTAGATATTATCATAACCCTATAACATAACGTGGTATAAATACTTTGTTGGTAGAAATCTATTCGCGATTCAAACGTTAACGGTTATCTTCAAGGTAGTAGGTAAACAGCTGATCTTTGTTATTGTTTGATCAGCATTAAAATCATATGATTTCAGTAACTTCTACAATAATGTGCAATTGTTAATGTACTTTTAAGGTATAATTAATATAACCCTGGGTCTATAGTCATGTATAAGATGAAAAAAACAAATGTTATGCAAACAAATTCCCTACTAAATTTAGTTCATTTCCTGCCACCAGATGGAGTATCAACCGGCTTGAATCGCCAATTGTAAAAAAGTCTGAGATATACTCAGAGCCAGATATACCACTGAGCTATACGAAATTGAAAAAAGACAATTTTCTTGAAATTTTACATAACATTCTAATATTATGTTCTGGATAGTTGGCTGGAGGGTAGCATAGCTACAGACACTTAGGCCTCAAAATGGGCCCATTGTGAAACCAAATATTATGTAAGTATTTTCTTTAATTTTACTGCAATATGTTGTTGTTAATCCATCATGTGTAAATTTTGTTATCTTTGTGTCATACAATAAATAAATATTATATTCTCAATTTTGGCAATAACTGAAATTAATAATATTTATTTTTTGTATGGCACAAGGAAAAAAGAAAACAAAATTGGTAACTCTCCGGAAATATTCCCAAAGTGGCAATATTGACACACAACAAGAAATGAATATGAAACTGAAAATTTTGTTTATCTAATATTTTCGTAATATCTGCCTGTAACATATAATACACATATTATATTGATTTAATAACTACTTCCTTAATTGAATTCATGCATAACACACTCAATACAAATTAACATAAAATGACTCAGTGCGTATCGAAAAAGTGATGTCAGCATTTTATTTAAAACCAGCAAAAAAGCATCAATAATTCGCAACGAAACAATCGGGTTAATATGAAATTGACTGCCCCCATTCAACCCCCCTAGCCAGGCACTATCGATCGCCGCCGTGGCGTGACGTGGGTGGGCGGACAACGTCAATGCCAAGGCGACGTTTTACGTCGTCCCTTGATAAGCGTTCTACCGCAGCAATATTTGCGACGACAGCGTCTTGTATAATGTATTAGACGTTCCCGAGTTTGCGAGGAAATCGCGGAATGTCTCCCGTGCCAAATTCCATTATATTTAGCTGCACCGTGTGCACCATAGGTCAGCCTGTGTACAGTTACTCCGAGAGAACCGAATCGCGCACGACAGGGATAATTTCACACGAGTGCGATACAATGTACAAATTGTGTATAATATGCTCAGATGGCATGAATAATATTACAGATAAAGTTCAAGTCCACTCGGAATTTCCATAATACGTACAGTACTTTTTATATAACGTCACGTGTTATAGAAAAAAAGCAAATATGAGCTGCGAATATTAATATAATAATAAAACGTCTTTATTTCCTATGTCAATTACAATTTAACAGTTATATCGTTGAATAATATTCCATTGTAACTCGTGTAAAGACACGCATTAAAAAAAAAACGTCAGATGGTACATTTAACAGTTGTATTTACTGTATATGGGTAATAGTCCATTTTACACGCCTGTTGAATAATATACTATTACTACGAAATAAAACGGCGGTTTCACGTGATTGTACATTTTATACAAGATGGACATTCTCTGCTAACAACTAACTAGCTCGTGTCATGCATACCTTTTCCTCTCTGCTCAACTCTAACCTGGTTATATAGCCCGGGGGTTCCCCCGTACCTGCCACTCTACATACCGCGGCCTGACCTATCTCTCATTCAGTCTTTCTTGTCGTTTTCGCCACTCAACATCCCTCATTCTCTCCGTGACTACCCCAGTTCGCACGCTCCCTCCACCTCTTAGCTTCTCACCCACCCACAACTAGAACAATGCCACTCTTTCATACATCCTTCCTCTATCCATCCTCCACACGCTATCTGCCCTACCTCTATCTTTCATCCAGACCACACTAGTCTTTCCTGTTCTAACCCCTGCAGCCTTTCAATCTATCAATAGCTATTGAACCTATAAGTATTCATTGGTATAGCGACAATAAATACATTATCTAGAGAATGTAGTTACTTTAGATTCGCTCTATTGGAAACACTGACAAATTAAACAAAAGGTGACATCAAAGCTCCAATCACAAGCGCTATTCAAGGTGTTGACATTTATTTTGACAATTTCTGTCATAATGACATTTTCAACTTATACATTCAATAGCTTATGGGATGTTAGTGAATACAGGCATTAGCCTTTTTATTTGACATCAGTAACTTTTGTTTGGTTGTAGGCATGCAACACATATTATTGTTATATTGAAATTGCGAATAATGACTTATGACTCACGGTCCGTGAGTAATGAATATAATTACTTAATAAATAATGCATATTACTACAAGCGAGAAACGGACTGGAAGGATGAAGTGGACAGAATAGGGTTGATGTCAGGGTGGGTTTAGAAAAGGAAAATGGACGAGGAAGCAGATTTTTATACATGCTAAAATGGTGGAGGGAGTACTGGAGTGTATAGGGAATATATTGTTGGTCTGAAAGCAGCTTATGATTCAGTTCCTAGGGGGTAAGCTAGTGCAGTGTGTGGAAAGGTTAGGAATGGATAACGAAGCGGTGGAATGGGTGAGAAGGATATACAAAGAATCGTGGGCAAAGGCGAGAGTTTCGGGGAAATTTAGAATCAATTATCTAAAGGTCGTTTTAGACAAGACAATTTTTTAGCTCAAAAGTTGTTCAAAAAATTATTTCATATATCTTCCTCCCATACAATTTGTCCTTGACAAATAGAACGCGTTATATTTTTCCATTCGATCTACCATCCAATTCAACATTTCAAATAATTTGCTGTATGATACAAGACAATTTAGATTATCATGTATCTTGACTAACTTTTTTATTATATGTTTTGGCATTATTTATCTTAATATATAGATAATAAAATGTTTTAATCATTTCGAAATCCGGAGCTAGACATGGAAACCGCTGTTTCAACCATCACTACAAAAATATGTTAATAATTAAATATTAACGCATGCGATATGCATTGTATATTTCTAGGTCAAGAAATTGTCTTGCCTAAAACGACCTTTAATAATAACATTTTATTTCCCAACAGTTCAGGCAAGAATGCCCTCTAACCAGGTTTAATCTGTATACACGTGAGCTGGAGCAGGTGTTATGGAGAGGACAAGTGGTAGAGGTTGTGGTGGGAAGAACTAAGAATGATGTAGTGCTTTTGGCCAAGAGATGCAATCGATGTTGTATGAAGGATGGGAATGTATCCTGATAAGGATTAGTGTAATTAGAAAAAAACAAATGGATAGTGTTTAGAAATAAGGGTAGGAAGGGTAGAGCAGAATATTTGAAATGGAAATGAAGAATGAGATAGAGAGTGGATTGCTTTAAGTATTTAGGCTTTAGGTTTGACTGCACTGATGGGTTAAGGAAGCATTTGGAGTAGGTGCACGCAGAGGCGAGAATGGAGAATGATTTGGGCCATGGCTAAGAAAAAATGGTAGAGGTGGTGGGACGATAACCTGGTAAATCTCACAGTTCTACTTCATACTCATCGACATCTTCCTAACTTTACTACCCACACGACTTCCACCACATGGTCATCCGATTAGTTTTCTGCAGGAGCACCGTCTATCTTTCGAGTCCTCTGGCAGATTTTTCAGAAATCATCCTGAAAGGGGCTAGTATTTCCCAGTCTCGCAATCCCCACATTTCTACTTCCTACAACAATATTGGTTTAACACACGCATCCCGATCTGGCGTCTAAGATCGGGATGCGTGTGTGAAACCAATATTGTTGTAGGAAGTAGAAATGTGGGGATTGCGAGACTGGGAAATACTAGAAAGTGAACAGGCTGATTTCTGAAAAATCTGCTAGAGGACTCGAAAGATAAGACGGTGCTCCTGCAGAAAACTAATCGGATGGCCATGTGGTGGAAGTCGTGTGGGTAGTAACGTTCGGAAGATGTAGATGAGATGTAAGAGTAGGTCGGAAAGCGGATGTAGAACAGATAGAGAAACGATGTATGAAAAAGTGGGTGTGGGTATGCCTGAGGTGTGAGTGGAGGAAAATTACAACTAACAATACAGAGGAAAATAAGTAGCAAAAGAGGTCCGGGTAGGGGAAGACACTCTTGGTAGCAAAATTTGCGCCAATGGTCTGTGGTAAGCGCCGTAGACAAGATCAAAATTGCTATGATAATAGCCAAGATCCATAACGGATATGGTACGCAAAGAAGAAGTAAGTTTAATAAATTCTGTTCTCCATTGGCACATGTACTTATTAATATAATACAACTAACCCCCTAGGAGGAAAATTAAACGCCATCTGGCGGCACCACATCAATTAGCAATGCACATCCATATCGTGTTAACCGTCAACATGCTCATGTCATCAATATCACCGAGTAGTGCCCTCTATGGAATAATATTGCAACAGAGTGTTTGAGATATCAGCACAAGGTCAATCTTATAAAGTTAGTTGTATCATTTTTGTATATAACCACTCGAGATATTGTGTGAATGATACAACTTACTCCCAAGGAGGAAAGTTAAACGCCATCTGGCGGCACCACATCAATTAGCAATGCACACCCATATGGTAATAACCGTCAACATGCTCATGCCATCAGGATCACCGAATAATGCCCTCTAGGGAATAATATTCCAACAGAGTGCTTGAGATATCAGCACAAGGCCAATCGTATAAACTTATATATGTACTTATTGTTTCATGTGTCTTACAACACATGAATGAATGAATCTAAATATCTAATGTCTCTTATTAGTCAAGAAAAAAATTAATATAGTAAATAATTATAAGATTGCACCTGCCTAACATTAGCCGGCCAATGAGTATGCATAACAAGATTATGTATATATTTAAGATCGGCCGTTTCTAATTTCACGCGCGTACGCAAAACGGTCTAATGGGATTAAAGCGGAAGCGGCCCCGCGCAGTCGGCGGCTTCCGCAATTAGCGTTCGGGCATTAATTAGAGGCGACGCGACATCCTGCGGCTCGGGGAAACGATCTCAAATCATAATAAGGATATTTGTAAAAAAAAAAGGAGAAGACAGGTTTTAGAAAGTGAAAGGTCAAATTTACGAGCAGCACGGCCCGAGATTTACGCGAGCGCGTGGCCTGCCTTTTATTTGGCTGGGGATTGGCGGGCGTGATCGTGAAAGGCGATCTTTATCCCACGGAGATAATAGAATATTGCAATTTATATGGTTGTTGCTTATTTACTAGTAGTAGATTTAGAACTATTCATGCCCATATTCACTAAAATACCATAAACTTTATTCGCGATTCAAATGTCAACGGTTTTCGTCAAACTAGTGGGTAAACAGCTATTTTTTGATCAACTGATTAGATTATACATTTTGATCACTATAGAACAATAATTCGTTGCTGGTAATACACTTTTAATAAATAACTAGACAAATCTTGCACATTAAGGCACCTTACACAGTCAATAATACTGTCAATCCTAGTACTATCAATATTTGCTTCAATCCTTCTTTTATATTTATCAAGTAATCAATAATCCAGATATACATCAGTATTCTCTTCATTACATGATTAATATACATTACACGATCAGTAATACTGGCAATATTTTAGAATAATGAACATTTTAAACATATTATCATACAGTAATACTGTCATTATTTTAAAATATTGACAGTAATATTGATCATGTAAGGTGCCTTATTAACCAACATTCTATAAACCTATCAATAGGTATTGAATCCATAAGTATTCATTGTTATAGCAGCAATAAATACATTATCTAAAGAATGTAGATACTATAAAGGCACCTTACGCGATCAATAATACTATTAATATTTTAGAATAATGACAGTATTACTGTACAATATCATGTTTAAAATGTTCGTTATTCTAAAATATTGACATTACTTATCGTGTAAGGTATAGTAACGCTGAAATGAAGAGATTACTGATGTATACCCAGATAATTGATTTCTTGATAAATATAAAAGGAGGATTAAAGCAAATACTGACAGTACTAGGATTGACAGTATTATTGACCATCTAAGGTGTCTTAATAAGACACCTTACACAGTCAATAACACTGTTAATGCTAGTATGTATGTCAGTATTTGCTTTAATCCTCCTTCAATATTTATCAAGAAATCAAATATCCAGATAAACATTAGTATTCTATTCATTCCATCATGACTATACCTTACACAATCAGTAATACTGTCAATATTTTAGTATAATGAAAATTTTAAACATATTATCATACAGTAATACTGTCATTATTCCAAAATATTGATCATGTAAGATGCCTTTTAGATAACTCTATTGAAACAACTGAAAATTTAAACAAAAGGTGTCAACAAAGCTCCAATCACAAGATGTTTGACATTTGTTTTGGCATATTCTGTCACAATGATGTCAATTTATCCATTCAATAGCTTATGGGACCTATAAAGTTTAAGGGATGTTGGTGAATATGGGGAATAGTCATGTATATGTAGAGAAAATACATTTTAAATGTTTAGATCACCCACTAGATAGAGTACTGACTGGCTTGAATTGCACATAGGTCCCATAAGCTATTGAATGGACAACTTGAAAACGTCATTGTGACAGAATATACCAAAACAAATGTCAAAAACCTTGAATAGCTCTTGTGATTGGAGCTTTGTCGACACCTTTTGTTTAAATTTTCAGTTGTTTCAATATGAGTGATCTAAAGTAACTACATTCCTTAGATAATGTATTTATTGTTTACAATTGCCCATAGGTCCCATAAGCTATTGAATGGACAACTTGAAAACATCATTGTGACAGAAACTGCCAAAACACATGTCAAACATCTTGATTAGAACTGGTGATTGGAGCTTTGATGGCACCTTTTGTTTCATTATTCAGTGTTTCTACTAGAGGGAATATAATATAACTACAATCCCTTAATAAAGTATTTATTGTGGCCATTATAACTTATAATTGGTTATTCAAATATAAACAGTTTTTGTGAAACTAGCGATCTTTATTATTGTTTGATCAGCATACAAATTATACGATTTCAATTACTTCTACAATAATTTGTGATTGCTAATTAATTTCTATACATATAAATGTGTAAGCTTCACTATATACTCATATATTCAATGGAAAAATAAAGTGTATGTACAATAATCACTAGTTTGTAGTTTTCTGCCACCAGATAGAATATCCAGCAGCCTGAATCACCCATAGCTATCAATACATTTATGGAATCTTGGTGAATATGGGTATACAAGTATTTAGTACTATTCGACAACCAATTTGTGTTAAATAAATCTATTTGAAAAAGATAAATACCCGGAGTATTCATCAAGTTTATCACAACTTAAGCAAACATGTGCCATGTTCAACTGGTATTAAATAATGACAATAGCAATTATTCTGGTAATTTGTATTTGTGCAGATTGTTACTTTTTATTCTTACTATGTATTTTTTTTTCTTGCTTATTTGGCATACCTCTCAATAAATACACAAATCCCCCAATACACAATGCTCATACCATTGTGTATTGGGGGATGTGTGTATTTATTGAGAGGTATGCCAAATAATATTTTTTTTTTTTTTGATATTAAATAACAGGCATACTTACAGCTCTTCTCGCTGCCGTTGAGATAGCACCATTTTCATGATCAAGTTCCGGGGCACTGGCTGAGAGAAAACGTTATTGCATTACCTAAAAAAGAAAAAATAAACAGATAAAGATAATTGTAATAAGAGAACATACATATTTGATTGTTACTTTCATGAGAATGTTCATATGAAAATAAATTACAGCATTGTAAAATATTAAGAATCCAATATTCCCACAACACAGCCAAATATGCAAAAAAACTAGTTATATAAAAATACACTTACTGTTAAGCATTTTAAAAGCTAATTACATTTGCACATGTGTGGGTGGCACAGTCAGGGACACATTTACTCTCTTGAAAAACTTGATTATTGTGCTGCCTGGCAATAATATTATGGAATACCACTATAAAGGCACCTTACACAATCAATAAAACTGTCAATCCTAGTATTGTCAATATTTGCTTCAATCCTCCTTTTATATTTATCGAGCAATCAAATATCCCAATAAAAATCAGTATTCTCTTCATTACATCATTAATATACCTTACACGATGAGTAATAACAGCAATATATTAGAGTAATGAACATTTTAAACATATTATTGTATAGTAATACTGGTAATACTGTCATTATTCTAAAATATTGACAGTAATATTGATCGTGTAAGGTGCCTTTATAATCTAACTGTGATTTCTCTATATCCTATCCCATAGTATATATTTTTTTTATATTTGTCTATTCTATAAATATCTTACACATTTATCTATCTATAACCTAATATACTAGGTGAATTTTTTGTCAATTAAATAGAGAAAAATGAATCTTTATTAGGTTATCGGCCCTTGGCCTTTCCACCTTTCAAATCATTATTATATCTATTATCTATATTATTGATTTCTCCAGTAATCTTATTTAATGTTAGCATAAGCCCACTTTCATTCAATAAACACCCTCCCGTTTAAAAACCACACAAAAATCATTATAAAAACAATTAATCATAATGAACTCCCATAATATTTTTACGAAACCAAACATTACTCAGCCCACAAACGTGCCCATTCTAAAACAACGTGCTCAACAAATAACAAAACAAGCCAGCCCACTATGCACAAATTGCAAATCAATCTGCGCGCTTCCCCAGCACAATCAAATCGATTTTACAACAACCGCCCGCCCAGCCGCGGCGACATAACGCGCCGCCATCCTTTCAGCCCGATTAAACCCACCAACACTCGCAAATCGCCCCCACACTCACCCTCGCTCCCCAAAAACTAGATCCGACACGGAGATAAATCAATACAATCAGCCATTTTGCTTTTTGACATGTCAAAACGGGACACTCGCACACACACAGCCAAAAGCCCCACACGGCAACTACAGCGGGTACTTACAGTTTCGCACAGAAACCAGCAGCAGCACAACACAATCCTAGCAGTCCTGTTATGCGATTTAATCCCGATTAGCACAATCCGTAATTAGGGCCAATCACTCGCGAAACTGTCGCAATGTACGCGGACCGACGACACAAACTGATTGAGCGGACTGCAGTGTTGCCTACTGTATGAACCACTGAACGAACTGGCGCATTTGATCTACTCGCCACTAGAACTAAACACAATATTAACGAGAACATTAAAATGTAATTTATACAATTATATTGTGAACAAATAATGTTTTATGCGTTTAAATTAATTAGTGTATTTATTTATAGAATCATATTTTGCGATTTTAATCACAATCAGACGCAATGTTGACAATAGATTAAATCTGATTGTAAATAGGACTATTCGTTTATGAAACGAATTGTGTATAGTTATAATGATTATACAGAGTGATCTATAATTTCTGTTAATTTAATTTTTTTATTTATATTATATTTTCTTTTTAACATTTAAAAGCATTTATTACCATAGATATTATATGTTTATTTAGTGTGAATTAATTCACATATAATTTTTTATAAGTTTGCAATAGATTAAGGCACCTTACAATAAAGAAGTTATTCTGAGGATGATTATCCTTCATTCTGAGAATAGCTTTAAGTTTCTTGATGAATCTAGTACAATGTTATTCACATTTTAACAATACTAATTGGAAGAAACCCACATCTAGTACAATGTTATTCAAATTTTAACAATATAACCACCAATAAGTACTGTCTTCAGATAACAATTTGTGTAACAAATTTTCACATCATCAAATAATTTAGGGTAACTTTTAAAATTTAAAATTGTATTTATTTAAGTTTAAGGTAATAACTTTATTATATATATATATATATATATATATATATATATATATATAACATTATTACCTTAAACTTGAATAAATACAATTTAAAATTTGACTTTATTAGTTTTCAAATTAGAACAATTTGTATCTTATTTATTGTCTATTTGTTTTTGTAATTAACATTACATTGTATAATATTAAACATTGCTACTCAAATACACTTGTAATTTTATTAATATTTCAATACTGTTATTATTATTTATATTAATAGAGTGAACTTCATATTTGACTAGCAATTTTGATATTTGATATCCTGTTTTTCGAAATAAGTACATAACATTGCTAAAATTGAACAAACATTATTTTTTTGTTATTGTTAATCACAATCTTTCTGGTGGTCAACTTGTGGTACATCACTGGATTTGTTATTGGCCGCATTTGTTTGTTCTGGATGTTCATTGACATCTGTTTTGCTCTCAGTAATATCACATGTAACTGTACTATCTGTGTTATCAGGTTTATTATCAATATTTTGTTTGTGGTCATTTTGTGTAACATCATTTTGTGTATCGCTATTTAATTTGAGGTAATTTTGTGTATTGTTCTTAAGTTTCAGGTCATTTTGGGTATCATCATTTTGTTTGAGGTCATTTTCTGTATCATCTTTTTGTGTATCATCATTTAGTTTGAAGTCATTTTGTGTATCATCCTTAAGTTTGAGGTCATTTTCTGTATCATCTTTTTGTGTATCGTCATTTAGTTTAAAGTCATTTTGTATATCATCCTTAAGTTTGAGGTCATTTTCTGTATCATCATTTTGTTTGAGGTCATTTTCTGTATTCTTTTTCAAATCATCAGTTCCTTTACTATTTTCATCTTCACTATCTTCCTCCTCACTCTCGCTACTAGAACTTGGAGTAGGCTCTTTGGCCTTGTTTCTGCCCTTTTTCATAGCTTGTTTCTTTTTTAATCTTTTAGCCCTCTTTTTTGCAGTTTCTTCATCAGCTTTCCTTTTGTTATCTTCAATTTTGTCATGGTATTCATCTTCCATCTTTTCCTGTAAACATACATGTCAAAAAGATTCTGTCTATATTATTATATTCTATTTATATTATTTAATTGCAGAGGAGGAGGATTTAAGTAAATACTGACAGTACAAGGATTGACAGCATTATTGAATGTGTAAGGTGCCTTTATGATAAAGGCTAATTAATATCTAATTGACAACAAAGGTTTAAGCATGAATTACATTGTACTAGATTCTTCAAAAAACAAGTTTCTAGTTTCAATCATTCATGTGGTATATTGTACTATGTCCAATCATATCTTGAATAAAAGACATATGCAGTATATGATTGGTCATAGTATAAGCTGAACATAGCACATGAATAATTAAAACTAGAAACTTGTTCAAGTTTCTTGATGAATCTAGTACAACATAATTCAAGTTTTATGATAAAAGCTGTTTAAAATTCAAATTGACAGTGTTTAAGTTTAAATAGTTCAAATGAAACTGCTTGAATTTGTAAAACCTGGCATCATAATATGCCTGATATAATTTATATCTTTACCCATTTTGCCTTGGCAGTCATGTAATGTTGTCTTGCATATTCTTTCCTCCTCAAATGTCTATACACATGAAATTCCCCAGAGCCTGCACCAGCACTGGAGCCCATAACATTTCGTACAAAGTCTGGAACAACAGGTGCTCCACGTTCCTTAGGCTTTTCAGGAATGATCACCATTTTATCCTGAAAGATATCTGTTAATCAAGCAGTTTCATCTTTTAAGACTTCACCAACTTCAACTATGGCAACCATGCTCTCTTATAACTGTCATAGATGAAGTTCAAGTTCATGATAATTAAGCAACCTTGAAATAAATATCGGTATTTATATATCAAATTAACAGCTTTGATAACTACATAAAAAAAAACTGTACAAGAAGAAACTTGAACAAGTTTCGAATTCTAAATTATTCATGTGCTATGTTCAACTCATACTTTGACCAATCATGCCATGAATAAAAGACATGTGTATGTATGTATGTGATTGGTCAAAGTATGAGTTGAATCCAGAAACTTTCTTTCTGGTTTCAATTATTCATGTACCATATTCAATACTATGAACTGAATGACTAATCACATAATGCACATGTCTTTCGTTCAGGTCATACTTTGACCAATCATGCCATGAAGACATGTGTATGTTATGTGATTGGTTAAAGTAGGAGTTGAATCCAGAAACTTTCTTTCTGGTTTCAAATATTCATGTATTATGTTCAATAGTATGAACTGCATGACTAATCACATACTGCACATGACTTTCATTCCTGGCATGATTGGTCAAAGTATGAGCTGAACATAGCACATGAATAATTTAGAATTGTGTTCAAGTTTCTTCTTTCTAGTACAATGTAATTCATGCTTTAGATAACTTTTTATAGTTTATGGTTATCTTGTACAACACAAAATAATATAAATTATATTTAGTAGCCAAAAAATTCACCGCCAACTGCTGTAAACAATAACAAAGATCAGCTGTTACAGGTTTTAAGTTAAAGAGGTTAGGTCAAAAATGTTGAGAACCTCTGCTTTGGACAGAAATGTCCCGAATACGGCCCTGTCAAAAACAATAAACATAACCCCAAAAACCGTAACAAACTAACCGGATTCTTCATCAATTTCTCCAATTTGAGTCGCTGCACTTCAGCCGCGGATCGCGCGATAAGCGGCTTAGCTTTTTCCTCCTTTTCAGACATTAGGAAACCGCTTTATAGCAACAATTTCAAAAACACAGATACAGCTAGTGTTGCCAATAGTGGCAAACTAGTTTTTTTTTCCGTGCGCTCCCCATCCGTTCTTTGTGTCAGTTGGCATTTGGGGGAAAATTCCTAGAGTTTCACACCCGAGAGCCACCTCTAATTTTGACGTGCACCGATGTCCCACAATAATAATCGAACACGGCGCCCGATCAAAACAGGACAATAGTCAGTGCAGCCCATTGGCATTCATTTAGGTGAGACTGGCTGGTGTAGAGTTCACTGGTGTCAAACGGTTTTAGAGGGGGGCGCCAGTCCCTCTCTCTCTCATTTTTTTTTGTGATTAATTGAACTGGGTGGGCTGTGCTTATTATCAACAAGCAGTAAAAAGCAACTGCTGATTGTGTGGTTTAATTGTAGGCGATGGTGGTTGTCAGTGGGGGCTGGATGAAAAATGCTCAGTACTTGAATTATGGGGAGCAGCCGGTGAATGAGGATGACATGGTGATTGCAGCTGATAACGAGATGAGTAGTGCAAAGGCTGTGTTGAGCAGCAGGCCCAATTCACACCCCTTTCAGGAACGGGTGCTCTCCTTGCATCAGCCAATTAAGGTGGGGAGAGCTGTGGCTCGGGCACGTGCAACACCCACCAATGCAATATTCGATTGTAAAGTGCTTTCCAGGCACCATGCTCTGCTCTGGTATGAGGCTGGAAAGTTCTATTTACAGGTATAGAGTTATTTGTACAAATTTTATGGTTTTAACTTGAATTAAATATTATCTAGTCTGAATTGTTGTAAGGACAATTTGGTAACTAAGTAACAAATATTGTGATACACAAACACTTAACAAACAGACCTCTGGCTTCATAAAACATTACAATGTTACAAGAATCAGAAGGATGTTATGAATATGTAAAAGTAATAGTTACTAGAGATCATATACTGTTGTTATACTGATAATATACAAGATATACTGGTTTCAAGAAACCAAATATTGATTTGTTATCTATATTAAAAGTGTACTAATGGGAAAATATCAAATATCAGTACTTAATTGGAACCATCAGGCACCATGATTATCCAAATTTCACACAGACAAACAGAATGAAATGTATTTTGGCAAAAATTTGAATCATCTCAATCAGGATTATCAACTCAAGTTAATAAAGATCTAGTAGCTTAATTATTAAAATAATTAGTTTGTGTCAATTGTCATAATTTATTTGTTTTAGGACACAAAAAGTAGTAATGGTACCTTTGTGAACAACAACAAGCTCTCTACAGCAGAATCTGAGCCACTTGAGGTCAACTCAGGTGACATAGTGCAGTTTGGGGTGGATGTATTGGAGAATAACCGGAAGGTGACACATGGTTGCATCATAGCAACCCTAAAGCTGTATCTGCCTGATGGGAAAGAGGCTAAAGCAAGTCCTTGCATAACTGAAGGAAGCAGACAAGGTAAAATCTGGATTATTTTACTAAAAATATTGGTATTTTTTTTTATGAGCCATAGCTTTCTAGAATTGAATTAAAATGATGTATTTTACCTCAGATTTTTGTAGATTAATTACCAAAGAACAGATTATCATACAATCATAATTTAAAAAACATTATATTCATGACGAAATTTGCTAAAAGTAATTACTTATTGATATTTTTTGTACGAGCCATGGTTTTCTTATAATTCAAGCAAATATAAGCAAACAAAATTGATGATTGTTCTATATCACCTCAGATTTCTGATGTTTTCCAAAGAATGGATTATCATACAATCGCAATTTAAAAAGTATTGTATTAATGATGAAATTTACTAAAAGTAATTCTTTATTGATATTTTTTGTACGAACCATGGTTTTCTTTTAATTCAAGCAAATATAAGCAAACAAAATTGATGGTTGTTCTATATCACCTCAGATTTCTGATGTTTTCCAAAGAATGGATTATCTTACAATCACAATTTAAAAAGTATTGTATTAATGATGAAATTTACTAAAAGTAATTACTTATTGATATTTTTTGTATAAGGCATGGTTTTCTTGTAATTCAAGCAAATCTAACCAAACAAAATTGATGTTTGTTCTATATCACCTCAGATTTCTGATGTTTTCCAAAGAATGGATTATCATACAATCACAATTTAAAAAGTATTGTATGAATGATGAAATTTACTAAAAGTAATTATTTATTGATATTTTTTGTATTGGTCATAGTTTTCTTATAATTCAAGCAAATCAAACCAAACAAAATTGATGTTTGTTCTATATAACCTCAGATTTCTGCAGTTTTACAAAGAATGGATTATGATACAATCACAATTAAAATAGTCTGGCTATATCAGTCAGTCTGTAGGTCTGTGAACAAAATTCCGTGAAAACGGCTCAATGTATAACGACCAAATTTGGTAATCGGCTGAAAAAGCGAGTCTGGAGGTGATTGAAACAAAAATGATAAAAATTGAAGAATTTTCAAGATCTATAGAACAAAAATCTTGAAAATTCTCTAGATTTTTGTTCAAAACAAAGGGTCGATACATCTTGAAAATTCTCTATTTTTGTTTCAAGCGTTTTGAGCGCTTTAAACTGAGGCAAAATAGGGCAAATTAAGTCTAAATGAGGCAAAAAGAGACTAAATGAGGCAAACTCATAACATTCTCATCATGCGGGGAACAAGATATAGGACTGCAAAACACTTAAAATTTCACATCATATAAATTTCTAGGTTTTACATTTTATACCAAACTTATAATCACTTGTTCTTGTTTTTCTCTTAAGGCATGGTCCCTCTAGATGAATTGTACAAACTCAACCAGATCATTCAGGAGGCTAGTCAAAGGGAGCAGTGTTTGGAAAGCAAGTTAGCTGCATTGCAGCATGTTGTGGAGACAGCTCGGAGGGCGACTGATGAGAACTGGCAGGTGTATGTGGGCGAGGAGCGATTGCTGTCTCATGTGGCTGTTTTGGAGATGAGGCTGGCTCAGGCTAATAAAACGTTTGGCGATGACCATCTTAGGGATGAACTTGGAAAATTACAGGTGATTTATAATTTGTATGTGTCGCTTTGTGGGTTTATACCGGAATTTGATGGGTTTTTAGGAAGACCGATTGGAGTACCAAGTCGCTGCTAAAGAGGCACTGAGGAAATTGCATGCTGAACGGCTTGATGCTGTTGCAATAGCTGCTGAACAGCAGAGGGCTAGGGCTACAGCTGAACAGGAGGTGATGGTTATCAAGATTCAATTAGTGCAGGCACAATTTGATCTTAAGGTTAGTTACAAACATTATTTTATTAATCCCGCTGCCTCTAATTATCTCTCTTCGGCATTACGTTCCTTGTAGGGATTTTGCTGCGTCCACAATCCTTTTCCATTTCGTCCTGTCTTCTGCAGCGTGTTGCCAAAAGTTGATCATCAGTTTCCTTGTAGAGATTTTGCTGCCTCCACAATCCTTTTCCATTTCGTCCTGTCTTGTGCAGCTCATTGCTAGAAGTTGATCATCAGTTTTCTTGGGCTTGCCTCAAGTTTTTACCAAATTTGGCATTACATTCATTGTAGGGATTTTGCTGCGTCCATAATCCTCTTGCATTTCATCCTATCATCTGCAGCTCATTGCCAGAAGTTGATCACTAGTTTCCTTGTAGAGATTTTGTTGCCTCCACAATTATCTTCTATTTCATCCTGTCTTGTGCAGCTCATTCCCAGAAGTTGATCATCAGTTTTCTTAGGCTTGCCTCAAGTTTTTACCAAATTTGGCATTATATTCCTTGTAGGGATTTTGCTGTGTCCATAATCCTCTTGCATTTCATCCTGTCTTCTGCAGCTCATTACCAGAAGTTGATCACTAGTTTCCTTGTAGAGATTTTGCTGCCTCCACAATCCTTTTCCATTTCGTCCTGTCTTGTGCAGCTCGTTGCTAGAAGTTGATCATCAGTTTTCTTAGGCTTGTCTCAAGTTTTTACCAAATCATATCATATTTAATTGAATCATGTTCTATAATTGAAGTTATCGATTGACAAAATGAAGACATTATTAAAATTCTTATAGGAAATTGCTCAGAAGCTGGAGGACGAACAGAAAACATCTGAAGAAGAGCGAGCCCAGTTGGAACAAAAGGAGCAGGAGTTGCAAGCGCGCCTCATTACAGAAACGCGCCGCGTCAACGACCTGCAACGAAGATTGGATGTGCGTGTGAACTTCGAACGCATCCCAATTTTCGAACGAGATGAAAACGATGATGAGGAGTTGGTGAAGGATGAAACGGGACTGGAGGATAGTGTTATACTGCCAAATGGCGTGGAGGCGCCGCAACAAAACCATATTAATTTAACTGTAACTAAAACAAATTAGTTATTGGTCGATTTAATACAAACAACTTTGTTACAGGTGGCGCCAGTTACCGAACAACTGGACAACACCAAACAACAGGATGGCGAAGGCGAGCCGTTGGACTCCAATAGCACACAAACGCTGTATATTTTAGATGACAATTGCTTTACGGAAAATAAGGATGAACTGAATAAGAATAAGGAAGGTGCAATAGAAGCTACAACAGAGGTGAGGAATTAATATTTAGAAAAAAAACTTCTATCTGTGTAAACCTCGTTATAGATGAAAATTCGCGAATCACATTTCACATTTATTCATAGGTTTTTTTAAAAATAAATATCAAATTTGATAAACTTCGCTCTTTGCAAGAGGAAAAGCCTGATTACTATGGCTTTTCCGCTTGCAAAGGGCGAAATTCAGAGGAGATATTTATCTTAACTTTTCAAAAAAAAACCTATGAATAAATGTGTAATGTGATTCGCGAATTTTCATCTAGAACGGGGTTTAAACTATCTGCTCCCCAATGCTCAGTAGAAGACGGACGGTGCCTCTAACCACTAGGCTACTGAGCTGAGTGAATTAGTATATTTAAGCCTAAACTCATATGCTTGTCTTCCGTTTCTTAGGCCCAATTCACACATAAGTGCGGTTTAGGTGAGGTGAAGGTTCGCGCCTTCACCTTGCCTAAACCTTGTTTCACAGGCGAATGTTATGTTCATATGAAGGGCGGCGAACAACACATTCTTTCTTTTTTGTTGTCAGTATAAATTTTGTGTTCCTCCTTTCCGCCAAACCTCCTCACTGCCCTTCATATGAACATCACACTGGCCTGTGCGGTGTTGCGCCTGCACCTCGCCTACACCACGCCTTCACACATCGCATCTTAAATGTGAATTGGGTCTTTAGGCGTGAGACTGTAACTCTACATTCGAATTTGTATGTGTAGGACGATCAAGCCCAAGATGAAGATCCGGAGGACGCGTGCACGGAAACAGAAAGTGTATCCGACACCCGTACCTTAAGATACCAATACCAGTCGACCCAAAACGAGCTGAAAAAGCAAATCGAACAACTCGAAATCGCATCAGCCGCCAACAAAACGAAAATCGCACTGTTAGAAAAGTCGCTGATGAACGAAAAAGAGGACAACCTATTTCTAATCAGCGAGTCGGATCTACTAAAAGAACAGTTCGCTACTTTAGAGCAGAGTTACCTGATGAAAATGGGCGAGTGGAAGGAGTTACGGGGGAAAGTCTATGAGCTAGAAGGCGAATTGGAGACCACCCAAAAACGTCTGGATGAAACCCGCACAACCACCCCCGAAACCAGCGAGTGCGCATCGCAAATCGACGCCGCCTGCGATATATCCGTGAACCAATTCCGCGAGCTTGAAGAGGAGTTGGTTCTTCTTAAAGAACGCTACGCCATCGTAAATGAAGAAAAAGTCGGATTAAATCGCGACCTGCACACCCTGCACGGCAAGTACAACGCGCTCTGCGACCGCTCCCACAACACGCTCTTCTTCTACGTCGGCCCGTTGGTCATCATGGTGCTCTATCTACTGATCAGCTCAATGTTTTCCTGATTCACGGCCATCCTTTTAATTTTCTTCTATTTCTTTCTTGAATTCCTGCTTAAAATCATCAAAGAGACATAATACACACCAAGTAGATTAGTTCGGTAGTAATAATAATAATAATGATAAAATCGGAAACGCGAATGTACTATATTTAAAAAAAATATTTAATTTGCACCAGTGCCATTTTCGGGATTAGCTTTAATCAGTAAATAAGCTTCCAACTAGAATTGAAACATTGCAATAAATACAATTTATTGATTATTTTCAAACTAAACAAGGCGAGCATGAACGATTCATAGGATGACCTCATAATAATTCAACTAATTAGAAAGTGATCAACTACAACCAAGCTTTCACTATTTCAAACGAAGACATTACACTGTTATTTGTATTGTTCATATTAATTGAGCATGTGAGAATGAAAGTCACATTTGAGTTGTTATGAGAATGATTTGCGTTTGGTATACAGATATACAAAACGCAAACATTCTCACAACTCAACGTTCGCAGTTATATTTTTATTTATGAATAAATTGATTTCAAGTATGTAACTGCGCACATCGATTTACATAATTACCAAATGCAAACTTATCATCATCTTAAAATAACTTAAATGCGATTTTCTTTCTCACAGGCTCATATGTAAAATATTATTTTATTTATTATTAATATTAAATATGAAATGTATCATAAAATAAATCGTTCATGCTAGACATTTACAAACCGAAATGTTTATGAAAATTTTATCTAGATAAATAATTATTAAGTCACTTTTTTGAAATCATGACTGTTTTTTTGTTTGGCAAATTTAGTAGAGAGATTGGAACGAATATGTTTATTGTTATTATTATTCTTGCTTTTTTTTATATAAATGTATGTAATGTACAAGTGTTAGCAACGTGCAAACCAAAACGATTTTTATACGAAACTTTACCAGAGACGACTGTTGCATTTTTTGTGTATAAACAAATATTTATATGATACCGTGTGCTGTGCACCACACCAAACACAACTGTCGTGTTGTCGTCGTTAATATTGCCTGAATATTTATATATAACTTGTGATTTATACTGTGTACAAAATGAGAAATTAACTGATTAACCAGGAGTTAGATTGTTATCTGTAGCGCGCGCACGCGCGTGGCCCCCTCCTCGAATACTGCGCGCGCGCACAGAATTTACCGTAGTGAGAATTTATTTTATGTATTTATGTAATTAATATGTTTTCCTTTAAAACTATATATGTTTATCCCTCTTTTCTTCTTTCCGTTTTCTATTGTATATGTAGCCCCACCCATTTTTCAATTTCGTTCGTTTAATTACTTTTATTAGATATGTATATATACTCGTATAGTGGTGTAATAATAATAATTTAAAAAAACACAACAAAAAATAATAAATAAGTTCAGAATACTGAAGAGAGTGAGGATGCACAATAAACAATATTTAAAGTTTTATCAAGATATGGAGAGTTTTTTTTATTTATTTTGAATAAAACCAGAACCATAAATTCCTAGGGACTTAAAAAAAAAACAGGCAAAAGACTTTTCAGCTAAGATCAAATAATTAATCGGAATTTACTGTAATTTCACTGAAAACTGTCGATATACTTAAAGCAATTAATTCAATTGATTTTAAGGCTCGGTTGCATAAAGGCTAGTTAACTATAGTCCTTGAAGATATTGTTGGATGTTGCCGAACTTTAACTAACGTTTGACTTACGGATTAGAAATTAACTCAGGAGTTATCTGCTATATGTAACCGAACCTTAGATTAACTCTCGAGTTAATATCCAAACCATAATTCAAATATCACTTGACAACTTTGACACATAATGCGACGTTGCCATCTATAACAGGTACATAATGGATGAATTTATGCATCTAACAATATAATCACGGGTTATACATTTGAGCCCAACTATTTATGTGTCGTGTTCAGCTCATACTATGAAAAATTATGCACAAGCATGTATTTTATACATATACATGTGATTGGTCATAGTAAGAGCTGAACATAGCACATCAATAATTGAAACTACAAACTTGTTAAAGTTTCTTGACGAATCCAGTACAATGTAATTCACGCTTTTGGATTGTTATATACGGATTAATATTAATAGGCAATGATCAATAATATTGTCAATATTTTAGAATACAGTCATTTATTACTGTACGATAATATGTTTAAAATGTTCATTATTCTAAAATATTGACAGTATTACTGATCGTGTAATGTATAGTAATGATGAAGTGAAGAGAATACTGATGTATATCCAGATAATTGATTACTTGATAAATATAAAAGGAGGATTGAAGCAAATACTGACAGTACTAGGATTGACAGTATTATTGACTGTGTAAGGTGCCTTTAAGAATGTTGCTTAATTTGGAGAGGCTGGTTGATTTTGATAAACTTTAATAATAATTACGCAACATTAAAAAAAAAACATCAAATATTCAAGATTACTCATAAAATACTTTCCTATTTATCTCAGCAAGAAAGTAAAATGATTTTTTTAATAATCATCAAGATTATCTGGGTGGGAGGAGGCGCTTCTCATCGTTCCAGCGATGGAGTTGGCCCGAGGATATACCTGTAATTAAACATGAATGTTTAGTGGAAATTAGCTACAAAATTATTATTTTTAATTTTCACAATTACTAAATAAATATTGTACTATTTGTTAGAAACAAGTAAAATTTTGTACTAGATCTAGATCTTTTAGAAATCTTAATTGAAAACATCATTGCCCATATTCACCAACATACCCATAAACTTTATAGGTCCCATAAGGTATTTAATGTATAAATTGACAACGTTATTATGACAGAAATTGTCAAACACCTTGAATAGTGCTTGTGATTGGAGCTTTTATGACACCTTTTGTTTAATTATTTAGTGTTTCCAATAGAGAATCTAAAATTGCCTATATAATGTATTTATTATTGCTATAACAACGAATACTTGTAGATTCAATAGCTATTGATATGGAACGTTGGCGAATACGGGGGTAAATCCTGCATCGTTCTAGAACAACTGCCGTTTTAAGGCACCGTTATCCTAGAACGTAATTATGACGTATTTAACACGTCACAAAAAAAGTTTAAAAATATATCATGTTTGCGCATGCTCGAGCTGCTGCGACTTTCTGACCAATGTTGCCACTACTTTTTTTTACAACCCTCGTATTATATGTTATGTCTATTAGAAGCATAATAAAATTATTACTGTTATAGTAATTTACCGAATAAAATGTATGCCGTGAGTCATTGCTGGCACAGGAGAGTGTGTCGTCGTCCAAGTGCAAGCAATCCTTTTCAATTTGCAGGACAGCATGATTAAATCTGAAACAAAATTATTCTGTGCCAATAAAGCCCATACTAAAATGTAATATTTGGTAGAAAACCTATAAAGGCACCTTTCACGCCGCCTCTATGTAAACATAAGGTGCATGTCCACCCCTTCCCTGCATATGGACATCACAATCGCCTGTGTGACGTCGCGCTTGCGCCTACACCGAGCCTGCGCCCGACGCCGCTTATGTGGGAATTGGGCCTAAGGTGCCTTTATAAGGCGATATATATCTATATATATATATATATATATATATATATATATATCTATATATATATATATATATCTATATATATATATATATATCTATATATATTTATATATATACGAGGCGTGTTTTTTAATTAAGTACCGTTTTGACATTCCGCCGATTCAGCGCTGCGGTCGGTATTTCGCGCATGCGCGATGTGTACCTGCATCTATTGGCAAGGTTGAGACACAATTACGGCAACACTGGTCCTTAGTTAGGTGTGTTAGCAAGCATTTAAATTGGCAATGCCGATTGAGAGTCCCGCCGACTGTGAAGTTCGGTCTGTTCGTTTTCTAAGTGAAAAGGCTTAAAAACGATCGATATTCATCGTGAGATCTGTGAAGTTTACGGAGAAAACCTTATGAGCCATGGAATGGTTAGAAATTGGGTTCGGATGATGACGAACGAATCATGCACATTTGTGCATAAATTCTCGAACCCACTTTCTAATCATTCCATCGCTCATAATGTTTTCTCCGTAAACTGCACAGATCTCACGATGAATTTCGATCGCTTTTAAACGTTTTGCACTCAGAAAACGAATAGCATACCGAACTTCAAAGTCGGCGGAACTCTCAATCGGCATTGCCATTTTAAATGCTTGCTAACACATGTAATCACGGACCAGTGTTGCCGTATTTGCGTCTCAACCTTGCCAATAGATGCAGGTACATATCGCGCATGCGCGAAATACCGACCGCAGCGCTGAATCGGCGGAATATCAAAACGGTACTTAATTAAAAAACACGCCTCGTATATATATATATATATATATATATATATATATATATATATATATTGTCTTTAACATTATGCAACACAATACTGACTGTTTTTCAATATCTGTTGAATCGAGAAGATCATGCTCGATCAAATCGCCCTTCTCGCAACAGCCCTCCGTGCGTTTTGAGTTGAACCGGAAGCTCGGTTTGAGCAGTGCTTTGCTGGAGAACCGTCTGAAGAATCCGCCAGACATATCCCCATCGACTGGAAGGCTCAGTTCCGCAGCTTTCTTCATCCCGTTTTCATCAAGGATGTAGAATTGGTGCAAGGGGTTCGGATCACGTTGTTCCCAACTAAAATGTTTAATGGTTTTAATTTCGGGAAGTGTAACCAAAGGCAAAACTAATGGTCCCTGATGGGTATACCTTAAATATTCACAATGAGTAATGGTAAGGTAGATTTAGGGAATGGAATTCTGACATTTCTCAACTCAAAACACTTTGTCAGTGGTAAAAATTGGTTTAAAAAAGTAGGGAGATTGTTTTGGGGATGTAGTTTATTTATATCCCTAAAATACACTCGAAGTCAAACTATTTCCATCATAATATGATCATATCTTTAAAGATAAAGAAGATTTTATATTTATATTATTAAAATTACATTAGCATCACCAAGAATTCTTAAATTGACATAATAAGGAATAGTATTTACTCCAAAAACATAAAAAAATTGACTATATCCATCATAACATGGTCATATCTTTAAAGATAATTAACTATTTCCATCATAATATGATCATATCTTTAAAGATAAAGAAGATTTCATATTGATATTACTAAAATTACATTAACATCACCAAGAATTCTTGAATTGACATAATAAGGAATAGTATTTACGCCAAAAATACCCAAAAATTGACTATACCCATTATAACATGACCATATCCTTGAAGATAATTAACTATTTCCATCATAATATGATCATATCTTTAAAGATAAAGAAGATTTCATATTCATATTACTAAAATTACATTAACATCACCAAGAATTCTTGAATTGACATAATAAGGAATAGTATTTACGCCAAAAACACCCAAAAATTGACTATACCCATTATAACATGATCATATCCTTAAAGATAATTAACTATTTCTATCATAATATGATCATATCTTTAAAGATAAAGAAGATTTCATATTGATATTACTAAAATTACATTAACATCACCAAGAATTCTTGAATTGACATAATAAGGAATAGTATTTACGCCAAAAACACCCAAAAATTGACTATACCCATTATAACATGACCATATCCTTAAATATAATTAACTATTTCCATCATAAAATGATCATATCTTTAAAGATAAAGAAAATTTCATATTCATATTACTAAAATTACATTAACATCACCAAGAATTCTTGAATTGACATAATAAGGAATAGTATTTACGCTAAAAACATCCAAAAATTGACTATACCCATTATAACATGACCATATCCTTAAATATAATTAACTATTTCCATCATAAAATGATCATATCTTTAAAGATAAAGAAGATTTCATATTGATATTACTAAAATTACATTAACATCACCAAGAATTCTTGAATTGACATAATAAGGAATAGTATTTACGCTAAAAACATCCAAAAATTGACTATACCCATCTTAACATGGTCATATCTTTAAACATAATTAACAATTTCCATCATAATATGATCATATCTTTAAAGATAAAGAAGATTTCATATTGATATTACTAAAATTACATTACCATCACCAAGAATTCTTGAATTGACATAATAAGGAATAGTATTTACGCTAAAAACATCCAAAAATTGACTATACCCATTATAACATGACCATATCCTTAAATATAATTAACTATTTCCATCATAAAATGATCATATCTTTAAAGATAAAGAAAATTTGATATTCATATTACTAAAATTACATTAACTTCACCAAGAATTCTTGAATTGACATAATAAGGAATAGTATTTACGCCAAAAACACCCAAAAATTGACTATATCCATTATAACATGACAATATCTTTATAGATAATTAACTATTTCCATCACAATATGATCATATCTTTAAAGATAAAGAAGATTTCATATTGATATTACTAAAATTACATTAACATCACCAAGAATTTTTAAATTAACATAATAAGGAATAGTATTTACGCCAGAAACATCCAAAAATTGACTATACCCATCTTAACATGGTCATATCTTTAAAGATAATTAACAATTTCCATCATAAAATGATCATATCTTTAAAGATAAAGAAGATTTCATATTGATATTACTAAAATTACATTAACATCACCAAGAATTCTTGAATTGACATAATAAGGAATAGTATTTACGCTAAAAACATCCAAAAATTGACTATACCCATTATAACATGACCATATCCTTAAATATAATTAACTATTTCCATCATAAAATGATCATATCTTTAAAGATAAAGAAGATTTCATATTGATATTACTAAAATTACATTAACATCACCAAGAATTCTTGAATTGACATAATAAGGAATAGTATTTACGCCAAAAACACCCAAAAATTGACTATACCCATTATAACATGACCATATCCTTAAATATAATTAACTATTTCCATCATAAAATGATCATACCTTTAAAGATAAAGAAAATTTGATATTCATATTACTAAAATTACATTAACATCACCAAGAATTCTTGAATTGACATAATAAGGAATAGTATTTACGCCAAAAACATCCAAAAATTGACTATACCCATTATAACATGACCATATCCTTAAATATAATTAACTATTTCCATCATAAAATGATCATATCTTTAAAGATAAAGAAGATTTCATATTGATATTACTAAAATTACATTAACATCACCAAGAATTCTTGAATTGACATAATAAGGAATAGTATTTACGCCAAAAACACCCAAAAATTGACTATACCCATTATAACATGACCATATCCTTAAATATAATTAACTATTTCCATCATAAAATGATCATATCTTTAAAGATAAAGAAAATTTCATATTCATATTACTAAAATTACATTAACATCACCAAGAATTCTTGAATTGACATAATAAGGAATAGTATTTACGCCAAAAACATCCAAAAATTGACTATACTCATCTTAACATGGTCATATCTTTAAAGATAATTAACAATTTCCATCATAAAATGATCATATCTTTAAAGATAAAGAAGATTTCATATTGATATTACTAAAATTACATTAACATCACCAAGAATTCTTAAATTAACATAATAAGGAATAGTATTTACGCCAGAAACATCCAAAAATTGACTATACCCATCTTAACATGGTCATATCTTTAAAGATAATTAACAATTTCCATCATAAAATGATCATATCTTTAAAGATAAAGAAGATTTCATATTGATATTACTAAAATTACATTAACATCACCAAGAATTCTTGAATTGACATAATAAGGAATAGTATTTACGCTAAAAACATCCAAAAATTGACTATACCCATTATAACATGACCATATCCTTAAATATAATTAACTATTTCCATCATAAAATGATCATATCTTTAAAGATAAAGAAAATTTGATATTCATATTACTAAAATTACATTAACTTCACCAAGAATTCTTGAATTGACATAATAAGGAATAGTATTTACGCCAAAAACACCCAAAAATTGACTATATCCATTATAACATGACAATATCTTTATAGATAATTAACTATTTCCATCACAATATGATCATATCTTTAAAGATAAAGAAGATTTCATATTGATATTACTAAAATTACATTAACATCACCAAGAATTTTTAAATTAACATAATAAGGAATAGTATTTACGCCAGAAACATCCAAAAATTGACTATACCCATCTTAACATGGTCATATCTTTAAAGATAATTAACAATTTCCATCATAAAATGATCATATCTTTAAAGATAAAGAAGATTTCATATTGATATTACTAAAATTACATTAACATCACCAAGAATTTTTAAATTAACATAATAAGGAATAGTATTTACGCCAGAAACATCCAAAAATTGACTATACCCATCTTAACATGGTCATATCTTTAAAGATAATTAACAATTTCCATCATAAAATGATCATATCTTTAAAGATAAAGAAGATTTCATATTGATATTACTAAAATTACATTAACATCACCAAGAATTCTTGAATTGACATAATAAGGAATAGTATTTACGCCAAAAACACCCAAAAATTGACTATACCCATTATAACATGACCATATCCTTAAATATAATTAACTATTTCCATCATAAAATGATCATACCTTTAAAGATAAAGAAAATTTGATATTCATATTACTAAAATTACATTAACATCACCAAGAATTCTTGAATTGACATAATAAGGAATAGTATTTACGCCAAAAACATCCAAAAATTGACTATACCCATTATAACATGACCATATCCTTAAATATAATTAACTATTTCCATCATAAAATGATCATATCTTTAAAGATAAAGAAGATTTCATATTGATATTACTAAAATTACATTAACATCACCAAGAATTCTTGAATTGACATAATAAGGAATAGTATTTACGCCAAAAACACCCAAAAATTGACTATACCCATTATAACATGACCATATCCTTAAATATAATTAACTATTTCCATCATAAAATGATCATATCTTTAAAGATAAAGAAAATTTGATATTCATATTACTAAAATTACATTAACATCACCAAGAATTCTTGAATTGACATAATAAGGAATAGTATTTACGCTAAAAACATCCAAAAATTGACTATACCCATCTTAACATGGTCATATCTTTAAAGATAATTAACAATTTCCATCATAAAATGATCATATCTTTAAAGATAAAGAAGATTTCATATTGATATTACTAAAATTACATTAACATCACCAAGAATTCTTGAATTGACATAATAAGGAATAGTATTTACGCCAAAAACACCCAAAAATTGACTATACCCATTATAACATGACCATATCCTTAAAGATAATTAACAATTTCCATCATAAAATGATCATATCTTTAAAGATAAAGAAGATTTCTTATTGATATTACTAAAATTACATTAACATCACCAAGAATTCTTGAATTGACATAATAAGGAATAGTATTTACGCCAAAAACACCCAAAAATTGACTATTCCCATTATAACATGATCATATCCTTAAAGATAATTAACTATTTCCATCATAATATGATCATATCTTTAAAAAGATAAAGCAGATTTCATATTCATATTACTTTATATATTACATTAAAATCACTAAGAATTTAAGGGCTCTAGCTATTTTATCACTCCATTTTTTTTCAATAAGCTTTTGAGTCAACAATATGATTCATATTGACTCTCAAGCGTGGTAATAAAAATTTCGTAGAAATAGCTGTGGCCGACTTCTGGTTTATTTACTACTCATTAAATATAAGTGCTCAACGCAACCGTTCGCGATAAAAAAAACTCAAAATCATACTATATAAAACATGACTCAGTTAGCTAGCTGAGACTTATGGCTATAAATGTGGCTGTAGTTGTCTCTAGCCGAATTCTACCTGATGGCACTGACGTATGGGATATATTTTATTTATATGTATATTTATTAGTAATATTTTCACATCAAGGTTGATCTTACAAAAGTATTAAATGTGCGAATCAAGAGATACATTCAAATCTTAACTCACCATAGACAGATGACGAGGAACAGCAGCATCGCCACCAGCACACAGAGTGAAATCGACACAGCGATCCCTACAACCAAAAAAAAACAACATTCGCTGTTAATAAATCAGTTTGTTAATTTTCTTTTTAGGTAACTCACAAGAGTGCATCCACACGAGCGTGACGACCATTTTTCAATAATACATTTGTTTTCTTGATTCCAGCAATAAACTCCACTGAACCACCCGGCGAGTTCAATTCCCTTTCCTTCTCTAGACTAAAAATATAAAGACACAACGCGGAAAGCCCAATAAATATTGTTTCTCTCTCTATAAACATACACACACACCACACAGACAATTTCTATGCAGATTGCATTTGACATTCGCGATAATCTTTTTCGGGGCGCGTTATCTTTCTTGCACGTTTTGTTTAAAAACCTAATCTCCGAATGTTTATAGATTTGCACTGCATTGTGGTGATTAAATTGTTGATTCGCACATTTTAAAAATGAGTCACTACGGTTTACTCACTACGCTGTTAGTGAGTAAACCGTAGTGACTCATTTTTTAAATTGCATACTAGGGATAGCAAAAACGGGATTCCGAACAAATTTTACTGGTATTTAAATAACGGTATTCGAAAAAAATTCCGGTATTAAAGAATTGCAGTTTATAATTTTTGCTAAAAGTTATATAATATATAAATTTTAGTATACATACCAGGAATGGGCCTTTTTTTGGTTTGCCTTAAAACCTTCCATCATTCTTCATCATTATTTCCCTATATGTTGATACATTTCTGGATGTAGGCCTCTCCAATGTTTCACTCTGACTCTGTCTTGGGCTTTCCAATCAAAGTTCGCTGTCCTCTTGATATTATCTGACCATCTTGTTCTATGTTTCTTTTCTCGGACTTCATTTTAAGATTGTAAAATCTTGTTTGCACACTTAATATCAAGTAAAATTAATATATCAAAAAGAACTAGGAATAAGAAAGGTGGAAAACAAAACTAGTCCATTACTTTGCTATATAAATATACACATTTTTAATACATACGCGCCCTAAAATCTACTACAGCTAAATGCTCTTTTATTTTATTTTTTTATATAATATTGATAAAAACGCTATTTATATAGAATATATTATAAATGAGCTAAAAAAATAAACATATCTTACATTTTTTTATTATTTTTTGTTTGTTTTGTTAATATTATTAGCTGAGGCTAATATTATTTATAGTAGATTAAATTTTCTCCATTTAAATAACAAATTCACATCTGAAACAACAGTAACATAACAGAAAAGATAACGTATGCTGGTATTATATGCCTGCAGTCGGTTATGATTAGAATACTATTAGTCGCACCTAGTGATGAAATTAGGCTTCAAATAATGAAACTGAAGAAATTATTGAATTTATATAATATTAATAATTAGCAGTTAAGGCCTAGTTGTTCAATAGTTGGTAAAACTAGATTAAATTGTATTGAATGCTAAACTCAGTTTGTGTCAATGCACGTAATTTTATGGGAATCCATGTCTGGAGGAGTTTAAACTTGGTGTAACCTAGTTTAACAGACTATTGAAAAATTGGCTCTAAGTAACACAGATTCTGCATAGTTTAACATCAAAAATTACATTTAACAAATCCAATAATTTCCTTAATTTCACCTGCCCCACACTCAGTGCACATCATATTGTGTGGTGTGTATTTGCCTTAACTATTAATTTAAACGATTACATTACATGTGTTGAAGCGATATTAGTTGTTCGCTGGGATATTGTTTAATTATACAGAACTACTGATGTTTCTTGTATGTTGCCTGGTCGTAGCTAGGGGGGTTCTCCTAAAATAATGTCAGTTGTTAATTGGTGTATGATTATTAGTCATATGCCCACATTTACCAACATCTCATAAACTTTATAGGTCCCATAAGTTATTGAAGGGACAAATTGAGAATATCATTGTGACAGAATATGCCAAAACAAATGTCCACCTTGTGATTGGAGCTTTGATGATACCTCTTGTTTAATTTTACAGTGTTTCCAATAGAAAGAATCTAAAGTAACTACATTCCCTAGATAATATAATTAAGGTTGCTATAACAACAAATATTTATGGGTTCAATTGGCGATTCAAGCCGGCTGATACTCCATCTGGTGGCATGAAATAAACTACATTTAGTAGGGAATTTGTTTGCATAACATTTGTTTTTCATCGTATACATGACTATAGAGCCAAGGTTATACTATTTATACTTTAAAAGTACATTAACAATCACGCTTTATCGTAGAAGTGACTTGATAATATGATTTTAATTCAATCAGCTGATCAAACAATAGCAAAGATTAACTGTTTACCTACTACTTTGAAGAAAACTGTTAACGTAACTGTTAACAGCTATTGATATATTTATGGAACGTTAGTGAAAACATAATTAGATAAAAGAACAAATTTAAGGCATTAATGAATTTATTTAAATTACTTTCTGATTAATCTAGCACCATATAAGCTATATGGTGCTAGAATCGCTGATTAATCTTAAAGTAATTTAAATAAATTCATTAATGACTTGTCGTTTTCTCCAAATTCATTTTCAAACGCGTTTTTCTCGAAACGACTTTTTTTTTTAAATTTGTGTACACTCTAGCTCAACACATTACGCGAAAATAATATAATTTTATAAATATAGTCATCTTAATTTCGTTCTGTCGTTAGAAATAAGAATTTATAGAATGTTGGTAAGTAAAAAAAAAACAGTGTGCTATGAAAATAGGCGGCCATTATAAAACCCTACTAAATACCATAATATGATTCAAAACCTTTAGTTACTCACATAATAAGCCGGTGGCGGAACGAATGCCATCTGAGGCCTGTTGGGATCATAATATGCCGATTGGGCTGCCTCGGCGGCCTTGGCGTCTGCAAATCAAAGAAAAATTTCAATCGCACACAAAACTTACCGAGCCGCGACATACCGGCGCACGCGCAATAATACGAATGGCAAACATATCAAATTCGTCAGCCGAAACCACGTAACTGGCATTGTGCATTGGGTGCGGTACGCACTTTTTTTTATGCAAGAATCAAGAGGGAAATGGCGACTAATGCACAAAACAAATGACACGAAAAAAAAATATCGCTTGCCATGGTAATAACAAGTGCTATTATAGAGCTATATTCAGACGAGTTGGTTCCTTGTGCAATTTATTGATATTTAATTGTATCTTCTAGATAATTCAACTAGTTAGGGAAAATATTTGGTGTCCAAGACTGCAAGTTTCCTGTGAATGAATAGAAAGGTAAATATCAGGGGGTTGGTTATTTGTTAATAATTATCCTCGACTACAGAGGTAATCTCACAAACAATTGAATTAGTAGTGGAAAAACTATATAATTCCAAAATCGAAGTTTAGATAAAATCTGTTTTGCATAAAGGCACTTTAGATATTCAATAATACTGTCAATATTTGCTTCAATCATCCTTTTATACTTATCAAGTACAAATTATCTGAATAAACATCAATATTCTCTTCATTCCATCATTACTATATCTTACATGATAAAGGCACCTTACACAGTCAATAATACTGTCAATATTTTAGAATAATGACAGTATTAGTGTACGATAACATGTTTAAAATTTTCATTATTCTAAAATATTGACAATATTACTGGTCATGTAAGGTATAGTAATGATGGAATGAAGAGAATACTGATGTTTATCCAGACAATTGATTACATGATCAAAATTGAAGGAGGATTCAAGCAAATACTGACAGTACTAGTATTAACAGTATTATTGATCATGTAAGGTGCCTTATAAGTCATACTGGCAATATTTTAAAATAATGAACATTTTAAACATGTGATCGTACAGTAATACTGTCATTATTCTAAAATATTGACAGTATTATTGATCATGTAAAGTGCCGTATTGAATGGACAAATTGAAAACGTCATTGTGACAGAAATTGACAAAACAATTGTATCCTGTATCGCGCTTGTGATTGGAGCTTTAATGACACCTTTTGATATAATTATTCAGTGTTTCCAATAGAGAGAAAGTAACTACATGTCCTAGTAATGTATTTGTTGTTACTATACCAACGGATACTTAAGGGTTCAATATCTATTGATACATTTATGGAACATTGGTGAATTTGGGGGTTAAACTATATGTTTTCTAAGTGTCAAACTAGACTGCTACCTTTGTACAGGAAAAGCCGAATTGTGTATCGTTTGCATATATATTCTTCAATTCATCACCACCCCCCTACATAATTATGCAAAACATACCATTGCCCCCTGGGAAGAACCCTCCTTGTGCTCCAGCTTGTGGTGGATATCCCCCTTGTTGCGGATAACCTCCCTGTTGGGGATATCCTCCTTGTTGTGGATAGCCTTGCGGATACCCTGGTTGCGGATAACCGCCTTGCTGCTGCTGTGGGGGGTATCCCTGTGGTGGGAAACCTCCAGGCGCTGGGTACCCGCCTTGTGGTGGATAGTTCGGCTGCATACCGCCTTGTTGCGGGGGGATATTCATACCGGGGTATGGAGGCGGTGCGTCCGTCATAAACACACTGTTTGCAGGCGGTTGGTCTGGGAACGCGTCAGTCGGCGGCACCCAACCGTAGTAGCCTTGCGGGGGCGGTGCGTACGCTGGTGGAGGCGCCTCGTACCAAGTGGTTGGCGGCGCCACGTATGGCGGTGGAGCGTCGCGCACGTTTGCCATGCGAGTAGCTAAATAGAATAATTATAAACATTCAACAAATAAATAGAATAAATATAAAAATAAAATTCAAGAATAAATATCAACATTCAGCAAGTGAAGAGCCACACACAGGATCAAAAAAGCCACATGTGGCTCGCAAGCCTCAATTGTTGACCCTTGCCTACCAACCAAATTATGCCCGTCCACTATTTCAAACGACTTGACCTATGCACTACATTGTTTCTCATATTTTTTTAAGAATTAGGCGTAAATTAACAAATGAAATTAATTGGATAATAGAAAAAAACGGATAATATTTAGTGCAGAGTTCAAGGTATTTGCAATAATGGACGGGCATAGTTTGGCTGGTAAAGGGAACTCGCCTACCCCACTAGGGGAAACGGATAATAGTGTAGTGCATAGTTCAAGTCGTTTGGAATAGTGGACGGGTATAGTTTGGTTGGTAGAGGCCGCCCACTCACCCCACCTTTGCTCGCATAGTTTTTTTCAATAGATACAAATGTATTATATTATTGAAACAATACCAGGGAGAGTGTTATCCTATGGAAAAACTATGCAAGCAAAGGTGGGGTGGGCGGGCGGCCCCCACCAACCAAACTATACCCGTTCACTATTTCAAATGGTTTGAACTATGCACTACACTATTTATCCATAATTTTTTATGATTAAATTAATGTCATTTATTAATTGAAGACTAATTAAAAAAATACATGTAAAAAATAATGTAATGCATAGTTCAAGTCGTTTGAGATAGTGGACGGGTATAGTTTGGTTGGTGGGGGCAGCCCGCCCACCCCACCTTTGTTCACATAGTTTTTCCATAGGATAACACTCTACCTGGTATTGTTTCAATAATATAATACATTTGTATCTATTGAAAAAAAGTATGCAAGCAAAGGTGGGGTGGGCGGGCGGCCCCCACCAACCAAACTATACCCGTCCACTATCTCAAACGACTTGAACTATGCATTACATTATTTTTTACATGTATTTTTTTAATTAGTCTTCAATTAATAAATGACATTAATTTAATCATAAAAAATTATGGATAAATAGTGTAGTGCATAGTTCAAGCCATTTGAAATAGTGAACGGGTATAGTTTGGTTGGTGGGGGCCGCCCACCAACCAAACTATACCCGTTCACTATTTCAAATGGCTTGAACTATGCACTACACTATTTATCCATAATTTTTTATGATTAAATTAATGTCATTTTCAAATAATAATAATAGTTACCTAAATGAGCAGCTTTAAGCATTGCTTGACCAAACTCGATAGCACCTCCATGTTTAAAAAGCAGCTTAAACTTGGCCTCACCCATCCAGTTACCATTTGGCTGAGCTCTTACTTTGCCTTTAATGTAGTTGGCACCAAAAATTGGTTGCTCAAGCTCCACCTGTGTATAACGATACTTTACTAGTTTATACATGGAAATAAGATTCTAAAATACCAATAAACAACAAATGGGACCTATAAAGTTTATGGGATGTTGGTGAATACAGGCATTAAACTTATATAGGTCCCATAAGCTATTGAATGGATAAATTGATGTCATTGTGACAGAATATGCCAAAACAAATGTCAAAGACCTTGAATAGCACTTGCAATTGGAGCTTTCATGACACCTTTTGTTTAATTGTCCAGTGTTTCCAATAGAGACAATCTAAAATAACTACATTCCCTAGATAATGTATTTATTCTTTCTATAACAATGGATATTTATAGTTTCAATAGCTATTGATAGATTTATGGAACATCGGTGAATATGGGGGGTGATCTTCCTCTGTAAAGCAGGATAAATGAGTTTGTGTCTACAAGACAATTTATATTAATATTTGTAGTTTATATATATATATATATATATATATATATATATATATATATATATATATATATATATATATATTAATATTTGTATATTCAATTATTTTGGGAACCACTGATACTGAGTATGTGTATTGTTATTGTTTGAATTGCTCATAGATTTGTATTACAAGGGAGAGAGTCAAATTGTATGCTATAAAACATAATGAATATGCAAACCAAAATCATAAATTCGAAACCATTACATATAAATCAAAGTTTTCAAAACATTCATCATACTTACATCACTCAAAGTGATGAACGGCAGACTAAAACTCTGCATGGCATCCCCAGAGTCTTTACTATTAAAAATCAACCTATGTGTAGTAAGATAGGTGCGGCCGTGCTTGGACCCCTTGAACGCAGGATTCTCCTGCCCTGACCAATCCATTGTGGTGTTATCACTAAACACCAAAATACTGCAAACAACAATTCAGTCAACAAAGTCAGCGTTTAGATTCAGATCGTTCATTTACCATTCGCCGGAGTGTATCAGCACGCCGCCGTTCAAATGAGCCGTATTCAAAGACATGTTTGTATCGGGGGGAGGGCGTCCGCACTAGCCGAATTGCTGGAAAAATATATTGCACAACGAAAGCGTAGTTCTGACAGATGACGTCACTCGGAGATGATTTCCTTCGTTTGGCGGATGTCAAAACACGCTGCGCGCGCACGCATTCAAAAGCCACGTCTACACTGCAACAATTTATTGAATAGTTTAAGGTTGCTAAGGTGGCTGGTAAAGGTGGTAAAGGCGTAAAGGGTCAGGTATGAGGCCTACATGCAAATGAGACTAAATTAGGTCGAAATAGCCTCATTTCGACCTAATTTAGTCTCATTTGCATGTAGGCCTCATACCTGACCCTTTACGCCTTTACCACCTTTACCAGCCACCTTAGCAACCTATCCCAATCAGACGAAATGAGGCTAAATGAGACGAAATGAAGTTAGGTGAGGCTAAATAAAGCAAAATTAGATTAAATTAGGTCGAAATGAGGCTAAATGAGACGAAATGAAGTTAGGTGAGGCTAAATGAAGCCAAATTAGATTAAATTAGATCGAAATGAGGCTAAATGAAGTTGGGTGAGGCTAAATAAAGCAAAATTAGACTAAATGAGACGAAATGAAGTTTAATGAGGCTCAATAAAACTAGGTGAGGCTGAATGAGGTAAAATGGAACAAAACGGGACTAAATGGAGCAAAATGAGACGAGATAAGGTTAAATGAGACAATATAGGACATAGGGCTTTAGAGGTAAATGAGATTAAATGAAGCAAAGTGAAGCAAAATGAGAAAAAATGAGGCCATGTGGTGCTTTATTAGTCTAAGTTATAATATTAGACAAAATGAAGCAATATTATATTATTAAACAAATATATATTAAACAAACAGGAGCGATATGAGACACGATGAGACTAAATAGGACATGTGAAAAAAGGCTAGATGAAGCTTTATGAGGCAAAATTATACAAATGCCTCATTTTGTATAATATTGCCTCATAAAGCTTCATCTAGCCTTTTTTCACATGTCCTATTTAGTCTCACTGTGGCCTCATATCGCTCCAGTTAATGATACGAAATAAGGCAGAATGAGACATAATGTGGCTAAATGTAAGTAAATGAGGCTTTAAATTAAATAAGACAAAATAACGCAAAATGGGATACAGTCTAGGCCTACATGCAAAATAAGACAAAATTAAGCTAAATGAGGAATTAGACAAAATGCAGCTAAATGGGATTAAAGCAAGTTTAATGAGGCAAAATGGGACAAAACGGGCTATATGGTGCAAAATGAGATGAAATGACACAAAATGGTATATGAGGGTTTGGAAGCAAATAAAATAAAATTGGGTTAAATGAGGCAAATGAAGTAAATTGAGGCTAGGTGAGGCTTTATGACTCAAAATTAAACAATATTAGATAAAATCAGGCGTTATGAGGAAAAATGAGACTAAATGGGACAAAATAAAACTATAAATAGGCTACTAACCTCATTTTGCTCCATTCAGTCCCATTTTGCCTCACCAAGTCTCATTAAGTCTCTTTTAGTTTAATTTGGTCCCATATTGTTTAATTTAGTTTCATTTCACCTCATTTTGTCTTTTTTTCTGTATAATTTTACCTCATGTTTCTAATTTTGCCTCATAAATGAAGCGTTAAGGCAAAATTATACAAAAAAAAAGACAAAATGAGGTTAAATAAGACTAAATGAAGCTAAATTAGACAATATGGGACCAAATGAAACTAAAAGAGACTTGGTGAGGCAAAATGGGACTGAATAGAGCAAAATGAGGTTAAATGAGACATGCAGATTTGGAGGAAAATAAGACAAATGAGGTTAAATGAGGCAAACTCAAGCTAGGCGAGGCTATATGACTCTAACTTAGACAATATTTGACAAGATAAGGCAAAATGAGACGAACGTGGGCAATTTGAGGCAAAACAAGACTCACTAAGACAATATCATGAGAACCATATTAGGCTACTTGAGAATTTATGGGTCAAAATTAGACAAAATGAGGTAAAATGAGGTTAATGACTCTTAATGTGGGTAAATGAGGCAACATGAGACTAAACAAGGTTAAATGGGATAAAATGAGGAAAGGGGCAAAATTAAACAAAATGAGGTTAATGAATCTTAATGTGGGTAAATGAGGCAACATGAGACTAAACAAGGTTAAATGGGATAAAATGAGGAAAGGGGCAAAATTAAACAAAATGAGGTTAATGAATCTTAATGTGGGTAAATGAGGCAACATGAGACTAAACAAGGTTAAATGGGATAAAAAATGAGACTAAATGACACAATATGAAATCAGAGTCAAAGGAAGAGCCAAAGAGTGCTAGAAGATTAATTTCTTGACGAATCTAATACAAAGTAATTCAATCTTTTCGAACAACCCTTAATTTGCTTATGCAACTTTCGTGGCACGCCTGCAGTGAGTGGTTGCACCCTTGCTATAAAATATAAATAATTCATAGAAAAGACAATCATCCCTTATCAGGATTATCATCCGCCCCCCTAACATAAGCAATAATCAAACCGGTGGGCGCTAATTAGAAATGAATAATACGGCTGTAGCAGACCGCGAACAGGATGAAAATGGTGAGTTTGTGTGAAATATAAATAATTTTAAGGTTAAAATTGTATGTCTTTGCAGGCGAGTCTTTCATCCCTGCCTCGCAACGCCCGGATGGCACATGGCGTAAAGCGCGCAGGGTGAAAGAGGGTTATGTTCCTCAAGAGGAGGTGCCTTTGTATGAGAGTAAAGGCAAGAAGTTTGTGAACAGGCAATTGGCGCCTGCAGAGCCTGTAAGGGCGGAAGGGAAGACCGGGCATCGTACGATACCGGGGCTGTTCATTGATGATAAGGAGAAACCGGCGAAGGCCAAGAAGAAAACTAAGAGTGAGTTTATATTGAATGACTTTTATGGGTATCAGAAGATTTGGTATGAAATTGTTTTGTTGTGGTAGTATGAAGCAGTGATCCTCAAACTTTTCACGTAAGCACCATATGCTTTGTGTCTTATAGGCCCTGTCTATTTGGCTACTACTAGTGACTAGTAGAGAGACTGACGTCACCCTGTACTATTAGTATGAGCGTGACGTCAGCATGTCACTACTAGTTACTAGTAGTAGCCAAACAGACAGGGTCTAGTAGTGACAAATGCTGACGTCACGCTATACTATTAGCATATTAGTATGTGCGTGTCGTCAGCATGTGTCACTACAAGTCAACTAGTAGCAACCAAATGGACAGGGCCATAATTTTTTTGCCTAATATCCTAGTTAGCCACTTAAAAAAGAAATGTATTCAAAATTTATTGTAATATATTCTATAATTGAGTTTTAAAAATAAACATAAAAAAATATATTAAAAAGAAATGTATTCAATATTTAATGCTTATGTCATTTTTGGTAAAAGCTACTTTGAACATATTCTATAATTGAATTTTAACAATAAACATAAAAAAGAAATGTATTCAAAATTTATTGTATGTTTATTTTTAAAATTCAATTATAGAATATGTTCAAAGTAGCTTTTACCAAAAATGACATAAGCATTAAATATTGAATACATTTCTTTTTAATATATTTTTTATGTTTATTTTTAAAACTCAATTATAGAATATGTTCAAAGTAGTTTTTATCAAAGAGGACATAAGCATGAATATAGTACAGTGTAATTCAAGCTTTAACCATTTTCCAATCCAAATACCATTACAAACTGACAAGAGAAACAAATTTCAATCATTTCAGATTGTTAGATTATGTGGGTGCTTTTAGTCAATTTTAAGTTTTGTTTTATGACTTCACTTGTTAATTGGCCATTATCCACTTGAATGAGACACCTAGGGACATCAATTTTTAGACGCTAGATGTCTCATTCAAGTGGATAATGGCCAATTAACAAGTGAAGTTATAAAACTAAACATAAAATTGACTAAAAGCACCCACATAATCTAACAATCTGAAATGATTGAAATTTGTTTCTCTTGTCAGCTTGTAATGGTATTTGGATTGGAAAATGGATAAAGCTTGAATTACACTGTACTATATTCATGAATATGTTCTCCATGATATAAGCTACTTTGAACATATTCTATAATTGAGTTTAAAAAAAAAACATAAAAAAATATATTAAAAAGAAATGTATTCAATATTTAATACTTATGTCCTCTTTGGTAAAAGCTACTTTGAACATATTCTATAATTGAGTTTTAAAAATAAACATAAAAAAAATATATTAAAAAGAAATGTATTCAATATTTAATGCTTATGTCATTTTTGGTAAAAGCTACTTTGAACATATTCTATAATTGAATTGTAACAATAAACATCAAAGAAAAAATTAAAAATAAAGTATTGTAAGTGGTTAACTGGGATGTTATATAAAAAAAAATCATAGAAAAAAATATGAAACAAAAGACATTGGGAGCGGCAAATAGAACAAGAGACAATAAGCCCGTAGTAGCACAGAGTGATAAACGAAAACAGCTCAAAGTTAAAAAAAAAAGACATAAATTAGTATATGTATCCATGAAAACATTAATTATATATCAATTAGCTAAAATCTCTGTTATTTCTTTGTAGAAATTGAGGAAATTACAACCAACCTATCAAAAGTAACACTCGGATCTCAAAAAAAGTCATCCGCAGCGCCCGCTGTGGACACTTCCGCTGCTACAGACCCTGCCAAGAAGCTGAAGAACCTGAAAAAGCGGTTACGCGAGGTAGAAGCGCTGGAGGCGAAGGTGAAAAGCGGTGAGATTGCGAAGCCCGAGGCGGAACAACTAGCGAAGATCAAGCGGAAACAGGAACTAGCTCTGCAGATTGCAGAGCTGGAAAAGTAATAATCATTTTTCAAAAATCCTCCTCTCTAATTATTATTTATATATTTAGTACAAAAACAAAATGAGGTTCAATTAATTTCTATGTACATATGTTTTTAAAAAAAGCACTGCGAATATAATAAACGAATGCGAGTTAATATCAATTTAAAGAATCGTTTTATTTTACCATATGAAGGTATTATGATTTTAAAACGAAATCGATTTGACAACGTCATTGTGACAGAATATGCCAAAACAAATGTTAAACACTTTGAATCACGCTTGCGATTACAGCTTTGATAACACCTTTTGTTTAATTATTCAGTGTTTCCAATAGAGAGAATCTAAAGTAACTACATTCACTAGATAATGTATTCATTATTGCTATAACAACGAATACTTATGGGTTCAATAGCTATTGATAAAGGCACCTTACACGATCAATATTACTGTCAATATTTTAGAATAATGACAGTATTACTGTGTAATAATATGTTTAACATGTTCATTATTCTAAAATATAGTTATTATTACTTATCATGTAAGGTATAGTAACGATGGAATGAAGAGAATACTGATGTTTATCCTGAAAATTGATTACTTGATAAATATAAAAGGAGGATTGAAGCAAATACTGACAGTACTAGGATTGACAGTATTATTGATCGTGTAAGGTGCCTTATAGATTTATGGAACGTTGGTGAATACGGGGGTCAGACTAATAAATAAACAGTTTATTCATTAATCTGAGATTTTATTCATCACTAGTAGTAGTAGTCCAGTTAAATTATTGCTGGACTACTACTACTAGTGGTAGTCCAGTTGAATTAGAGTTTGGAGATACAAAAAATTCCTACTTGATATTTTATTTAACACAACTGTTGGGAAGAATCACTAGAATGATCATATACAAAAACTTGAAAGATGCTGTGATAAGTAATTTAATTCCCAACAACATGCATTAACTGTTGCTGCTGTCTACATTTTAGTATTTAGCTGCATTTTACTATTTAGCTGAAATAGTGAGGTCTACATTTTACTATTTAGCTGAAAAAAGTAAAAAAACACACATAGTGTTAGCAGTTAGTTGCAATTTGCCACATTAGCACAACTTTTTCAAGTTAGTTTTTCGATATAATCAATCTAGTGATCCTTCCCGACTGCTATAAAATATCAAGTATGAAGTTATCAGGCTAGACTATCCCCCGTATTCACCAACGTTCTATAAATCTATCAATAGCTATCGAACCCATAAGTATTCGTTGTTATATGTTCACACTCTTGTTCGCACACTATCAATTATTATTTTATTAATGTAGCAATCTTTAAATTTTAAATTTTCTTTATATGTATTATTATTTAAGAATTCTCTGTTTCCTTTTCTCTGTAACTAGATTAATGTCTGTTGAGAAAATAAATAAATTATAGCAACAATAAATAAATTATCTAGGGAATGTAGTTACTTTAAATTCACGTAATGTAATAATAAAGAAAATTTGTCATCAATGCTCCAATCACAAGCGCTATTCAAGGTGTTGACATTTATTTTGACCATTTCTGTCATAATGACATTTACAATTTATACATTCAATAGCTTATGGGACCTATAAAGTGTATAGGATGTTGGTGAATACGGGCATCAATATCCAAATTATATTTTGAAGAATAGTTAATATTTAAAAGTGTCCGCAGTTGAATATTATTCAAAACTATCTTGTTGCAAACAGGCTACCACAAACTGCAAACATTGCGCCTTCGTTTGCATTTGTAATATTTGTTGAATTGTGGGAAGTTCTCCAACGCTCCCAGTACGCGTAGATTCACCGGCGAGTGTTCCTCCTGGAGAGTCGTATCCGACTGAGCGTTTGTTTCGCACCACATCTAACAAAAATGGTTAGTCTTATTATTTTATCTGGATTATTTAGAAGGGTGTTTATGTCGCATTTTACGATTCATTATAAATTCAAATGCTGTGTTAGAAAATGTTAAGTAGGTGTTGTGACGCTATATTTATGGTTCACCGTCCTAATCATGGTGGTATGGTGGTCAAAATATGTCTAATTGTGTCAAAATGATGTGTGACAAAAAGTGTCAAAGTATGTCAAAATGACGTGTGACAAAAAGTGTTAAAGTATGTCAAAATGTGACAAAACATGTCCAAATGTGACAAAACATGTCAAAATGTTACAAAACAATTCAAAATGTGAAATAACGTCGTGAAGCCATATTTCACACTATGTAATTAAGAAAATCGTGTGATACCAACACCAGATAATTTAAACAAATGTTTGCACAATGTTTTTGAACAGTATGTATACAGCTGTTCAAATATTTCTAGGTCTAGACTAGGATTTATAAGTTACCTTTGCATAACTAGTAAAAAACAAATCCGCATTCATCTCACGCCCTTTTAACAACGCTTCATAGCTGATCCGGATGCCTACATTATCGGCCAAATTTTCACCCATTGTGAGCGCCCCATCCACGCCATACCGTTCGTACTGTTTGCGAAAGCAGCGACTTTTTAGCGAGTACATTTTAACATCTCTGCGCGTCCAGTGTTTCCCATAAGCACCCTCTAACGCGTGCGCCATTTCGTGCCCGATGAGGCTACCCAGAGCACCGTAGTTTTCAGCAGGCGCGCGGCTTATGTTGTAGAAAGGGTCGTGGAGGAGACCCAATGGTAGAACTAGAATTACGATAAATAGAGATATTTATAATAAATATATAGGTTGGATAGTTCTAAGGACTGTATACAAGAGGACCTCGTATGTTCCGTCGACCAATGAGGTGAAGCAAAAGATTGTCGTCATCGAACTGTGATCTGGCAACAGTGGACATTTCTCAGGAGGGGGGGGGGGGGCTTTAAGTCAGCTCCATGCCGCCTCTGTATTTGTTTTCACATGAAGTTATAAACAAGAATCAATTCTTCAATCCCATTTTGCCGCCCGGGGTAGTTACCCCACCCCGTCAATCTGGTATTGTCTAGCAGGGATATTTGGAGGTACATTTTAGTATAATTGTAGCCACATCCGGTTTGTGTATTGGATAGCAAGGCATAATCGGATGGGATAGTTCTCCCTTGCATATTTACTTACTAATTGCATTTTGCATTGGGCTGTAGTAGGCGTTGACATCGAAAACATTGCTCGGCCATCTTAGAACAGAAAACTTATTGATAAATGCTTTTTTTTAACAACAGCAATATGAATAGATAGATTTTTCATGAACTTTTCAAGGGTGTGAAAAATGAGGAATGAAACTTTTCACTCTTGAAAATTTTTACGCCTGAATCTTAACAAATCAAAAACAAAAAACAATACAACAACACTATGCTGTATATATATATGTATATATATATATATATATATATATATATATATATATATATATATATATATATATATATATATATATATATATATATATATATATATATATATATATATATATATATATATATATTTGCTGGCCTTTTCTACCACAGTGTGGTGTAAAGGGTAATTATGCCAACTTAAGATAGTAAAATGTGAAAAATATTCTCTAATGTAGAGATATCTTAACTAATTTTACAAGTTTTATGCCTAAAATAATAAATTAAGTTTGAGAAATTAATGCGAAGACATATCTACACAGTGGCGTAGCGAGCTTAACTCCGCGCCCGGGGCACAATACCTTTTTAGCGCCCCCCTCCCCATTCGAAAACCATATAATATAACCATTTGGCGCCCCTTTGTGAGTAGCACGCGGGGCCCACCCCTCGCTTCGCCACTGTATCTACTCACACATACACATGGCAACTCGCAACATATTGCAGCAATATATCTCGATTTTTCAAAATCTAGTTCGATATACTACTACTACTAATAATAACATCAAATAGACTCACCGAATACTATCAACGGGTGATTTCAACAGTTTCAAGTCCCTCAGAGCCTGCGACTCTCTAAGTTTAACAACGTTATGGAAATGATTAGCAGACATGCGTATCTAAAAAAAAAACAATTCACCCATATAATCAAAGCCACTTTCGTTTATCGTTAGGGCTGTTCTAAGCCAGTTAAGACTAGCCTAGAACAACTCCCGAACGATAAACGAAGCCGGCTCAATGTGGCCATAGTCAAATAATTCACCTCCAGCGGTCCCTGTTGCCATTTAGGATACCCAATCTCAAACCGGAGAGTTGTTATTCGATTCACCAACCAGATTTTGAGTCGTCTACTCGTCCACCCCTCCTGAATTGTACGAATGGATTGTGTTCGCACATTTTCAGCCATTTTTTTAACATCAGCCACAATGGCAACACTGTCCAAGTGCGTTTTTCTGTACCTTTCGGACAGTTCGTTGGGAAAGTACTCTATTGCGGCACGAGTGCACTCATGCTCTCTCGTCACGTCCTTTTGTATGCCCAATATTGCTTTATCCACCGCAAAATTGAGTTGTCGTAACAAGGCAGTAGAATCACGTGACAGCGCTTTAATGGCCGACCAAGTAACGTAATCAGCTGTACAAAAAAAAAAAATACAACACTAGTGCTCGTCTTCACAAACATCCCATAAACTTTATAGGTACCATAAGCTATTGAATTGATAAATTGGCAACGTCATTGTGGCAGAATATGCCAAAAACAAAGTTTTGTGTCAATATTTTACAAAATCAAGAAACAAAATCATGATACATAATCATGAAACAGCCAGAACATAAAATGACTAATAAAATAAAATCATGAGTTCCCATAAAGAGTAAATACTTCAACTTAATGCAAAGATACAATGAATTACGATGAGAAATGGTGAGTTTTTCAATTACATGTACTTGGAAACACTTTATGGATGCGTAAATGACGTCAAAAACGGCCGCTTTCCTAGAAAACCAAGACTTTTAGGAGAATGAAATTTAGAATTGCTAATTTTGATTTTAGCTTTATGTTTCATAACTAATAGTCGAAATAGATCATTTTTGGATGATGTCTGTGTCCGTCTGTCTGTGTATGTGTCTGTCTGTCTGTGTATGTGTCTGTCTGTCTGTGTATGTGTCTGTCTGTCTGTGTATGTGTCTGTCTGTCTGTGCATGTGTCTGTCTGTCTGTGTATGTGTCTGTCTGTCTGTGTATGTCTGTCTGTGTATGTCTCTCTGTGTATGTGTCCGTCTGTCTGTCTCTGTATGTGTCTGTCTGTGTATGTGTCTGTCTCTCTGTGTATGTGTCCGTCTGTCTGTCAACAAAATTCCAGGCAAAGGATTATCAAAAATCCCCAAAATGAACGCAAGATTTGAATTAAATAGAAAATAAAGTGTTTAGTCTTTAGATTGTTATATATCGCGACCAAATTTGGAAATCGGCTGAGAAAGCGAGCTGGAGCGATGCTATGAAACTTTCAGCAAAATCGGTCCACAAACAGAAACATTATTTTGATAAAACCATTTGCGCATAGTTTTTTTTAGGATACTAGTACAAAGTAATTCACGCTTTATTTTAAGCTTTCTATAAAAAAAATATTCATAGTAGCCTCAACACTCACCAATTATCTCAGGTGCAGTCCTCTTTACCAAACCTAATACTCTTTTCACATATCCGATTCGGACCCCAAGATGCATGTGAGTAACATTTGTTTGTATATCGGTATTTTCTAAAAGGAACTCAATTCCTTGTTGCCAGTTATAATCGCCCGGTAGCTTGTCTACAGTAACTTTTGCCATTTTGTCCGGTATCTTTGCAGCTTTCGCGACTGCAATTTCGAAACCAATCAGATCCCACGCTCTACGCTCCAAATCGCCATCCAAAAAGTATGTGAGCGTCCTCACAATCCATTCATGGTAGTTTTTAATCTCGCGTTCGTGTATTGACGGTTCTTGAAGGAACGTTTCAGGAAATACTAAGTCGCCTGAATCAATCTGAAATCATTGGGACAAATCAAAGTTTCGAAGAATGGAATTATCATATTTGTTAAAATATAAAAAGATATTTTTTACTTTGTTTTTTTATCACACTTCAGTTACACTTTGCAACTAGTGATAAAAAACAAAGTAAAAAATCGTTTTATTTATCCTTTAAAATGAATTATCACAAAATAGACGCCTTAACAATGCAATATATAAAAAGATAGTTTTTATTTATTTATTTGGGCTATATATTAGGTACGGGATGGACTTACTCCAACCCTATGATATTTAAATGCACCTACCCATTATTACTTTCCGAATTTTTATTTTGTTCACAGATGTCCGTCTGTCTGTAAACAAAATAAAAATACACAAACAGAAATTTTCTAAAAATAGCCTATTTCAAATATATTAGTCATGACTTAACTATAAAGTTTTGTCACTCTTGCCAATTAATAACAGCCTTACACCAAAATAAGGTAGATGGGCATCGGATTATATAAATAAAATAATAAATGACTCACATACAACATATACAAACTTCCATTGGTAAAATCAGGCCCGACGTGGAATTTCAAAATTGAATGCACATTCAAGACTTTTGTAACCTCAATGGTATGTTCCAGAAAATTGTATGGCTCATTTTGGTCCCAGCTGAGTTTGTCAACTAAAGCCTTAAATGCATCCAAGCCATTTGTATCATCCAGACAAGCCATGTAAAACCTATTGGAATTATAAAAACCGTCGTCGTTTTGTTCCAGTAACTTCTGCAATCTGGAGTTGATTTCATATGAAACAGCCAAGTATTGGTTCCAAAAGGGCTCGGTTTTGTGATTACCACTGTTTAGCAGTTGCCAATCGTAACACGTGCGGTCGTAAAATCCATTGCATGTATCTAAAAAATTAATAATAACATATATCTTGATTCACGTAGGGATGGTTCTACAATTGACATTTAACTGGAGAAAAAGGCTATTTGTGGAATAAGTTTGAGATATTGGCATTAATATCTAATATTTATTTCTCAAGTAGCCTTATTCTCAGGTTAAATGTCAATTGGAGAACCCTTAAAGGCCCTTACACGATCAATAATACTGTCAATACTAGTATTGTCAATATTTGCTTCAATCATCCTTTTATATTTATCAAGTAATCACTTATCCAGATAAAAATCAGTATTCTCTTCATTACATCATTAATATACCTTACACAATAAGTAATACTGGCAATATTTAAGAATAATGAACATTTTAAACATATTATCGTACAGTAATACTGTCATTATTCTAAAATATTGACAGTAATATTGATCGTGTAAGGTGCCTTTATGTATATAATTTTAATCATACTGTTGTAACAAGTTTTTTGTTGCCAACATTTTATTTTAAGTGCAAGGACAGGAGATACCCACTTTATAAGAGTAAACTACTACTAACTAAGAACATTCAATATTCAAAAAACTGTAAATAATGCCCAGGTCTTTGAGATTGCCATCTCCATTTTGCAAAAAAAAATCACCATACATCACTGTGGATTATGATACAAATATTACTAAGAGATATGCAATATCATATTTCTGGTATGTAGAGATATTGGGGAGCAGACACTATTTATAAATATTGAATACTTTCCATTTTCATCTAGTAGACAAAAAATACTACACATCCACTATGGATTATTACTATGAGATATACAGAATCACATTTCTGATATGTAGAGGTATAATATCTCAGACTGTTATCTAGCTGCATGCATTATTTACAATTATTGAGTTTATAATTAATTATAAATCAAAAAAAATCTAGCCGCAGGCATTATTTACAATTATTGAGTTTATAAATAATTATAAACGTAAATAATTATTTACAATTATTGTTTGTTAATAGAAATCAAGGAAAAGCTAGCCGCAGGCATTATTTACAATTATTGAGTTTATAATTATTTATAAATAAAAAATAAAACTAGCGGCAGGCATTATTTACAATTATTTACAATTATTGAGTTTATAATTATTTATAAACTTGTAAATAATGCCTGCAGCTAGATTTTTTTTTATATTTATAAATAATTATAAACTCAATAATTGTAAATAATGCCTGCAGCTAGATTTTTTTTTATTTATAAATAATTATAAACTCAATAATTGTAAATAATGCCTGTGGCTAGATAACAATCTAAATAATTATTTACAATTATTGAGTTTATAATTATTTATAAACTCAATAATAGTAAATAATGCCTGCGGCTAGCTTTTCCTTGATTTCTATTAACAAAAAGTATATTATCAATTTAGAAACAGTTCTCCAGGGAACAAACACCACACTTGCTAAGAATATTGATAAATAAATGATGAATTAAATTTGTTTTTATATTACCAGTTCCATTGTGTTCACTTTCACTAGGGACAAGGAAAAAGGGCATCCTGAAACCGTCGGTGACGTTGGAGGCGGTTAAAATAAGAACCAACAGCCACATGGACGTCATCACAGTTATTTTTTTTGCTAATAATTTTTATTTTTTCTGGAGAACGTTGAACTCTCTCTCACTCTCCCCCCGCGACTGCCTCAAACTCGCGCGCCGGTCCGAGATAAAATTACAATATATATTTTTTTGCTTAACAAGTAGGAAACAGGATGCGATTGTATTATCAGCGCCCGAATACTGCTAAAAATTAAATTCGTGTGCCGGGCCTGGCCCTGTGTGATTAGAAACGGTAAAAGCGCGCGCGCGACTCATTGCCAGCGGCTACGTTTGCGACCAGAGGACGGCGGTGGTGGCGGCAGCGGCGGCTGCTGCTGCTGTTGCGGCGAGACGTGCAGCGCCGGCGGCGCTTCCAAACTGGATGTAAACTAAAATTTAATTAAAAACCAACAATTAAACAAGATTATTAACGACTACAGCTTATGTTAGTGCTGTATTCGGAAAGTAAAATATCTGGTGCGGGACATATTTATTTTTTTTGACACATTTTGACAGGGTTTTACAAATTTCGACACATTTTGATATATTCCGATACATTCTCACACATTTTCGCAGATTTTGACACAATTTCCTACTTTTTCCAGGTATTTTTTCCTTCATCTTACCACATGTTCTCACATATGCTCACATGTTGCGACATTTTCTTTCATTTTCTCACATATTCTCCTATGATTTGACATATTCTGACATGTTTTCACAAATTTTGATATATTCAGACACAGTTTCTCAGAGTTGGACACATTTTCCCACTTTTCAAGGCTTTTTTTCTACATCTTCTCACATGTTCCTACATTTTCTCACATTTTCCAACATTTTCTCACATATTCTCCCATGATTTGACACATTTTGACATGTTTTTACAAATATACAAAATATTCTGACACATTTTGACACAATTTCCTACTTTTTCCAGGTTTTTTCTGCATCTTCTCAGATGTTCCCATATTTGCTCACATGTTGCGATATTTTCTTTCATTTTCTCACATGATTTGACACATTCTGTCATGTTTTTACAAATTTTGAAACATTTTGATATATTCAGACACATTTTCTCAGATTTGAACACATTCTCCACTTTTCCAGGATTTTTTTCTACTTCTTCTCACATGTTCCCACATTTGCTGACATATTACGACATTTTCTCACATTTTCCAACATTTTCTCACATATTCTCCTATGATTTGACACATATTAACATGTTTTTACAAATGTTGATACATTCCGATACATTCTGATACATTTTGGCACAATTTCCTACTTTTTCCAGGTTTTTCGACATCTTCTTACATATTCTCCTATGATTTGACATATTCTGACATGTTTTTACAAATTTTGAAACATTTTGATATATTCAGACACATTTTCTCAGATTTGAACACATTCTCCACTTTTCCAGGATTTTTTTCTACTTCTTCTCACATGTTCCCACATTTGCTGACATATTACGACATTTTCTCACATTTTCCAACATTTTCTCACATATTCTCCTATGATTTGACACATATTAACATGTTTTTACAAATGTTGATACATTCCGATACATTCTGATACATTTTGGCACAATTTCCTACTTTTTCCAGGTTTTTCGACATCTTCTTACATATTCTCCTATGATTTGACATATTCTGACATGTTTTTACAAATTTTGAAACATTTTGATATATTCAGACACATTTTCTCAGATTTGAACACATTCTCCCACTTTTCCAGGTTTTTTTTTCTACATCTTCTCACATGTTCCCACATTTTCTCACATATTCTCCCATGATTTGACACATTTTGACATGTTTTTACAAATTTACAAAATATTCTGACACATTTTCCTACTTTTTCCAGGTTTTTCTACATCTCAGATGTTCCCACATTTGTTCACATGTTGCGACATTTTCTTTCATTTTCTCACATGATTTGACACATTCTGACATATTTTTACAAATTTTGAAACATTTTGATGTATTCAGACACATTTTCTCAGATTTGAACACATTCTCCACTTCTCCAGGTATTTTTTCTACTTTTTCTCACGTGTTCCCACATTTGCTCACATATTGCGACATTTTCTCACATATTCTCCTATGATTTGACACATTTTGACATGTTTTTACAAATTTTGACACATTTTGATACATTCCGATACATTCTGACACATTTTCGCACATTTTGACACAATTTCCTACTTTTTCTACATCTTCTCACATATTCTCCTATGATTCGACATGTTTTTACAAATTTTGAAACATTTTGAAATATATTCAGACGCATTCACCCACTTTTCCAGGTTTTTTTTCTACATGTTCTCAAATGTTCCCACATTTTCTCACATATTCTCCCATGATTTGACACATTTTAACATGTTTTTACAAATTTACAAAATATTCTGACACATTTTGACACAATTTCCTATTTTTTCCAGGTTTATTCTATATCTTCTCAGATGTTCTCATATTTGCTCACATGTTGCGATATTTTCTCACATGATTTGACACATTCTGACATATTTTTACAAATTTTGAAACATTTTGATATATTCAGACACATTTTCTCAGATTTGAACACATTCTCCACTTTTCCAGGTATTTTTTCTACTTTTTCTCACGGGTTCCCACATTTGCTCACACATTGCGACATTTTCTCACATATTCTCCTATGATTTGACACATTTTGACATGTTTTTACAAATTTTGATACATTCCGATACATTCTGAGACATTTTCGCACATTTTGACACAATTTCCTACTTTTTCTACATCTTCTCACATATTCTCCTATGATTTGACATGTTTTTACAAATTTTGAAACATTTTGATATATTCAAACACATTTTCTCAGATTTGAACACATTCTCCCATTTTTGCAAGTTTTTTTTCTACATCTTCTCACATGTTCCCACATTTTCTCACATATTCTCCCATGATTTGACACATTTTGACATGTTTTTACAAATTTACAAAATATTCTAACACATTTTGACACAATTTCCTATTTTTTTCAGGTTTTTCTACATCTTCTCACATGTTCCCACATTTGTTCACATGTTGCGACATTTTCTTTCATTTTCTCACATGATTTGACACATTCTGACATATTTTTACAAATTTTGAAACATTTTGATATATTCAGACACATTTTCTCAGATTTGAACACATTCTCCACTTTTTGACACATTCTGACATATTTTCTCAGATTTGGACACATTTTCTCACTTGTCCTGGTTTTTTTTTCTACATCTTCTCAAATGTTCCCACATGTTGCGACATTTTCTCACATTTTCCAACATTTTCTCACATATTCTCCTATGATTTGACACATTTTGACATGTTTTTACAAATTTTGATACATTTTCCCACTTTAAAAAAAATAAAATTTTCTCACATTTGCCCACATTACCCAACATTTTCGTACATTTTTTTCACATGTTCCCATATATACCTACATCTTCTCACGTTTTCCCATTTTCATTACTACATTTAATATGCGACAACGTATAGTGTATTAAACGCTGATGACGTCACTTATTGTTACTGCGCGATGAGTTACTTTTTGGAGCTGCCCCGCCCAATTGTGCGCAGGAAATCGGATTTATCGAGTTTTCTTCTCTGTTAGTGAACCAATATTGTTCAAATTTTCACTGAATCATTCCAGGTAGGATTCCCAGCTAATTTCCAAATATCCGCGATCCATTTTGCCATTTTCCCAGAATTTTGTTCACAGACACACATACATTCCCTGTTAGTGAACCAATATTGTTCAAATTTTCATTGAATCATTCCAGGTAGGGTTCCCAGCTACTTTCCAATTTTCGCGATTTATTTTGCCGTTCTTCCAGAATTTTGTTCACAGACAGACATACATACATTCACAGACATCACAAAATGTGGGTTTATTTCGAGTATTTATCGAGTTTTTCTTCTCTGTTAGTGAACCAATTTTGTTCAAATTTTCACTGGATAATTCCAGTTAAGTTAATTTCCAAAATTCCGCCAACAATTTTGCCGCTCTCCTCGTATTTTGTTCACATCCATTCACAGACATCACAAAATGTGGGTTTATTTCGAGTATTTTGGGCGTTAAAAATACGAAAATTGATTATTTTATAAGTTGTTCGCGACAACAATACCTTCATTAACGTGTAGTTTCTTTCCCGGAAAGTTATCGGATATTTCCACAAACTTAGTTAGAAAACTTGAAGACATTTTCGCTAAATCAATACCTTCCTTATACATCACAGATGTATTCGGAAAATAAAAATAGTACCTACTACTAATTAATTCCAATTTAATCATAATAGATATGATGAAAGTAAAATTAAGTAGTAGTAGGTACATTTTTACTTTCCAAATACATCACTGATGCTTAAGGCAGGTATTGATGTATCGAATATGTCTTCAAGTTTCTAACAGAGAACTGTGAGACAACAAGTGTAACTTCCAAAATAAATGTTCAGGTTTTCACAAGTTTTATGTATATTTTAACGCTCCTTTGATCCTTTTTAGGATTAGGTGTTTAGAATAAACCAAAGTATTATTTAATAAAACAAATATATATATATATATATATATATATATATATATAAATATATATATATATATATATATATATATATATATATATAAATAAATAAATATATATATATATATATATATATATATATATATATATATATATATATATATGTCTTTAAAGTGCATTTATCTCGAATCTGTTGTGAAAGTTACGACAGTTGTCATCTCATAATGCGATATGGAAAAAAGAATGCGTGGCGAAGTAAACAAGTGACGTCATCAGCGGTGACTATACTATACGTACATATTAGAATTGCAAAAATGTGTCAAAAATGTCAATTTTGCAGGGCTTAAATAAAGAGTATATATTAAATTTTATACCATTTTCCATGGGCGTTATTTGGCGTATTATACATTACTTTTGATGTAAGAACGAATTGTTATGCCCGTATTCACCAACATCCCATAAACTTTATAGGTCCCATAAGCTATAGAATGGACCGTCATGACAAAATATGCCAAAACAAATGCCAAACACCTTAAATAGCGCTTGCAATTGCGAGATTTGATGACACCCTCTGTTTAATTATTCAGTGTTTGCAATAGAGAGAATCTAAAGTAACTACATTCCCTAGATAATGTATTTATTGTTGCTATAACAACGAATACTTATGGGTTTAGATTTATGGAACGTCGGGGGTTAGTGTGATTTAAAAATCAATAATTGAATAAACTAAACCCACTTGATTTTGATATTGCTGTTTAAAAGCGGCTTTCATCGCTGATAGACGATCTGTGGCAGGTCCACGCTGCGGAGGCGGAGGTGGTGTTCCAGGCGAAACTTTACTGCCCCCAGCACTTATGAATCCTAGATTCTTGTTTACTTTCTCCACGAATCCCAATCCTAGACCGCCAACGTTAGCACTTTGATCCTTCTTTTTATACCTAAAATAATACAAATACATTTGTATTTAATTCATATACTGTTGTGATTGTATTAAATAAATAAATATAGTATAGCAGTAGTCACATGTGACCTACCTAGCTTTCTTGAACCAGCTGCTCTGCAACGCGAGATTTAGAACCTCTTGCGGCACCTCTTGATGCGCAGCCTCTAAATTCCGGACGATATGACCCGCAAACTCCTTGTCCTTTTCTGTTAACAACGTGTATGCCGTGCCATGCGTGCCGGCTCGGCCAGTCCTACCAACTCTATGGGTATGCGTGTCAATGTCGCGTGCAATATCGAAATTCACCACTGTTCTTATGTGCGGTATGTCCAAACCTCGAGCAGCAACATCAGTAGCAACCTAAAATAAAATTGATGTAATCCTTAATCGGAGCAAGTGATATCAGGAATGGCAACCCTGGTACAAAGCATTCATGGCAGCCTCAAAACACTAAACAAAAGCAGTTTGTTTCACAAAAAAAATACAGAATTTTGCCTGTAAGTAGTTGTTATCTAGCTCAATTGGGGGTCCAAACTTCAATTGAGCAAGATAACAGATTAGAAATAGGGTTTATTTGCTCAGAATCAGACTAAAAAACAGCTTATACTAGAGCTGCTTTCGTTTATCACTCTGAACTACTTTGAACTGATAATGATATTCTTTAATTACCATAACAGGACACTCGTTCTTCTTAAACGCTGTAATGACTTTATTCCTATCAGCCTGTTCCATATCACCATGTAGCAACAGACAGTCAAACTCCTTCAACTTTAGATCGGCCGCCACCTGTTCTGCGTCCAACTTTTTGGTTACAAAAATCAGCACGGAGCCGGCGGAGAGCAGTTCCACCAATCGTGTGAACAGCCAGTTGCGTTTGGACTGCGGCCCGTTCAGTATGAGCACATGCTGTGTGATGTCCTCGTTAGCCTGCCCGGTGGCTCCTTGCGATATCCGCACCGGGTCCTTTAAGGCGTCTTTCGCCAACCGCTCGATCTTCTTGCGGAACGTCGCTGAGAATAGCAAGGTTTGCCGGTCGGGTCGAACGTGGTTGCATACAGAACGGACTTGAGGCTCAAAACCTACAATCAGAACGTACTACTTACTACTAATATACTTAATAATAGAGGACAAGAGCTTGTTGGATTATTCTTAGCAACAGTTTCTAATAATATTGGAGTAATTATGCACCGAATCCTGGGAAGATACTAAAGAAACATCTAAAAATATAGAATTATAGAATAGAATATAGAATCATCAAGCTTTGCGCTGTGGCGATATCGTAACCAATGAGGTAAATCCGATTGTTGCTAGTTGAAAACTTTATAGTATCATTATGTTAGGTTGGTGGATGTTGAAGGAGGATTGAAGCAAATACTGACTGTACCTGAAATAATAGTATTGTGTAAAGGGCACTTACACAGCCAATAATACTATTATTTCTGGTACAGTCAGTATTTGCTTCAATCCTCCTTCAACATCCACCAACCTAACATAATGATTCTATAAAGTTTTCAACTAGCAACAATCGGATTTACCTCATTGGTTACGATATCGCCACTGTGCAAAGCTTGATGATTCTATATTCTATTCTATGATTCTATATTTTTAGATGTTTCTTTAGTATCTTCCCAGGATTCGGTTAGTGCAGTATTATTTATATATGAATAGTCATATTTCTGTTTAAGAAGCAAACACATTTGAGTCTAACACAATGCTAAATACACACAACACAAGACATGGGGCATATGTTTAGAAAGATATGTATGCAAGGGGTGCGCCATATTTATCGATATAAATTTTTAACCATCTGCCACCTGTTATTTAAAAAATGCCGTTCTTGCGTACCCTTAATACATGGATTAAAGAGTGGTTAGTGAAGATGAACAGTGCTAACACAGAAATTTTCATAAATACAGAGGATTACAAGAAGTACTTTCATAATTGTGAATGAAGTACTGATGTGAAATGTTCTTACACTACCTTTACTGTCAATATTTTAGAATAACAGTATTACTGACTGTAAGATGTAAGATTTTAGAGACCTTGTTTCATTGAGTATACGTTTTTTTAGCATCAAAAGCTCGCTATCATCCAATCCGCTCCTGTTGTATGATAAATTTGATCTACAAGTTGGTCTCACCCAATTCAAACATCCTGTCAGCCTCATCCAGTACCAGGAAAGTTGCCCTCTGTAGATTGGTGGCGCCACCTTTGACGTGATCAATTATCCGTCCGGGCGTGGCTACGACAATCTCCGCCCCTTCTTTAAGTGCCTACAATTATACATATCAAATGTAAGATATTATTGTAATAATAGGCAGTTGATAGGATTAATAATAATAAATAATTAATAGGATATTAATAAATTATAAAAATGCATATGATTATATTGAGATGTTGAGTCTGTTTAATGAAAAATGCACCTAATACAAACTCTATTATTATATAAATCTTATTTATAAATAAATAAATGTATTTATTGCCCAACAGAATAATAAAAATTCCAATTACAGAACAACAACAAGCTATTACATAATAAGGCACCTTACACGATCAATATTACTGTCAATATTTTAGAATAATGACAGTAGTACTGTACTATAATATGTTTAAAATGTTCATTATTCTAAAATATTGCCAGTATTACTCATCGTGTAATGTATATTAATGATTTAATGAAGAGAATACTGACCTTTATCCGGATAATTGATTACTTGATAAATATAAAAGGAGGATTGAAGCAAATATTGACAGTACTAGGATTGACAGTATTATTGACCGTGTAAGGTGCCTTATTAATATAATAACTATATACTAATTAATAAAAAAAAGAATGTAGAGAATAAGAATATAAAAAAAGCTATCTGCGATGTATCACAGTTAAACAAAGTTAAATTGTTATATTTATCGAATATATATATATATTAGCTTCATCAAGATTCTTAGTGTTTTCCATTACTCCCACTAACAGTCAGGGGAAATTCCTTCAATTTATCTTGAATGGCCTTTAGTTAGAACGAGGACGATGATTCAAAACCTCGGGCCTTGAGGTTCCCCCACAGAAAAGACACAAGGTACTCGTTTTTATCAGTTGCCTTTTAAATATGGGAGTTATTTTTCCTGAACCCAGTATAAGTGCCATTTTTGCCAACAAAAAGACTCAACATCTAGTTATAACAAACAAACAACCTTATCTAAAATATATTGTCACTATTACTAAAAATTATACTAGAAAGATAGAAAAAACAAACAATATTTCACTTACTTGACTTTGCTCCCATTTAGAGCCACCACCATAGGCACAAAGCACTCGCAAATCGAAAATCTTTGCAAACCTCTTGGCCTCATTGTAAATTTGTAGTGCTAACTCTCTGGTGGGTGCCAGAATTAGGGCAATGGGCCCTTCACCGTCTAGCACAGGAGGTTGCCTTGCAACATGGACTAGCATAGGCCAGATGAATGCAGCTGTTTTACCACTGCCTATAAAAGACGCAATTTCCAATTATACGAACTAATTTTATTGGTTGCTAGCAATTTTAGACACAAATTATTACCATAATCACACTGTTACTTAAATTTTTCTTATAATTGCTAAATTTTCCGACTACAGATAGTATCCTGTTTATTGATACAATTGTTTCCATTTGATAAGAGCCTTGAGAAAGCTTTTGATAGTGTGGATAAGGTCGAGTGTGTGAAGAATTTCCAAGAGATGGCAGAGTGAGAGAAGTTTTTCAGAAAGATGGTAGAAGACACTTGAAGAGTCCAAGCCAATAATTGTGTATCTATAAGGCACCTTTTGTTGATCAATATTACTGTCAATATTATAGAATAATGACAGTATTACTGTACAATAATATGTTTAAAATGTTCATTATTCTAAAATATTGCCAGTATTACTCATTGTGTAATGTATATTAATGATGTAATGAAGAGAATACTGATCATTATCCGGATTATTGATTACTTGATAAATATAAAAGAAGGAATGAAGCAAATATTGACAGTATTATTGACTGTGTAAGGTGCCTTTAATGTAGTTTTAGACAAGACAATGTCTTGCCTCAAAAGTTAGTCAAGATGCGAGATAATCTAAATTGTCTCGTATCATACAGCAAATTATTTGAAATATTGAATTGGATGGTAGTAATATAATGCGTTATATTTGTCAAGGACAAATTGTGTGGGAGGGGGATAAATGAATTCATTTCTTAAACAACTTTTGAGCTAAGAAATTGTCTTATCTAAAACGACCTTTATAAGGCACCTTCAATCAATAATACTGACACTATTTTAGAATAATGTCAGTATTACTGTAGAATAATGTTTAAAATGTTCATTATTTTAAAATATTAACCACCATATTCACTGACCTTCCATAAATCTATCAATAGCTATTGAACCCATAAGTATTCATTGTTATAGTAACTATAAATACAATCTCTAGATAATAGTTACTTTAGATTCTCTCTATTGGAAACACTGAATTATTAAACAAAAGGTGTCATCAAAGCTCCAATCACAAGCCCTACTCAAGATATTTGACATTTGATTTGGCATATTCTGTCACAATGACGTTGCCAATTTCTCCATTCAATAGATTATGGGACCTATACAATTTATGGGGTGAATACGGGCATGACAGTAATACTTATCGTGTAAGGTATAGTAAAAATGAAATAAAGAGAATACTAATGTATATCCAAATAATTGATTACTTGATAAATATAAGAGGAGGATTGAAGCAAATACTGACAGTACTAGGATTGACAGTATTATTGACCATGTAAGGTGTCTTTATGGAGTGGAAGTGTGGAGATTGCGAGAGTGGGGCAGAAAGCAGATGGATAAAAGATAGAGGAAGATTGTTTGAAAAAATGGTTATGTCTGAGGTGTGGGTGAAGGATAAGCTAAGAGGAATAAGATAATTTAGCAATATTATTGTCATGCAATAGAATTTAAATAAATAATACCTGTTTGTGCAATTCCTAGCACATCCCTCCCCAACAGTGCACAGGGCACAGCTTGACTCTGAATAGGCGTCGGTGTCGTATACTCCGCTTTAATAATAGCCTTCAAAAGTTTATCCTCGAAATTAAAATGCCCGAACGACGCCACCGGTTTGGGCGGATTGTTCCCCGTTACAGTCAAATCAAAAGTTTTTCTTAACTCCACAACCTGCTGGTGGGTGATCGACTCTATTTCAGGATGCTCCACATAAAACTCCTTCTGAAACGGTTTATACTCAATCTCATCATGATCAATCGGCGGCAAAGGATCAATTATCTTCTTTTTGTCCGGTGCTATTGGATTGCCATCCTCGTCATACTCAATCTCCAACCCATCATCATCCACTGGTAATAATCCAGCATTTGGATTTTCCTCCATATACCGATAGTATGATTCCTCATTATCCTCCTCCTCTAAGTCATTACGAACAGGCGCGACTTTCTGAGTGGAGCTCGACGCGGTTTGCTGTTCACGCTGCATCTGTTTCTCGATTCCCGCCATAAACGCGTCTAGAGGATCATCATCGTCAATGTTACGAGCTTTCTCATCCTCCAACTGTGTTGGGCTTCCCGGCGCTGGAATATATGCCAGCGCGGGCGTATTATCCTCCTCGTCATCATCAAAGTACTCATCTTCGGTGACAGCCCGCTTTCTGCTGCCGCCCCACGCCGCACTAAGCGCATTTTGGCTGATTGCGTTCATGGTGGAGTAGCCCTGTTTACTAACACCAGTGGACGGCGGCGGCGGCACCGCATTATGGCTGGTGCGTTGCTTGCTCATGTGGAAGCCGGAGTAATTGGAGTTGCTCATAATGGAAAGCCTAATAAATAATAAGAATAAGAGTATTTTTTTCCTACTTAACAATATTAACATATACAATAGATCGCCCTCAACACAAACCCCAAAAAAAATCACAAATCTATTGTAATAAACAATAATTGTCCCTGGCAACTTCCTTTTATTTTTAAATATTGGGGTCAGAAATTAACCCATGATTGCATAATATGAAAACATGAGAGGGTTAGACTCTGAACTTCTCTGTTTACCAGCAGAAACGCCTCATGGCTCATAGCCCTGTAAAGCTGGAATTTCTTCAGGCCAATGAAGTGCAGCAGATAACACCCTTCTGGATAGTTCTGGATAGTTGGCTGGAGGGTAGCATAGTTACAGACACTTAGGCCTCAAAATGGGCCCATTGTGAGACCTCCCTTTAAGGCTACTCACTCATCCCACCAGTCAATTTTGCATGCGAGCTATAAACTGGCGGGTGATGAGTTGCCAATGCTGGTCATACTAGGCCAGCACTCCCCTAGCATTAGATGCCTAGTGTTTACTAAGAGCTGGGCAGAGGCACATTACATGCTCTGCTGTTTCTAGTTCTTCATTGCACCACATAACACCCTTGCTTTATAAACAAGCAGCCCAGGTTGGAATCCCAGCACAGCTAGTAATTGGGATACAATGAAATACACTTTAGAAAGAACAGGAATGAGTTGCAAATCCTAACAGTCACATATATTAACACACAGCAGATGGAAAGTCGATAGCCAGTTACAGAATTGTAACAAATACAGTAACTACTACTGCTATTTCAAATCCGAACATGTCGCAACAATTGAATAATGTATGGTTCAACTCACCGCTTTTTTGGAGGTTATGTTATGCAAAATAGGCTTGTGTACAAGCTATAACTGCTAAGGGCTTAAATCATTTGTGCAAGTTTTAAGCCTCAAACGCTTCGTTCCACATGTACATGGCTTTTTCGTGGCCAATTTAAAAACTCTGTTGCTCTGACGTTCGACAGGACGCTCGAGCTAAAACAAACTGAAGTTGACGGCGAACAGCGGTCACCAAACTGTTTCGAGTGTCATGGTTGCCAATTGAGGCAAAAATAATCACACTTTTAGCGCGAATTGCTCGATTTTACTTTTCATGACTTGAATTACATTTTACTAGATTCGTCAAGAAACGTGGAACAAGTTTCTAGTTTCAATGTGAGGGTGGGGCAGTTGGAAGGAGGAATCGAAGAGAGACTAGAATGGAAATGATGACGGTCTCAGGACAGGACAAGTTAATCAATCAGGATGAGAGTGGATGCAATGGATGAAAAACGCGGGATGGGATGTTTTGAATGGATATACAGAGAGGGACTGGAAAGTGAAGAAAACGTTCTATGACCAACACACACACACACCCAGACAGACAGACAACACGTACAGACTCATACATAGACAGATAACATGTACAGACTCATACACAGACAGACATCACGTACAGACTCATACACAGACAGACAACACGTATAGACTCATACACAAACAGACAACACTTGCAGACTCATACACAGACAGACATGTACAGACTCATACATAGACACACAACATGTACAGACTCATACACAGACAGGCAACATCTATAGACTCATACACAGACAGATAACACGTTCAGACTCATACATAGACAGACAAACAACACGTACAGACTCACACACACATTTTCCAAAAATGAACAACACGTACAAACTCATACACAAACAGACAGATAGACAACACGTACAGATTCATACACAGACAGAGAACACGTACAGACTCTTACACAGACAGACAACACGTACAGACTCATAAACAGACAGACAACACGTACAGACTCATACACAGACAGACAACACGTACTCATACAAAAACAGACAGCACGTGCAGACTCATACACAGACAGACAACACGTACAGACTCTTACACAGACAGATAACACGTACAGACTCATACATAGACAGACAACACGTACAGACACATACACAGACAGACAGACAGACAACACGTACACTCATACAAAAGCAGACAGCACGTGCAGGCTCATACACAGACAGACAACATGTACAGACTCATTAACAGACAGACAACAAGGAAAGATTCATACACAGACAGACAACACGTATAGACTCATACACAGACAGACAACACGTACAGACTCATACAGAGACAGATAAACAACACGTACAGACTCACACACACCTTTTCCAAAAATGGACAACCCGTACAAACTCATACACAGTCAGACAAACAACACGTACAGACTCATACACAGACAAATAACACGTACAGACTCATACATAGCATACAAACAACACGTATAGACTCATACACAGACAAATAACACGTATAGACTCATACAGACAGACAACACGTACAGACTCTTACACAGACAGATAACACGTACAGACTCATGCATAGACAGACAACATGTACAGACTCATACACATACAGAATACACGTACAGACTCGTACAGAGACAGACAAATAACACGTACAGACTCACACACACCTTTTCCAAAAATGGACAACACGTATAAACTCATACACAAACAGACAGATAGACAACACGTACAGACTCATACACAGATAAATAACACGTACAGACTCTTACACAGACAGACAACACGTACAGACTCATAAACAGACATATAATACGTACAGACTCATACACAGACAGACAGACAGACAACACGTACATTCATACAAAAACAGACAGCACGTGCAGACTCATACACAGACAGACAACATGTACAGACTCATAAACAGACAGACAACAAGGAAAGATTCATATACAGACAGACAACACGTATAGACTCATACACAGACAGACAACACGTACAGACTGATACAGAGACAGATAAACAACACGTACAGACTCACACACACATTTTCCAAAAATGAACAACACATACAAACTCATACACAAACAGACAGATAGACAACACGTACAGATTCATGCACAGACAGAGAACACGTACAGACTCTTACACAGACAAACAACACGTACAGATTCATAAACAGACAGACAACACGTATAGACTCATACACAGACAGACAGACAGACAACACGTACATTCATACAAAAACAGACAGCACGTGCAGACTCATACACAGACAGACAACATGTACAGACTCATAAACAGACAGACAACAAGGAAAGATTCATATAGAGACAGACAACACGTATAGACTCATACACAGACAGGCAACACGTATAGACTCATACACAGACAGATAACACGTACAGACTCATAAATAGACAGACAACATGTACAGACTCATACACAGACAGACAACACGTACAGACTTTTACAGAGACAGACAACACGTACAGATTCATACACCGACAGAGAACACGTACAGACTCTTACACAGACAGACAACCCGTGCAGACTCATAAACAGACAACACGTACAGACACATACACAGACAGACAACACGTACAGATTAATACACAGACAGACAACACGTACAGACTTTTATACAGACAGACAACACGTACAGACTCTTATACAGACAGACAACACGTACAGACTCTTATACAGACAGACAACACGTACAGACAGACAACACGTACAGACTAATAAACAGACAGACAGCACGTACAGACTCATACACAGACAGACAGACAGACAACACGTACACTCATACAAAAACAGACAGCACGTGCAGACTCATACACAGACAGACAACATGTACAGACTCATAAACAGACAGACAACACGTACAGACTCATACAGAGACAGATAAACAACAAGTACAGACTCACACACACATTTTCTAAAAATGAACAACACGTACAAACTCATACACAAACAGACAGATAGACAACACGTACAGATTCATACACAGACAGAGAACACGTACAGACTCTTACACAGACAGACAACACGTATAGACTCATAAACAGACACACAACACGCACAGACTCATACACAGACAGACAATACGTATAGACTCATACACAGACAGACAACACGTACAGACTCTTACACAGACAGATAACACGTACAGACTCATACATAGACAGACAATATGTACAGACTCATACACAGACAGACAACACGTACAGACTTTTACAAAGAAAGAAAACACGTACAGATTCATACACAGACAGAGAACACGTACAGACTATTACACAGACAGACAACACGTACAGACTCATAAACAGACAGACAACACGTGCAGACTCATTCACAGACAGACAACACGTACAGACACATACACAGACAAACAACACGTACAGATTCATACACAGACAGACAACATGTACAGATTCAGACACAGACAGACAACACGTATAGACTCATACACAGACAGACAACACGTACAGACTTTTACAGAGACAGACAACACGTACAGATTCATACAGACAGAGAACACGTACAGACTCTTACACGTACAGACTCATAAACAGACAGACAACACGTGCAGACTCATTCACAGACAGACAACACGTACAGACATATACACAGACAGACACCACGTACAGATTCATACACAGACAGACAACACGTACAGACTCATACACAGACAGACAGATAGACAACACATACACTCATACAATAACAGACAGCACGTGCAGACTCATACACAGACAGACAACATGTACAGGCTCATAAACAGACAGACAACAAGGAAAGATTCATATACAGACAGACAACACGTATAGACTCATACACAGACAGACAACACGTACAGACTCATACAGAGACAGATAAACACGTACAGACTCACACACACCTTTTCCAAAAATGGACAACACGTACAAACTCATACACAGACAGACAAACAACACGTACAGACTCATACACAGACAAATAAGACGTACAGACTCATACACAGCAGACAAACAACACGTATAGACTCATACACAGACAAATAACACGTACAGGCTCATACACAGACAGACAACAGGTACAGACTCTTACACAGACAGATAACACGTACAGACTCATACATAGACAGACAACATTTACAGACTCATACACAGACAGACAACACGTATAGACTCTTACACAGACAGACAATACGTACAGACTTATTATACATAGACAGACAACATGTACAGACTTATACATAGACAGACAACATGTACAGACTCTTACACAGACAGACAACACGTACAGACTCATACAGAGACAGACAAACAACACGTACAGACTCACACACACCTTTTCCAAAAATGGACAACACGTACAAACTCATACACAGACAGATAGACAACACGTACACTTATAAACAGACAAATAACACGTACAGACTCATATACAGACAGACAACACGTACAGACTCTAACACAGACAGATAACACGTACAGACTCATATATAGACAGACAACATGTACACTCATACACGTACAGACTCTTATACAGACAGACAACACGTACGGACTTATACATAGACAGACAACATGTACAGACTCATACACAGACAGACAACACGTATAGACTCTTACACAGACAGACAACACGTACAGACTCTAACACAGACAGATAACACGTACAGACTCATATATAGACAGACAACATGTACACTCATACACGTACAGACTCTTATACAGACAGACAACACGTACGGACTTATACATAGACAGACAACATGTACAGACTCATACACAGACAGACAACACGTACAAACTCATACACAGATATTTTCCAAAAATATTCTATTTCGACTACATTATTCATGAAATGTAACATGTGTTTACATTTGAGCCTGTGAGAATGAAAGTGATGTAAATCACATTTGAATTGTTTAGAAAAGGAGAAGATTTTGCGTTTGGTATTTATGTAAATCATATGCGCAGTTACAGACTTGAAATCAATTTATTCATAAATAAAATGTAACTGCACACATCGATTTACATAAATACCATACGCAAAATCTTCTCATTTTCACAACAATTAAAAAGTGAAAAAAGTTGTTTTGAAAAAGAGAATTTGCGTTTGGTATATATGTAAATCGATGTGCGCAGTTACAGACTTGTAATCAATGTATTTATAAATAAAAATGTAACTGTGCACGTCGAGTTACAGAGTAAATATAATTTTAAGTATTATCATCTCGTACTATGACCAATCACGTCATTGGTCATCATAGTACGACCTGAACAAAGTACATGCATAATTAATACTACAACTTATTTGATGAATCTAGTACAATGTTATTCACGTTTTACAAGAGAATTTCTCTTTTTTGGTTTTAAAGGTATGTAATTTAAAATTCGATTAATTCGGGTGCAGCAAAATCAACTAGAATCACAAAAAGCATGCAAAAAATCACATACATTAATGTATTTATTTCTCTACATATAAACCTGCTGCTGTTTGAATTTATTAAAATACACCGGAATTTTGAGCAACAAATATTACAGTGTAATCTGATACAATTGTATCAAATCATGATTGATAGAAGAAGAAAAAAACAATACGGAATTTTGAAATGAATTAGTTTTGGTCTCACATGTACAATGAAAATAAAATTTTAATTAGTATATTAATAACAAAGTAATATTAAAATGATACAAATTACCCCCTAGGAGAAAAACCTCTCCCAATGGGTAAATTGTATTATTTTTGTGTATAACCACTCGCGATATTGTGTGAATTCATCCTCACTAGCTGAGCTACACTGAGGAGATCTAATAAGATCGAAATCTAGATATGAAGATTGTTAAAAAGTGGATTCACACTAATATATGTTTTTAAAGCAATATTAGTTCACTATTTCATATACATATCAGCATGTGAGAATGAAAATGGCATTAATTCAAATTTGAATTGTTTTATAACAAGATTTTGAGTTGAATATTTATGTAAATCAACGTGTGCAATTACAGACTTGAAGTTAATTTATTCATAAATAAAAATGTAACTGCGTACGTTGATTTATATAAATAACAAATGCAAAATCTTCTCCTTTTCAAAACAATTCAAATGTGACTTACGACTATTTCATCCTCACAGGCTCTTAAAATACTTGACTTCTGCACTACGTAGTATTTGTTAATTCTATATGAATCAAGCAATTAAATTAATTGAATTAGAAGAAGAGTAAGGGCCGGTACTACAATTGGCATTTAACAGGAGAATAAGGCGATTCGCAAAATAAGTTTGACATACTGGCGTTAATATCTCCAACTTATTCCATGAATAGCCTTATTCTCCGATTAAAAATCACTTGTAGAACCGGCCCTAAATAGTGTAGAGTTCAAGAAGTTTGAATTAGTAATCGGGCATTGTTTCATTGGTATGAGACACACGCCCACCCTATCTTGGTTCGCATAGTTTTGTGTAATAGATACAGAGGTTTTATATTGTTTAAACAATTCCAGAAAGAGTGTTATCCCATGAACGAAACTATGCGAGAACAGGTGGAGTGAGTGGTGACCATGCCAACCAAATTATGCCCGTTTATCATTTCAAACGACCTGAAGTCTGCACCACGGTGTTTTTTTCTTTCTTACAATTATCTATGAATAAAAAGTAATTTATAGAGAGTTGCGGATAGCAGTGTGATGCAAAGTTCAAGTTGCTTGAAATAGCGAATGCGTTTTGTGGGACATGAATGTATATGTATGTTTAATTATTTAAATAAAGCCCATTTATCTAAACTTTCTTATATTTTATTATTTTTAATAAGAAAGTTAATATCTTATACTTTTAATAGACTTCAAGATTTTTAATAATAATAATATATATAATAATAAATAATATATATATAATAATAAATAATTAATAAATAATAATAAATAATAAATAATAAATAATAAATAATAAATAATAAATATTAAATATTAAATAATAAATAATAAATAATAAATAATAAATAATAAATAATAAATAATAAATAATAAATAATAAATAATAAATAATAAATAATAAATAATAAATAATAAATAATAAATAATAAATAATAAATAATAAATAATAAATAATAAATAATAAATAATAAATAATAAATAATAAATAATAAATAATAAATAATAAATAATAAATAATAAATAATAAATAATAAATAATAAATAATAAATAATAAATAATAAATAATAAATAATAAATAATAAATAATAAATAATAAATAATAAATAATAAATAATAAATAATAAATAATAAATAATAAATAATAAATAATAAATAATAAATAATAAATAATAAATAATAAATAATAAATAATAAATAATAAATAATAAATAATAAATAATAAATAATAAATAATAAATAATAAATAATAAATAATAAATAATAAATAATAAATAATAAATAATAAATAATAAATAATAAATAATAAATAATAAAGAAGAAAAAAAAACAGACATATACATTCACGCATTCGTTATTTTAAGCGACTTGAACTTATATGTTCAATCAATTTTAGACTAATTGCTTTGTATAATATTTCATGTAGTTTTAATGAACTTTACTTTAAATAATTCATTTATTTTATTGTTTATTACTCAGATAAAATTATACAAAATATGTTTAAAGACAAATTATAGATAAAATCAATCAAAGAAGTGAAATTTTCATTGTACATGTGATTAAGCCTGCTCACCACGTCAAGGTACTAATTCTTCGAGCAGGGGGGATGGGATAGTAGGATGACTCTTTTTCATCCTACACTCCCACCCCCGCCGATTTAATTATCTAATCTCATAAAGAAATCGGGCTTTTGTTACTTTATACTCCGTGGAGTTCGAATAGATACAGAATAGATTAGTCTACATGGACGTTTAGAAAAATCTAGACCATAACGCGTTTTATTGGTTGGGCGCTTCAAGACACAAGAAATATTTATAGAACCTTCTGAAGCCGCTCGCACGTTAGGCGAGCATGAATCAGTACAATACAAACAATTCAATAAACATATTGGCCGGCAGCTTTATTTGAATATGAAAATATTACAATTTATATTTAGTTCAAGACTAAACATTAACCGATTATTACATATAACTTATACATGTTTATATTAGTATAATTGACTAATATTCGGTTCCGCATTGTAATATTGAAGTTATTTCGCACGAGATTGCTGTTGTGGACGAAACAACATTAGCTAATTTTAATATCAAAATAATTTACTTTCACGCCGCATTATATTATATTTTGTGTAGTGTAGGATTGTGTAGTGTAGTATTGTGTAGTGTAGTATAGTGTATAGTAGTGTACAATAAATATACAGTTGTAGGCCAAAAATCATTAGCCAATTATTGGAATGTACATCCAATATAAGTATGTCAATATTATTGACTGTCCTATTCAATTGCGCATTCTAATATCAAATTTTGTGTTGTGTGTGTGGTGTGTGTGAGAGTAGTGTATTTTATACAGTTTTAGGCTAAACTATTGGAATGTACATCCAATATGTTTATGTCAATATTATTGACTATCCGATATGTTTGCGCATTATAATTTTAAAGTAATGTTGAAAAAGTTTGCAAATTACTTAATCAAGTAGTGAATTAATGAAATTATATTGTGAAAAGTTATTTAAAACTTTATTAAATAGTCTGGCATACAAATTAAGTGACTAAAGCTATAAAGTAGCAAGTTAAATCAAGATGTCAGTGACAGTAATGCCAAGTGACTTATATAAACCGGGCGATATCAAAAAGTAATTTAATAAATTAGCCAGTGACTCTAATAATCAACTGGCTGCAATCACCTGAAAACCCGAAAATTAAATTATATCCGAAACCGAAAATTTAATTTAATTACTAAAGCTATAAATTATGAAATTAAATAAAAAGAACCGTGACAGCAAAAGTCAACTGGCCTCTATAAACCTAATCAAATAAACCGACTACGGACTATATTAGTCAACCCGCCGCAAATACACGAAAACCCGAAAATAAAATTACATTCTAAACCGAGTCAAATTAAATTACTCAAGCTATAAAGTAGCTAATTAAATCAAGAATCCAGTAAACTGGCCTATATAAACCGTGCGATATCAAAAAGTAATTTAATAAATTGACCAGGAGCCTCTCAACTGGCCAAAATAAATTACATCATAAACCATTAAAGCAAAAACAAAGCTGCCAAGCCAATCATCCCAAGAAGCACACCAATATCTTAAAATCGCTATGGATAATAAGCTATTAATGCACGACTTGAGGGTCCATGTGTCCAAGGCGACGAATCCTTTAGAAAGGTGGGACAATTTCCTTTCTAAAAGTGCGCAACGAGTTTAAATTCGCGTGGTCTTAAACCTTGTCCCAAATAAAAAATGCTAAAAGTATAGCCCTTTATTTAAGGTGACAAGTAAGAAAGCGCACCGATTTCGCGTGGTCTTAAACCCTGTCCCAAATAAAAATGCTAAAAGTATAGCCCCTTATTTAAGGTGACAGGTAAGAGTGCGCACGGAAACCCAAGAATTGAAAACTACTTGCTTTGTTGCGGGGTGTATTCACGTTAGGATATACAACCCCGATTGATGTGTTGCGGGGCAGTATTCACGTTAGGATATACTACCCCGGTTGGATTGATGTCCTGCGCGTTGTCCACCATTCCATCTCCAAATTGCTCGTTCATACCGAATTTAACAGAAGAACCCTAAACAATATATACTCGCGAACTAAATTGTAAACGAAACACGAACCTGAAAATATTTGATACTGAACTGATTACTTGGAGGGCATAATTCGGTTTAAAGCACGCGCACTTGTTTTGGGGAGATTAAAAAAATACAAGAAATACATATGTGTGTGTGTGTGTGTGTGTTTGTATGTGTAGGTGATGTAAAAGTGTAATGTGGCGCCCTGAAAAATGTGAATTTACAAATTTAAAAAACAAATTCCTTTGTGATTATTTAAATTGAACTTAATATTAATTCGATTTGAAACTAAAAAAAAGTAAGTTTATTTGATTTAATTTAAGTCAAAACTTAATTAAAATTGATTTGAATTTAAAAAAATGTAAGTTCATTTAGTTTGACTTGAAATTATTTAAAATACGCTTTGTTAATTTATAATTAAAATTGTTTTAAATTATTTAAAATATTTTTTATACGTGTATATGATTTACAAAATAAAAAAATGTTTTGAAATTGAAATTAATTAAAATTGAAATTTACTAATGAAGTAAAGTTCATTTGATTTGGTTGATATTTTTGATTTTTAAAGTTAAAAAATAAGCTTTCAAATTATTCATAATAAAATTAATTAAATGAAATTGAGCAATAATATTAAATTTAAAATTTTTAAAAAATCAACCAAGCTTTTTTTTTTTAGTGAAATTGAAAAATGCATTGCTAATTCAGCTTTCGTTTATCATTCGGAAGCTGTTCTGGGCTAGTCTTAGCTGGCTTAGAACAGCCCGGAACAATTCCCGAACGATAAACAAAAGCGGCTCTGGTAAAAGGATATAGTGATCTAAAAAATAAAAATAAATTGTTAGAACAAAATAATTTAAATAATATGCAAATTTACCTTGATGAATATATCAATTAAGGTCTATAAGTAAACCATCTTCAGGCTATCAACCCTTTGAGGGTCCTCTTTATGATTAAACTTGAAATTCAGATATCAGTATGAACAACTTTCAAAATACTAGCATTAACAGCAGCTGAAAGAAAAAAATAAAACATAATTAGAGAAGTATTTGCAGGCCTACCTAATTTAAGCTAATATACCCTAGGGGTAGATACTTTCTAAAAGTTACACGTGGTTAAAGCAGACACTTCGTGTTTTTATGTTCGTGTTCAGTTGATTTGATTGCAAAAAACCGTGTAGTTAAGAGTTCAAGTCACTTAAATTTGCGAAGGGGAAGTTTGGTTGGTTTTGAAACACCCCCTCATTCTATTATTGTCCACATTGTCGCTATATGGATACAAAAGTAATGCATAGTTTCAACAACTATAAGACGATACATTAGCGTAACTATACTATCATAAGTATGGAGGACAAGTGACTTCAGACCAACTAAACTATACCCATTCTCTGTTTCAATAGACTTAAACTATACACAACATTGTTTTATATGGTAACGTATTGTTTCTTTATTTTAGCGATTGTACCTGTGGGTGATGCTATTGCTAAAATTTAAAAATGTTGTTTACCATATAAAACAGTGTTGAGCATAGTTCAAGTCGATTGAAATGTTGAAGGGAAAGAGTTTAGTTGGTTTGAAGTCACTTGCTCTCAAAACAAATGCACCCTACTTGTACTGAAAGTAAACCACAAAAAATACCCGGTCCCGTTTTGATTTGTGATGTCTTGAGTACATTGCGTTTGCTTCAGGTTAGTGAAAGCTCAAGGAGGAATTATGGTTACCCCTAATCATTGCTATCACAACAGAACTTGGTTTTCTTCAATTCTATTATTTTTTTTCTTTTTACTTCTACTAACAAAGCGAGTATGAGAGAGTTGTTAGAATCTTGCGATTCCTCACAAACCACTCTCAGTCTTTCCCACGCCATTAGCTTGCTTCACTCTTCATTTACTTATAATAGCAAGCTACATCTCTACTTTCAGTTTCAGATTCAGTGAACAGATTTCAAATTTTCTTTAATTTATTTTAATACTATAATATAAAAACTATTAATTTTTGTAATAAATATTATATTAGTCTTTAAATATGATGAAATTGTATCACCAATAGTTACTATGTAATACTTATTTGCAAGATAAAACAAATAAACATGTAAACATATATATTCAGTGAATGTGTAGTGTTAAAAAACCTCTTCATTCATAAATAAAAACTATGCGAAAATGAGTGAGATATGACCAAAGAAACTATGCCAATTCACGAGTTCACTACACTATATGATTTTTCGCAATTGTTTATAAATTAAAACTTAATTAATCAAATAAATTGATTGAATCATAGAAAATAGCGAAAACAGAGAAGAGCAAAGTTCAAGTCACTTGAAATCGTTAGAGGCCATAATTTGGTTGGTTTTTGCTAAACTAGACTCAATCTCAAACTATAATAAGAAATAATTTGTATTTACCTTATAAATGTTACTCCACCTCGCCTATTGACAGTACAACTAAAACTGAAAAAAGAAAATTATGAAATACAAAGTCCAGAAATTATAAAAATCGATATTACTCACCATTAGTTCTACATGTCATTGGAGTCAGTGGAGAAGTAAGCTAGTTAGTCTTTGCTCTATTATATTTGTGCACATTAATTATTTTTGTCCAATCAGTTGTGCTTGTATTAAATAAATATAGCTGAAGTCTGAAAAATAAAAATAAAAATTATTAGCTTAAAATAACCATTATACAACCATTTTCAATATGCCAGTATTAATAACAGCTCCAAGAGAAAAAGAAACGATTGTAAAAAATTAGTTTTAACAAATATTAAACTAAATAACTAATGTTATCACTTTCTATTTGCAAACCAAAAGTAGCCATTTTAAGTAATAATGCGTTGATATTAATGCTTTAAGGATATCCATTTTCTAAGAGCTACAAGTGGTTAAAAAAGGCACTCATTTGTGGGTGGATTAGTCATGTAACTTAATCAAAACAAAAGTCATGTCAAATCAAATGGACACCCTTCATTAATAACAGTGTTATATTAGCTAAAAATGGCTAGTCGTGAATCTCAAATATAAAGTGAATCAAAAATAAGTAATCCCATATAATACCTTTGAAAAGTTTGCGTTGTTACAGTGCAAACTTCAATTTCAACCCCACGTCGCGTATTGACAGTAACAACTAAAACATATAAAGAAAATTATGAAATACAACGTCCAGCAATTATAAAAATCGAAATCACTCACCATTAGTCGTCTGTGTCATTGCAACAGTAGAGCAAATGGTGCAATCGCTGAAATAAAATACTGCAACACACGGATTAGTACTGTAGTAGTAGTATTTGTACTCTTGAAGCCACGATAGTAACCGGTACTTTTATTTTAATCCGAATTTAAGTTTAAATCAAGCTAAATTAAATATGACTTTAGTGTGTAGTGACAAGTGACATTCTTCTATTAACGCGAGTAAGAATGATTGTGAATTAAACCTAACTGGTTCTCCCAATTACCCCGAATGACAGTTGTATAAACGGTTCTATAGTTGATGAGAATAGAGAATGGTATAGTTCTATAGGTTTGGTGTCGACGCTTTATTGGGACGATGGCATAGGTAAACCTATGAGTTTTAATTGTTTATCCCTCCTATAACAGACATTACTGATAAATCCCATTATCCACTAAAATGTAATGTCTGTTTCATAAATAAAGACAACATTTGGGCCTGGAAGACAATGTCCTCCAGGGCCACAAAATGCGTCACTAACTTGACCTGCCTAAAACGTGACACTATTAAGAAAATAACAACAACTCTCCATGTTGATTAGTGTCAGTTTATAATAAGACAACATTGTGCCTTGGGGAGCAAGGCCCCCCAGATTATCACAATGAGTTCCTAACTTGACTAAATTGACCTACCTAAAACTTGACGCTATTATTAAGAGGATAAAAACAAAGAAATCTCCATAAAGATTAAAATTAAATTAGCGTCAGTTTATAATAACAACATTGGGCCTGAGAAGCAAAGCCCCCCAGGTGTTCACAATGAAGCTCTAATTTGATTTAATTGACCTGCCTAAAAACTCGCACTGATATGAGAGAAAGAAAAAACATGAATCAGAAGATTACTGAAATTTAATTAGTGCTAGTTTAATAATACTTCATTGTGTCTAAGAAGTGAACACAATGAATCTCTAATATGGGTAATTGGCCTACCTAAAAACTTGCAAGATGTGAGACCTGATGCGTACTATCGATTCTGATTTTAAATTACTGAATTCTGGGCATATATTTAGAGAAGAACTAGGAAATGAAGAAGTGGGCAAAATACTAAATGGGGAATGGCTGAACAATATCAGATATGCGGACAGCACCGTTATTTTTGTGCATGATGATATTCTAGGACTACAGAAAGTAATGGACAATGTGAACGAAAGCAATCGTCCATATGGACTATATATCAATGTCTGCAAAACCAAATTCATGGTTATAAATATCAGGTAAATTATTCATCTATGCAGACGATAATAGCGTGGTATATACTGAAAAGAAGTAAAGAAAACTGGAAGAAAGAGGCAAAATATAGCATTTAAAAATAATTCATAAATAAATATAAAAAAGGCAACTAGCAACTTACAATAAATGGGCAGCTAGTTATATAGCTCAGCACCATTATAAACGACCAATGAATATTCTGTAGAAATTAGAACCAGAATAGAAAAGGTTAGAAATAAATTCATAAAAATGAACGCATCTTCAAAAGCCATTTCACTACAAACTAAGGTAAGAATGCTGAGATGTTATGTATTCTTCGTCCTATTCTATGGACGAGAAGCTTAAGGAAGACATGGGACAGAAGGCGTTTGAAATGTGGCTTTACCTAAAAATGCACAGTCTCATGGGTCGATCTCATAACCAACGATGAGATAGTCTGAAGAATGGCAAAAGATCTAGAGATCATCAACACCGTTAAGAGTAGGAAATTACAGTATCTAGGCTGTATAATTCGAAAATGCAATAGATACCAACTGCTGCAGAATATAATGCAAGGCAAGATGGGGGAAAAAGAAATGTTGCACGCAGAAGAACCTCATGGTTAAAAAACCTCAGAGTCTGGTTCTTCATGACAACAATAAAAATCTTTCTAACAGCAGTCAACAAAGTAAAGATATCCTAGCTGACAGCATTAATAGACAGTTATAGAAGAAGAAAAACTTGCACTACTTTGAAGGGGAAGCAAATGAATCGGATTATTGAATTTGAATTAGTGCAAGTTTAATAAAATGACATCATTGGGCCTGGGAAGTAAAGCCTCCCAGGTGATCACAATGAATCGGTATTATGACTTATTTGACCTGCCTAAAAACTTGCACTGCTAAGAGCAAAACATGCATCAGCATGATTATTAAAATTGAACTAGTGCCAAGTTTAATGTAAATACATCATTGGGCCTGGGAAGCAAAGCCTCCCAGGTGGACACAATGAATGTCTAATTTGAATAGTTAACCTGCTTAAAACTCGCACTGCTTTGAAGAAAACATGATTATTATAATTGTATTAGTGCAAGTTTAATAAATCATTGGGCCTGGGAAGCAAAGCTCCCCAGGTGGACACAATGAATCTATAATTTGACTTATTGACCTGCCTAACTACTCGCACTGCTATGAGAGAAAAAAAAACATGTAACAGAATAATTATTGAAATTGAATTAGTGTAAGTTTAATAAAGTGACATCATTGGGTCTGGGAAGTAAAGCCTCCCAGGTGATCACAATGAATCATTAATATGACTTTTTTGATCTGCCTAAAAACTTGCCCTGCTATGAACAAAACATGCATTAGCATGATTATTGAAATTGAACTGGTGCCAAATTTAATGAAACGTCATCATTGGGCCTGGGAAGCAAAGCCCCCCAGGTGAATACAATGAATCACTAATTTGACTTAATGACCTGCCTAAAAACTAGCACTCCTTTGAACAAAACATGATTATTATAATTGAATTAGTCTAAGTTTAATAAATCATTGGGCCTGGGAAGCAAAGCTCCCCAGGTGGACACAATGAATGTCTAATTTGACTTATTGACTTGCCTAACTACTCACACTACTATGAAAAAAAAACTTACAATAAAGTGATTATTGAAATTGAATTGGTGCAAGTTTAATAAAATAATATCATTTGGGCCTGAGTGGTGAAGTCACCCAGGTGATTACAATGCATCAGTAATTTGAGTTATTTGACCTGTCTAAAAACTTGCCCTTCTATGAACAAAACATGCATTAGCATGATTATTGAAATGGAACTAGTGCCAAGTTTAATGAAAGGATATCATTGGGCCTGGGAAGCAAAGCCCCCCAGGTGAACACAATGAATCTATAATTTGACTAATTGACCTGCCTAAAAACTAGCACTGCCATGTAAACTAAATATGCATCATCATGAGTATTGAAATTTAATTAGTGCTAGTTTAATAAAAAGACTTCCATGTGTCTGAGAAGTACTATCATTGGGTTGGGCTGAATGCCTCCAAATACTGTCATGAGTGACTGATTTAACAAGCCTATAAGGCACGTTATTAATTTGATATCATTGTTTAAATTATCAGTTAAAATAGGGCAAAACATTGGGTCTGCAAAATGAAAGACATCAGAATAAATCTATAACCCACGCCTATTTCAACAATATATGAAAAGTAACTGATTTGATACAAATCTGACCCTAATATAATTGAAACACAAATTGACTTGAATACTTTTAATATTCAGCATTTCTACCGCATCAGATCTGCCACCAAACTGTATACACTATCCCATAAGCAAATTCATACAAACAAAACTATTCCATACTACTATTTCCCTACAAAACACACATCATACACTCGTAGGGGCGCCCCAAATTCACACAAACTATATAAATGCAATGGCCATTGACTACTACAGCTACTACAGTTTGGCTTTAGAAATGTTTGGTTTATAAATGCACACAAATTGACTAAAAAATATCCCAAAAACCGATTTGAATTACACTGTAAAAGTCTTTAAAATGTCAGAATTAAACCCAAATATTATTAATACATTATAATTATGATTTGCTGAAATTATTATTATATTTTATATAAGTATATTTGTATAAATGTGATTATAAATCACAAAGGCTAGGCAATAAACATATATTTTATTAGACTCTTAAAAAAATAATTATAAAGTAGCAGCGAGTCAATAAAAACAATTGAAATATAAATATCATTAATAAAACGGTCCCAAAATCAATTAAACAGGCTGTTTAATAATTAAAATTAGCTAAGTTTTTAAATATTTGTAGTAAAATATACTAAATGTGATTATAAACCACTAAAACAAGCTAAAAAATGTATGTTAGCAATTGAAAAACTTCAAAAAGTTATTATAAAGTGCTGGCAAATAAATAAAAACAAATAAAATATAAATATAGTTATAAAACTATATAATTTGAAAAGGCTGCTCTATAAATAAAATTAGCTAGGCTATTATCTATCTATATATCGGTTTTGTGTCATTAGACACTGTCTGATTCCCAAATACCTTTCTAGTATGGTACTGCGGTATATTTGGACTAATTTTTTACTTAGTTTGTTAGTAGCGGGGCAAGTGATACGTTATTAAATTGTATTAAAATATCCTCAATCTTATATAAATCACTCAAGTTAACTAATAATTACAAAACAATAGCAATTGCAAATGATAAATTGCTATTGTTAAAAAATAATTATAAAGTGCAGGCGAGTAAATAAAACTAATCAAATATAAATATCAGTAATAAAACTAATTAAATAACATGTGTATTGTATTAAATAAGTCATGAAATTGAAATATCTTGGTGTAGATATAACCAGCTACACAAACCTTCATGAAGAAGCGATGTGACTAGTACATAAAGACAACTTAGTCTGGGATTATATGAATGGTTTAATATGGTAAAATAAATACCTAAGAACGGAAAGTAAGGTGTGATTATATAAAACCTACGTAAGATTCATTCTAATCTATGAAGCTAAGATCAGAGCGAACACTATAAGAACAAATTGAGCTCTCAGAACAACAGAGATGAAAGTACTTAGGAAGATAACTGGAAGAACACTATGGGACAGAGTAAGATGTGATGTTATAAGGGCACACAGGGCATCGTAAGATGGGCACGTTAAAGAAAAATGTAGAACGCCCACATCGAACAAATGGGAAATAAATGACTCCCAAAAACATTAAGATACAGGAGAAAACCTGGTGGACATTCAAAACGATGGCACGAGAGCTAGTCGTTTTAAGTCCCAAGAAAATCAGAATCGACAGGTCACAGGCGTAGAGTAAGAATAAGAAGAGGAATAGCATGTAAAAAATCTGGTGTATGCTCAAAATTAGCTAAATTAAATTAGATATTATTAATAAAATATCCTCAGTGTGATTATAAATCACTCAAACTAGCTATTCAGTATATATTAGCAATTAAACTCTTTAAAATATTATTATAAAGAGCTGGAGAGTATATAATAACTAACATATAAACTCAAAAAGTTTATAAATTGGGCGAATCTCATAAAAAGATAACAGCCCTTTAAATGCTGGAGAGTAAATAAACACAATTAAAATAAAACTATATAAAAGTATTAAAATATGATTACATATAACTCAAATTAATACTTAGAAATCAGTAAAAATAATGCCAAATCTAGCTAAAAATATAAATATTCATGTCAAAATTTGATAATACTTATATGTCATAGAAATACAATATAAGTATGTACATAAACCTGAGTAATAAGCTACATAAATTATTGAATATAACGGTTAAAATAGTAAAACTCATCAACAAATGGTAATTCAATTAAAAATATGAAGAAATAAATGCAAATCAATATAGTTCATGTTCTAAAAGTTAAACACGTAAACTTACAATTTGAAACAATAAAACCCTTGATAGTTGATGTTATAATTATAAAAAATACTCAAAACATTAGTAAAAAAACTTCCAAAAGCAAAGCTAATTGAATTCTACCCAAAACCGAGAGGTTTCTATCCACCCAGCACCGAAGTGCTGAGAAATATGTTTATTGGTTATGGAAAAGGGCACTTTTATAGTTTATATATTTATTGCAACCTAGCAGTTCTGCATTAAAAAATGCAGTACAATTTTATTCTAATAAATACCCCATTGACATAACCGTGATACTCGATACACGATACAACTGCCGCATATAAAATAAAATTATCAAAAATAAACTCAAACTTAATGGAGCTGAATCCGATTCAACTCAATATTAGCGTACGTTCGTACAGACCGAATGTGCACGTTGGTGGTTATAAACCGAAACGATCTCAAGATCCGACAATTTCCACGGGAAATGTAGTACTCGGTCAAAGTAACTGACATTAAACGTACATCCCGAAAAGGATACGATACCCTCATTAGTAGCAATAAACCCAAGGAACGCGACGAGTAATCTTAAGGAACCGAATATTCCCGGGAGAACCAGAGTCAGACTTGTGACCTGAATAGTATCAGGCCAAAGTAACTGACATTCTATCGTATTTACGGAAAATTTTCGCGTTCGCATCTATAAACCGGCTATCTAAGAAAACCGACAATTTCCGGAAGAACATTAGTCGCGAGTGAAGACCTAACAAATACCCGGTAATTCTGACACCGATATATGAAAATAATGTAAAACATAGCGTAGCACCGTGTTTGATTAGTGAGTAAATAAACGGAAACAGTAAGAAAATGGAAACACAGTATTTCATTAAACGACTCACCCTACCCAACCTGTCATCATTTTAATTTTATCCATGCCAGTTTAGTCAGTAATCAGCATAGGTGGGCACAACTCCACCAAACATGGTATACCAATCTCCATTAAACTACAACAAAATACTACAATAAAAACATGTTCAAAATACAAACTACAAAATCAACTATAATAATAATAAAAGGTACTATATGCAACAACATTAAAAACTATTATAAATGTCATAGCTTGCACAATATAAATGTAAAGAATACTGATAGCTACATTTGCAAGGAATAAAGTGCTAAATACACTAAAAACACTAGTTTATTTCAAAATACTTAAAATGTCTCTTAATAATTAATAATAATAAATAATAAGTATTATTATTATACACAATTATTATTAATAAAGATTATTTAGTATTAATAGGATAATAATAAATATTATTAAATAAAAATAGACTAATATTCTAGCTATCATTTATATTAAGATCTACTACTCGGATAACATTCACTATCTAAGTGTATTTATAAAAAATACTGCAATTCAGTTATTAATTACTTAGATGGATACGAAAACATAGTCTGTAGCCTATAGAGCACTAGGTCAAAATAAATGAAGTTAATAGGATTAAAATATACTACTAATTATATAAATTACTACTTTAGAGCCCTGTAAATATGTTTACAACAAAAATATGCATTTCGTAATCATTTCATATATATGTTTGTCATATACTGAGCTCATACAGCACCAGGGGTGTGATTCTTGACACCACTTAGTACATATTCCTGTCAGTCACTCCACAAAATATATAAAATTCATGATACGAGTTTTCAATATGATGGAATTTTTGGATTATTAGTGTTAAAAATAAATAGTAGAAATTCCATCATTGAACTCAAAACGTGAATTGTCTGTATATATTGTGAGTGACTAGTGATTGACATCAAGATGTATATATTTGGAATAAATTGTGTCAGAAAAGACACCCCAGCATGAAGCAAATGGGTCTTGAATTGCACCCATACAAGAGCTATTGTTATAATCATAATATTATTATAACAAGTGCACTAGAGCTTAAAACAAAGTTCTATCTATAATATTGTAGTAGACACCCAAATTTCACTCAATACAGAGTAAATATAAGTAATATTGTAATGTGATTTGTTATCAGCTCGTACCAAACTAGAGGCATTGAATGTAGTATAGTATTGCCACCTGATAAATTTATAATGGCAGTATACTTTTGTGTAATAACAATATTATTGCATGTATTCATATGAAACACAAATATAAATTTCTGTATGTTTGCAGCTTCAACTATATGGAATTTAAATTTCAACTAAGAAAATAAATAAAGTTGCTTTATTACCAAATTTATTATTGGTGATAAAAAGGAAATCATTTTGTAGTAGAACATATGAACCTTGTTTTCATTTGTGATTGGTTATATCAATTAGATGTTAATATATAAATTGAGGTGTGTCAAACAATAAATTAATTGATAAATAACCAATCACAAACATAAAAAAACTTTGATAACAAAATACAAAATTGTTTTTGTTTTAAGTCACCAATAATAACAACTCTAGACATAATGAAGTAATGATTTATTTTATTTATTTTTAGATTTATAAGCTGAAACAGGTGTTACATTTTGTAACACATACTGTAACTACGAAAGGCGTGAACATATGCAAATAGTTGGCATGGTAAAGAATATGAGTGAGGGTAGAGAGGGACTTTACCCTCACTCACTTTCTTGATGAGGGTAGTTCAACTTTACCCTTACTCACTTTATTTCTCATGTCAGCAGGAGGAGTATTTTTATAATTTGAGGATTATACTTTACTACTAGATATTATATTGTTAGATTTGTTTTTGTTGTTGTGTGTAATGGTTATGCCAAAAAAAAAGTTTTTTTACTGAATTACTACTGATCAACTTTAGTTTAAAATATTTTTTGATAATTTGAATAAATTTATTATTATTAGGACTAGTAACTGGCTTCTAATATTCAGAACTGTGTGTCAAATTTGTATTATATTATTTAAAATGTAAATGTGGTTCAACAAAACTTGCAAATTGGCAGTTGTATTATTATATAAATTTATAAAAAAAAATAACAACCTGGATAATATCGCTGGGAAACATTTGCTAGGACATTGTTGCCCATTTTCAGTTCCTAATCATATCAGCAAATACAATCCAGACAAATAGTATACAGCAATTGATTAGGGTTCAACATGTATCCATCAACAAACAGAGCACTCTCTGTTAATCAGACCCATGTCAGTGCAGGAAGCTGGCTAGTCAAGGCTTGTCAATATCCATTTAACTATAACAAAATATAACATAAGAAACAAAAAACACATGCAACAATATTAAAAATTAAGGTGAATATAAGCTCATACACTTTCATATATTACAATATATATATTTTGCTATACACACTGACTAAATGATTACTTTTGGCACTGTAAAAACAAAACCACAAACAGTTGAATGTCAAATACAAGAATGTATTTTTTGTATTTACATGTGGGTTTATGCTGACAATAAAAAAGGAAATATGAAATAAAATAAGGAATAATGAATCAATTTATTTTCTATAACATTGTTAATTGTTACAAAATAAGTAATAACAACTAAATATTCTTATTTTATGAGCATAAATGAACCAAAATAAACCTTATATCCATTGATTTCTTTTGCCTTATTTTATTTATATTTCTTACTTTATGTAAGTATAAACCCACCTTAATATATAATCAAGACCTTATTATTATAAGATGTTTTATCCTTTATTTAACTGATTTGTCTTTAACAGACCTGCCCCTTATTTAACACACCCAGCCAAAATACTAGTTATTTTTGATGCTACGTTTTTCATCCTTTACTCATACATATTAGTACTATTTAAGAGAACAATTTAAAACATTCAATTGATTCTGATTGATTTTAAGGGAATTAGAATAATATTTGTCCAATCAAATACTAAATTAAACACTCATTAAAGATATTTAGCTAAAATACTGGTTATTTTTGGTGCCATGTATTTCATATTTTGTTCATATATATTAGAACTATTTAAGAAGATAATTTGAAACATTTAATTGATTTTGATTGATTTTAATGAAATTAAAACAATATTTGTCCAATGAAATATTAAACCAAGCACATGTTGTAGTTATATATAGTCAAAATACTGATGCCACGTATTTCATACTTTATTCACAAATATTAGAACTGTATAAGTGAACAATTTAAAATATTCAGTTGATTGTGATTGATTTTAATGAAATTAGAACAATATTTGTCCAATCAAATATTAAATAAAACACTTATTGTAGTTATATGGTCAAAATATTAGTTTGCATCATCACCAAACAATTCACTATATAAACATGCCCATTGATTGTTTAAAGAAATGCCATGGGGATTAATTTTTGTTCCCCCATGGTTGACAAAAAATACAATTTAATTTCCACCAAGCACATACAAAAAATAATTAATAAATGCAAGTTACATACCATTATTTGCTGCCCAAATCCACATATGCAATCCAGACCAATAATCAATCACTCGCTCTTAGTTAGATCCATGCCAGTGTAGTAGTAAGGAGCTGGCAATCAAGACTTGCCATGTCGCTACATGTAGTAGACAATATCCATTAAGTACAACAATGAAAAACTAAAATAAGAAACATGCCCAAAATAAATTATAAACAAGTAACAAAATTAAAAATTATGATAAATATAAGATTCATAAACTGTAAGGTTGTACAATTTGTACATATTATTAAAGACACCCTGACTAACTAAAATAATTATCAATTATAACTAAAGTGCTTATCTTGAATAAATAAAATTTCAAAAATTAAAACAATAAATATAATAAAATAAGCTTGAGTGGAGCACCTAAATTTATTTGTTCAAGCAACAAATAACTTAGATATAAATTCCACCAAAGTGGTTTAAATTGTATAATTAGTTATCGAATTGCTGAATTATGTTTAAATAATAAATTCACCTAAATTTGTTTGTTAAGATGATGAAATAGCTTTAATTTAAGGTATTTGTTACATTTATATTATTTAAATGATGTAATTAGCTATTGAAGTCACAAGCGATGTATGTTTAAACAATAAATAAACTGTTAAAAGTAAAAGCGAAAACATTTGGGACATAAATTAATTAGTTTCAGTAATAAATGCTATAGATGTGTCTATAAATGCATGAAATTTATAGCTTTTACTGAAACTAATTAATTTATGTGCCTCAAATTGGTTCACTTTTACTTTCAATAGTTTGTTTAATGTATAAACATAAATCGGCTGTGACTTCAATAGCTAATTATACCTATGAATGTAACAAATACCATAAATTTAAGGTATTTTGTCATCTCAACAAAGAAATTTAGGTACACAAGATTACTTATTTTTGTCTCTAAATGTATTAAATTTATAACATACAAGTGAAACTTATTAATTTGTGCCCTAAATTATTTAATTTTTAGTTTTTAACAGTTTATTTATTGTTTAAGCATACATTGGCTGTGACTTCAATAGATAATTAAATCATTTAAACAACATACATGAAACAAATACCTTAAATGTGAGGTATTTGTCACGACAAGTAACAAATTTAGGTGCCCCTGATTGTTAATTTTTGTCCCGAAATGTATTAAATTTCAAAAAACCTTTAAAAGACTAAATAAATTACTTGAGAACTCGATTGGGTTTTGTTTACAACTAGTTGTGCAGTGATGAGTACAATTATTTAGTTTAACGCGGGGAAATTAGAAAGTGTCCGGCTTTCGGAACCCTAAATTTCTAAACGAAACAACGGATCTTTATCAAATAAATTGCATTTTCTTACATATGAAATTACCCAAAAACGGGTCTCTACATTTTTTTAAATTCGTTTTGTATCAAAAAATATTTTTTATAACTTTTATCATACGTCATAAATTTAAAAAAAAAAGTCACAGTGTATGACGAGCAATACACTATTGGGGGTAATAAACCGACTTATATAAAATATTCCTTCGTATTGAAATGGGACGGTCCGAAAAAATATTGACCCAAATTGCAAACTTCAAATATTACGTGGTAATGATATAACCGGTAACTCATTCTACCAACCCAATTAAAACTTCACGATTTTCACGAGTGATGACACTAGTGAGATATTTTGGAACTAAAGCGTTATAATATGAAAATGGTCGGTGTAATACTATATAATAAGCGAGTGAAACGTTTCACAAATTATTGTAATGATAAAGTGTGGTTCATTCGGTAATTATAAATAATAATATATTTTTAAAATTATTATGTTGTGGACCTGACATACATAGTTGCCCAATATACTTACGTTTTGTTATTGTGTACATAACCTATAATTGATCCGCGCGGCTGAATATAACTTGTGACAGTGTTTTACAACATCACACGCCAATGTAGTACAGTGCGTATCCCCTCTTATTAAGCGGGTGGCCCGGGTAGTCGATACCATTTGTCATTGGAATACAATCAACAAACTTGAGTACAAAGTAGTAAGTCCGCCATACCATACATACACCATTAGCACACGGCAGAAGAGCAAGGGCTATTAGCTATCACAGTAACTACTACTAATCAACAAATATGCCCTTCCAGAATACTATGAGAACAAAGTATACCAGTTCATTCCGCACCAACACCACTCAATGCTGCAACTTTAATAGCACAATATATCCAGTCCCATGCATCACGAATGACTGTGGATTGAATAGTACAACTGATGTTGGTGATACATAGGGTTGGAATGATTGAGCTAAGGGTAGTCAAATCAAGAAATTGACATTGAGAGAAAGAATGTATGTGTTCAGGATTTTCACAGGCTGACATGGCCAACCTAAAAGCTGCTGCAATAATATTAGACTAACACTAACTACATGAGCAGAAGAGTGCAATTATAAGTAGCAGATATGGTAATTACAAATTAATTAAGTGAATGCTGGTCTGCCTAAGAAATTGCTAGCACCCTCACAACAAACGACACGCAGATTTATTATGCACTTTCAGTGTGGAAATGAGGAAGAATTGCATAATTGTGGGTGAATAACAAAGAACATTTGGGGACAGAATATTGTTAACTGTAATATTATTTTATTTAGTAAGTGTGAGATTTAGAGATAGTGATACTGTATATCATATTTATTTTATTTTATAACAACAGAATCTATGTCACATGTATGTGTATGTGTGAATTAAGTGTACCAAACTGTTTGACATCAACAGGTAGCTATAATTGAAGGGTGCAGCACCTATTGCAACATATTTAACAGTTTTAATGTAACAAATAAGGTATCAATGTTTATTCTAGCTGTTATATTTTAAATAAAAACAGTAACTTGCCTTTTGTTATACAAATTACATACATTTTCCCTAGAGAGTTAAAGTTCTTTCCAATTTGTAGATTTATACTGTGCCATGCCTCCCCCAAATATGTGAAATTTCAGAAATAGATACAGACTATACTGTAGATGGTAATTTTAATTCCTTTTGATGAGTGCTAATTTAAAAACTAGCTCTACATTAAAGTATATGGTGCTTCAATAACTAAATGCAGCTCTTCTGTGATCATAGTTATTTCACGTAAAGGAGCTTATTATACAGATAATCACATGGATAAGTCGGGCAAATAAATACCAAAAGCATAAAAAATAGTTTGGGTAAATAGTTCTTAATGTCTTGTCTGTAACAATTTCAAGATGAAGCCAATAATATCTCTGAATAAATACAAAGATTAAATACAAGGAAGGCAACAGTAGATTTACAAATTAAGATTTTTTTTTTTTGAAAAAAAAACACTGAATTAAAAAAAACTAAAGTTGAAATGAAGCAATCTAAATGAAACTTTGTACATTACTCTATAATATCATACTAAATGTATGTATTTAATTCGTGAGAATAGAAAATAAGTATTTGATAAGATGTATGTATGTCCTGGCTTTTTACAATTTGCTTGATTTCGCTTAATTATAGAAATTTATTGATCAAATATGTTTACTACATCTGAGAATTTAAAGCTTTTTAGAGCATTGTAATTCACTTGAAGGACACATTAGATTTTTTGCAAGTTTGTTGGGATGTATTTCCACTCTCGAACTATATGCAGCACTCATTCTGAATTTCTTCTTTCACTATAGGAAGGCACAGATATAAGTGTACCTGCGTGCAATAGTTATTATTCAAAGCATGTTTTGGATCAATTGCTGGAGAACCCAGAGCTGGATCCTGTAAGCCCATATTGGCTTAATTACTGTTTTGTTATCCAAATTAAGCTGAGATAGCTTTCCCAACATCCAGTATAAACTACTTTGTTTAAGTCCGAATTAAATTATTTTCTTTTATTAAATATATGCTTTTGCCAAGCCCATGATCAAGGTCTAAACCAAGATATTTAATGATGTCAGAATGATTTTTTGTATATAATATTACATCGGGGCAATTTTACTTTTTCACTGTAAGTCTGTCATGGATTGACTTGCTTACATTTGCTTTAATTTTCCATTTCATATGCCTCCGTTTGGAGCTTGTTCAATTGACTTTTAGATGCTATAGTTGCGTTGGTATGTGATGCGAATACAGTTGTACGTCCGCAAGGATTGCTACGGACGTTTATTGGGTTGTCGGTAAGTCGGCTGTAAAAATAGGTATAATACTGGTCCTAATGTACTTCTTTGGGGTACACCTGCTAGAATTCGATGCAAGTCTTTGATTTCGTTACCACGTTTCACAAAGAAGTGTCCGTTAGATAAGAATTTAGGATTGTATGAATGTCATATAGTAAGATTATAACTCAAGTGCCACTCTAAATCATTATTGATTATATTCACAATTATGTGTATTGGTTCAATTGTGCCGTGGTGATGATGAGTAAGAGCTCTGAATGCTTCAATTAGTAACTCTTTGTGGTATTTGTTTCCCGTAATAAGGTAAAGTCCTATATATTTCTTTAATTTCTTTATTTGGATTATTTCTTTGAGTGCCTTTTTTGGGGTAAAATCACTTAGCCGATTTTTCACATCCCTGGGATTTGCAGATATCTATCAAGAATGCGGCGGCCTTATGGTTGTCTCTGGCCCAATTTCCTGGTTAAACTGGTGCGTTTACCAATTGTGGTCTCTTTATTTTTTGTTGCTCTTCATAATGAGTAGATTGTCGTCTCCTTTTGTAAGTACCTTTGAACTGTTTGATTTTTTAACTGTAACATTTTTTCAGGTCTTTTGATGCTTTGTTAAGTGATTTTTGTATTCTCTTCAGTTCTATTATTCTGATTTTGTTACCTGAGCCATCTTTTTTTCGAATTTTATCTCTAATGTTAATGGACAAGTTAGTCATTGATTCATCTATATCTTAAGGTGTATTTTGATCTCTATTAATTCTGTTAGATAACTTCTAAAAAGATCCAAATCTGTAAATCTATTATTAAGAACCTCGAAACAAGACTTATACTCTTAGTTACACGGAAATCAATAAGATCTAGTTTTCTTCTTGACAGTGAGTAGACTTTCCTGTAGATAGATAGTTGTTAATAAGGAAGTGTCTTACTACTTGTGCGTGTTACTAAGCCATTAGTGTTCCATATTCCGATCCTTAGTGCCTGTGTCATTATGATATCTTGGTAACCAATGTTGTGATTCATCATTGTCCCTATTTGAGTTATTTCATCATGGTTTTCAGTTCCTCCGTGACGTTTCTTTGTTGTATGTTAGTTGTATTTTCTATTATACACCCGTATATATGACCAGAAACACATTATTATTATTTGTTGGCTTTTCCTGTGATATTTAAAGCCTCTTGTCTTTTGGACAAAGTTAGTCTCTAGCTCTACTGTTCATCGGTGTTCTGTTGTAAAATTACCTTCCGTAGGTTAGGGTAAAGTTTTTCTTCAAAATTGTTTGTGGTATACACAACCTTTATAATTTGCAGGGTGGTTGTAGTTGCTATTTATTTAGTTGTCTTTTTATTTCCTAGGGCAGTCGGCCGCTGCATGCAGATTTGTACATTTCACATATCTTGGGATCCTTTGACATACAGTTTTGCTCATATTTTTGGAAACGTTTTAGTTCTATAAAGAACATTACCATCGGGTTTATATTATATTGTTTTTGGCATTCCATATACTGAAATATCCCAGTTAATGCACTGTTTGATTGCTTCAGTGTTTATTGAGTAGTGCAGGATTTAAAGGCCTACACTGAAATCATATTGAGTGTTTTTTTGGTAAGTACCGTAAAATGAGGTTACTTTGCACCATTTTTCAGGTTTTTTGTCTTTAATTGAACAGAAATATTTTTTGAAGCGCGTTAAAAATATGGGACCTGTTGCATTTTGTTCTTTGGTGTTATTAGTTGCTATTTAGTATAAAATCTATGTAATGTGAGTAATCTATTATCCATTATATATTATATAAATTTGGTGCAAAGTTACCCCTTTGAGTAGGATACTTTGCACCATCACACCATTCTGATCTAAACTCAGTTGTATATAGGAAAGATGCAAAGTTAAAAACATAAATCAATAAAGCACAAAACTGATTTTTTCTTGAAAAAACGTAAGAAGCATAATTTAATTATTTACAGCCAACCCAACTTTTCCATTTCTGGAATTCGATACAATCCTCTTCTATTTACCATAGTAGCGGGGTTTATGTGATCAATCATAGTATGAAACATCTGGATGTGACGCCATTTTCACTACTTGATAGATTTAACCATAGAAGAAATTACAACTTATTACTTATTTTACCGAAAAATTATTCCCCTTGGTATTTCAAAATCACGTATTCTCCTATAACTTTCTTTGCGGCAATTATGCTGAGAGCACCTGCTGGAGATTACGTACCTTCCATCATTGATGCAGTTTCTTCTTCCTATTCCACTTCTTTCAACATTTGCTCCGAGTATGTTTGAAAATTGGGATACTCTTCATCTGTCTTGCAATACTGGACCATCAGTATCATCATCTCCGCTAGATTCGCTTTGTCTTTTCTGATCTATCCTATTGCCTTTCTTCTGTCTTTTATATATTTTGTGGATTTAAAAAAAAATGTTTCACCAGTTTTAACACAGTTTAACGTTGGTGCAAAGTCTCCCCATATTGTGGTGCAAAGTTACCGCACGTGTTAAAATTGTCAATAAGTAATTACGAGATAATTTTAAATATAAACTAATTACAAAAATATATAGCCAAAGATGTGTAACTTGTACTAAAATGGTGACTTATCTGATAGTATTACACACGAACCAGTGGAACACGCAATTTTTCAACACTAAACAAAACTGCAACAGATTGGTGTCATAAACAAGTCCCGTAAAGTTAGGTTTTGAAGTTAAAATCTCCTAATCACTATATCGCAAGATCTACAGATGACACTTCCATCTTGTGATTAACATGTTGCGCAGATAAATTAGAAACTACACATATAACACCACGATGAATCTTTTTCGGACGTTGGTGCAAAGTTACCCCACGCGGTGCAAAGTAACCTCGTTTTACGGTACTTTATTAGTATTACTGTAAACTTTCCTAGTTTTGGGTAATTAGGTAATAATGATTTTGATAAGAAAGTAACCTTAATATGAAATGGGTTTGTGATTAAATTACTCCTTAGGACACTTCAGTCAGTTTCTTCTGTCTCAGTTTATATCATTCTATTGCCTTCATAAATATTTATTTATAATTTATTTAATTTTTCTTGTTTGCTTTAGAAAATTTATAATTAGACAGATAATTACTTTTTGATTACATGTTATCTCTTTCAGTAACATAATTTCAATAGTTTTACTCATTAACAAAACAATATTTGTATTGAATATTGGTTGTACTTGGTGGTAAATCAGCATCAACTTCAATAGTATTTTTAGCATGATTTAAAAGTCCATAAAATATCTTTAATTTATAGCACAATATATATAAAATTAAATATCAAGCTCAAATAGCATACTAAATACACATATTAAAATGATGACGTTTGAAAATTGAATTTCTCGCCTACTTGAATTTGATTTTAAAAAACTATGTTATAAAATCAACGAAATTCATTTAATATATTAAATTAAACAGCATATTTCTAATGGCAACATGGCGCAACGTCAGAAACAGCTCTACTTGGCTGTCAACCAAGCATGCTTTCATCTTTGTCTAACATCGCTTCGTGTACTTCCGGTTTCAAATAAATACTATAAAATGCGATCCTAGTGCTATCTAAGAACTGGTAATCGCACTAACAAATAAATACATTTTCTAAATCTAGTAGGCCTTGAATTCCCCAGCCTTAAGTTGCTACGATTCATGTTTAGAAAGTAATTACAGTTGAATGTAATATTTAAGTCACTTTGGGCTACTTGAATTTAATTGTTCAGGCTAGAAATTGCTATAAAACAGTTTATTCAAGCTACACATACATGTTGTTACCGTTATCACCTAACATTTGGTTATATAAACTCATCCCTTAATTGTTTAAAGAAATGCCATGGGGATTAATTTAGTTACCCCATGGCTAATGTAATCTGAATTGATAATACAATTGAATTACCAACAGGCTCGCCACAAATTAACTAATAAACGCAAATCACTTCAGGTTATAACTTATTGAGACATCTCAAGAAATACAAAGTAAAAAATATACAACGAACAAAATTATTTCAGTCATTACAAGAATGAATTTAGCTTGGTATTTTTTTGGGTTTTGAGGTTTCTCAAAAATCTCATAAGTGTAGTGGTGATGTTTTTATAACTACGAATTTAATACTTTGGTGTACAGTTACTAATTAAGCTAGTGTTGCTTTTTTGTAAAAACAAAATTTCAGATAATTAAGCCATCTGGCAAATTTCACAATATTTATACGAAAAACAAACAAAAACCAATAAAATCCACTTGCTTTTCATGGTTTTTCCTCATAGAAATTATTAAATTCATGATTATATAAAACACCTCATCACACGATGGTATTTTTCAAACACTCTAAAATGCACGAACTCAAAGAAAAAACGAGCTAAATTATTACAGGACTTACAGCCGTTTGCATTCCAATGGTTTCCCCATAAAAAATATTAAATTCGTAACTGTATAAACAGCCGCAGCTTGGGATTTTGTTTCAATAAAAATGAACCACCAACACTAATTTTGTTTAAACAAATACATTTTAACCGAAAATAGAATTTAATTAACCCTAACCTCGTCACCAATTAATTAATAAACGCAACTTACATGATTTTATAACTGTTGGTTACATACAGACATCTCAAAACGCACAAACTCAAAAAAAAATCCGAGCAAAATTATTGTTGTCATTACCAGTCAACAGTCCGCTTGCAACTGCCGTAACGGTTTTCCATAAAACCCGAACAAAATTGTAAACAACATAAAAAGCACCAACGGTTTTTATGTTTGGCTACACTGCGCCTCGCGGGGCAACGTTGCGGAAGCTACGTCACATCCGACCAGAAGTGACGTCGAGCTTTTGCAACGTTGCCACGCAGTGCGAGCCGCGGTGTTGCCAAACATAAAAACCGTTGGTGGTTGATGAAAATCCGCGGGAATGTTTTTCATAACGGCCTGCAATAATTATGTACATCGGGTAAATCACAAGTTATGAGAACGCGGAAACCGGTTTTATGGTGGAAATTGGATGGCACACATGATTTTCAGGAAGCATCACGCGATTTCACACAAAACAAAATTACAGATAATCAGTGCCTACTGTTTGTTGGTTAATTTTTGTTTAAACAAAATCCCGGTCTGTGCTGGCGATGTTTATATATCTAAGAATTTCACATTTTTAATACGAGAAACAACGAAAATCACTTGCTTTCCATTGTTTTCCCCATAAAAATATTAAATTCATAGCTATATAACCACCCCCGGCACAATCAGGCATTTTGTTTCAATAAAAAAGAACTATCAGCACGATTTTTGTTTAATTACCAATAAGCACGTCACAAATTAATTAATACACACAACTTACATGTTTATTATAACTGCTGGTTACATACGAGACACCCCAAAACGCGCAAACACAAAAAAATACTGAGTAAAATTATGTAAGTCACAACCGGTCGACAGTCGAATTGAAAATGACAGCGGCCACAGCGATGCTGTTGTAGGTGGCGCTCAAAATGTCGGGCGGTAAATTCGAAAATTATTCGCCCGAAATTTTGCATGTTACTCAAGTAAATCAAACGGTATGAGGCTGCAGAAAATGATTTTATCGTGGAAAATAGGATGACTAACATGAATTTCAGCAAGCGCAACTCGTTCCATGTAGTTTGATATTTTTTATTTTCCCAATACAGCACTGCTGTATATGCAAGGTATTGTTTCGAGTTGGGGCAGTGAGCGCATATTCCTGTTTCCAATCTGCGCTCCTGTAGTTACAACGTTATATAATCAAAGACCGGGTTTGAATTAGCTGTTATTATTATCCGTCTGACCTTAAGGACGCTGAAGGAAAATCAGAAATATGGCCGCCCTGTGAGACGCGTTGGGGTCGGCACTTATAACACCAGCCCCCGCCGATTTTAATAAAGCCGGTTGTACGACAATCGCAATGAGACGTGCATGCAACTACAATAATACTTAAGTCTACTTACAAATCATGAAGGGTGTTTCTGTTACATATCACGGGCACTAATTAAAATACAGCTGGAGCGTCATTTGGGGCACCTTCACAGACCGGCAACATTTGCATGATGGCGTCACCCTGCACGTAGGGGTCGTGTAGGTACTGCGTTAGTCAAAGTATAACCGTCAATCCTAAAAAAATATACAATTTCAATAAAACACTGATTATTTCTAAACGTTTAAATGCGATATTAGTAATATCTGAATATTAGTTTAGTATAATATGTAATTATAGTGTTGTAACACCGAAATTAAGTAAACTGTACATGACTAGTGTAGTACATCCATGTTGATACCGTGCAACGTTGCCATATTGGCTATTATTATAACATAAACAAATAATAAATATTAGTATAAATAAGTTATAATACACGCCGATGTAATGTAGTGGTTAGAAGCCCGTCTTTAAGAACGGACGGCCCCGGTTCGAATCCCAACCAAGGTAAGCGGTACCATTTGTTGTAGGGTTACAATAACATCTAACAAATCCTAACACTTACATACACATACACTAACACGCGACAAAAGGACCCGAGTGTCGATAGCCAGTTACAAATTGTAACAAATACAGTAACTACTAACATATAACTATAGAGCTAATGAATAATAGTGACACTAAAGGCGCTTTCGTTTAGCATCGTTTAACATTACTAGTCGCCCCGTGGCGTGCAGAATCGCGCTTGTACGGTGCTGGTTGTAAGGGCCGTGGTAGAATCATGTGCATCGGAAGCGGTAAATAGAACAAAAAACAATAAGCCCGTACCAGCCCACAGTGATAAACGAAAGGCACTTTAAATGCTCTCAGTCACTGCAATTCCGTTGTTTGTATCAGCTGTACTCACTTCTTTGTCACTAATTAGCTGATGCGCAAGAACGCCGAGTTTGCAGTGACATTACTATCACAAGAGAGCAGGCTATAGCCACACATTTCTTATGTTGCCACTGTTTTTTAACATACACATTACATAATTCACTGCTAATGTATATAACAATCACTATTTTTTATAACAACACCCGAAAATTACATCTAAAACACTCAAGGGATGTTATTGTAAAACATACCGGTTTTTAATATATCACGCCTTTAAGCACGACGCAACAATCACAGCAGAAACACAAAACAAGAGCCCAATTGAGTTTGCACGTATAAACATTGTGTTAGGGGTAGCGTCAATAATGTTTTTCTAATCGCAGGTTTATTAAACAATGTAATCGCTCACCCTCATGATTGAAACGCGTAGATCTTATATTCATACATATGCCACTTACCATTAATACTCATCGTGGATGTGTTGTTGTTAAACCACAATGAGGCCAATTGAGGTTACAAACACTGAGGAACTTTTCTGCATTTGCCGTTCGGTTGTTCTTGCAATGTGAAAACAATGGCCAACGCAAGCGCATTGAATTGTTGGCAGCGGATTGGTACACGTGAGAGCGCGGGAATTAAAAGGTATTCAAATAATTGTGGTTACAACTGGCTGATGGTTTAAATTCAAAACATTATATATGTATATAATTTATTAATTAAGATATTATTTATTAAAATTAATTGAATATTTATTCGGAACATTGTATAAATAAATTTTTATATGTAATGACATTTCGATACAATTTATATTTTTATACAATAAGATGTTTAAATCTTATATTCAGATTTATTATGCATTCGTTTAACGATTATTAATTGAATATATAATATACTAGTTGGATTTATATATTTAACAGCTTCCTTCACCCATTCGAATTCAATTGGTATTACTCTACAGCTGATTTCAGGTCGGTTGAACGAAATGTTATAAAAAACCATAACACAAATCAAGTCATCTGAAGTAAACAAGAACAAAAGAAAAACTAAATTTAAAACATATTCAGCGCGGTATCAACCATAAAATCAATAAAATGGATGTGGAAACTAGAAATATAGATCATCTGTGATCCTGTTTTTGTGCTCAACCATCAACCAGGTATGTGATAACAATAGGTAATTGTGGATTTAATTATGTTTATAAGGCACCTTCCATGATCAATAATACTGTCAATATTTTAGAATAATGACAGTATTCCTGTATGATAACATGTTTAAAATGTTCATTATTCTAAAATATTGATAGTATTACTTATCATGTAAGGTACAGTAATGATGGAATCAAGAGAATACTGATGTTTCAATCGAATATAACACAACAATGTTGTTCATCCTACCTAATATAACTATATAATTCATAATAGCAAAATTAACTAAATGTAGCTAGGGTAGAGGGTCCCTCCCAATTCTTTCACCCATTTTCTTTCCCATGATAGTATATTGCAATTTCCAAGACTTTCTGATCCTCTCTTTCCATTCACTCTATACCATAAACTACTAAAAATAGCCTCCGTCATTACATATTTCCTCTTCATACCCACTTCCATCACCCATATACTTTTGTACACTGGTCTTTTGCAATTTCCAAGACTTTCCGATCCTTTCTTTCCATCACTCCATACCAAAATGAACTAAAAATAGCCTCTCTTATGACATATTTCTTCTCAATCCTTTACCTTCCCTCACTCACTTTCTCTTCGTGTACAAAAGTATATGGGTGATGGAAGTGGGTATGAAGAGGAAATATGTAATGACGGAGGCTATTTTTAGTAGTTTATGGTATAGAGTGAATGGAAAGAGAGGATCAGAAAGTCTTGGAAATTGCAAAATACTATCATGGGAAAGAAAATGGGTGAAAGAATTGGGAGGGACCCTCTACCCTAGCTACATTTAGTTAATTTTGCTATTATGAATTATATAGTTATATTATGTTAATCTTTTGCAATTTCCATGCTTTTCCCATCCTCTCTTATTAACTCAACTTTCAATAACTCAATTAACCATTAACTCAACTTTCAACAATTTGCCACCTACTTTCCTTTCATTACATCACATTTGTTGCCTGGGTGCCACCACATATCAATCCCCCTACTACACAGTACACATGTGGTGGACCCTTGTCCCATCCATGCATTCCTTCCACTTTCATTCAATCCACATATCACTCTCCTTACTACACAGTACACATGTAGTGTACCCTAGTCCCATTCCTTCGTCTTTCATCCAATCCACATATCACTACTATCTACTACTCTCTACTACTCTCTACTACTATCTTCTACTATCTACTACTATCTACTACTATCTACTATTATCTACTACTATCTACTAGTATCTACTACTATCTATTACTACACAGTACACATCTGGTGTACCTTTGACCCATCCATGCATTCCTCCCTCTTTGATCCAATCCACATATCACTCATGCCATTTATGTTATCAACTCTGTTTCACAATAATCTGGTTATGTAGCCCAGGAGTTCCCCTGTACAGAAGTTGAGCTCCTTCTTACCTGCCTTTTTGCCACTCGACATCCTTCATTCTCTTTATGGCATGAGTTCCTGTAGATCCCCATCCTCTTAACTTCTCACTCACCCACATCTCAGACATGTCCAGTCACAATCATATCCCGCACATACTTTATTTCTCTTTCCATTCACTCTATATTATAAACTACTAAAAATAGCCTTCCTCATTACATATTCTCCGTTCCTGCCCACTTCCCTCACCCATATACTTTCCTATACTAGTCTTTTGCAATTTCCAAGACTTACCGATCCTGTCACTTCATACGAAAATGAACTAAAAACAGCCTCTATTATGATATATTTCTACTCTACCCTCACCTGCTTCCTATTTACATAACTAGTCTTTTATATAACATGTCTTAATTTCTGCCTTACTCCTACATTTCATTCACACCTCCCACACAAGTCATTCTTCCTCAGCTCCTGCAGTCTATCCTCGAATTTCAGTACCATCCCATATGACTGACCATATGCTTATCGAATTATCTCCCTGCAGGACTATCGACTTAGAGTAATTATTGTATTAATTAATAAAATATTAATGGTTTAAAAACAAAGAAATATCCATTTTCTATATTAACAATGAAATACCACAAATAAAATGTGTTACAGTTATAATACTAATAATAATTTAACTTTTATTTAGCATTGGTAGAAGATTACAACCAGACAAATATACCCAGCTCAATCATCTAGTGTGTAGAGGTGTAGTCCATCTTGTGCTGAGCATAGCCGAGTGAGAATTCATACATCATCATCTTTCGGATGTTATCTGTGGAGTCAAGGTGAGTACCAGAAATAATTCTATCAGGTACTTAAAATCTTGTGAAGAAACAGCAAATAATGAAATTAAATATAGAATTTTAACAACAACAACAACTATTGATATCTACTTTACATGGTAGGTACCCTATAGATGAAGAAATTTATGGGGGATGGTAAGGATAATAAAGGACCTAGGTTCAGATTTCAGTTTCATACATACAAAGTACCATGATGCAAGAAATAATGGAAGTAGATGTGGATATTTCCAAATACAATTATTAAATTTCAATAGTTTTTGGAAATATCCATATTTCCATTATATCTTGTTTAGTTGTTAAAATTTCATATTAATTATTTAGTTGGAGCAAATTCGATTGTAATAAATAATAAATAATAAATAATAAATAATAAATAATAAATAATAAATAATAAATAATAAATAATAAATAATAAATAATAAATAATAAATAATAAATAATAAATAATAAATAATAAATAATAAATAATAAATAATAAATAATAAATAATAAATAATAAATAATAAATAATAAATAATAAATAATAAATAATAAATAATAAATAATAAATAATAAATAATAAATAATAAATAATAAATAATAAATAATAAATAATAAATAATAAATAATAAATAATAAATAATAAATAATAAATAATAAATAATAAATAATAAATAATAAATAATAAATAATAAATAATAAATAATAAATAATAAATAATAAATAATAAATAATAAATAATAAATAATAAATAATAAATAATAAATAATAAATAATAAATAATAAATAATAAATAATAAATAATAAATAATAAATAATAAATAATAAATAATAAATAATAAATAATAAATAATAAATAATAAATAATAAATAATAAATAATAAATAATAAATAATAAATAATAAATAATAAATAATAAATAATAAATAATAAATAATAAATAATAAATAATAAATAATAAATAATAAATAATAAATAATAAATAATAAATAATAAATAATAAATAATAAATAATAAATAATAAATAATAAATAATAAATAATAAATAATAAATAATAAATAATAAATAATAAATAATAAATAATAAATAATAAATAATAAATAATAAATAATAAATAATAAATAATAAATAATAAATAATAAATAATAAATAATAAATAATAAATAATAAATAATAAATAATAAATAATAAATAATAAATAATAAATAATAAATAATAAATAATAAATAATAAATAATAAATAATAAATAATAAATAATAAATAATAAATAATAAATAATAAATAATAAATAATAAATAATAAATAATAAATAATAAATAATAAATAATAAATAATAAATAATAAATAATAAATAATAAATAATAAATAATAAATAATAAATAATAAATAATAAATAATAAATAATAAATAATAAATAATAAATAATAAATAATAAATAATAAATAATAAATAATAAATAATAAATAATAAATAATAAATAATAAATAATAAATAATAAATAATAAATAATAAATAATAAATAATAAATAATAAATAATAAATATACTGAATACTGAATACTGAATACTGAATACTGAATACTGAATACTGAATACTGAATACTGAATACTGAATACTGAATACTGAATACTGAATACTGAATACTGAATACTGAATACTGAATACTGAATACTGAATACTGAATACTGAATACTGAATACTGAATACTGAATACTGAATACTGAATACTGAATACTGAATACTGAATACTGAATACTGAATACTGAATACTGAATACTGAATACTGAATACTGAATACTGAATACTGAATACTGAATACTGAATACTGAATACTGAATACTGAATACTGAATACTGAATACTGAATACTGAATACTGAATACTGAATACTGAATACTGAATACTGAATACTGAATACTGAATACTGAATACTGAATACTGAATACTGAATACTGAATACTGAATACTGAATACTGAATACTGAATACTGAATACTGAATACTGAATACTGAATACTGAATACTGAATACTGAATACTGAATACTGAATACTGAATACTGAATACTGAATACTGAATACTGAATACTGAATACTGAATACTGAATACTGAATACTGAATACTGAATACTGAATACTGAATACTGAATACTGAATACTGAATACTGAATACTGAATACTGAATACTGAATACTGAATACTGAATACTGAATACTGAATACTGAATACTGAATACTGAATACTGAATACTGAATACTGAATACTGAATACTGAATACTGAATACTGAATACTGAATACTGAATACTGAATACTGAATACTGAATACTGAATACTGAATACTGAATACTGAATACTGAATACTGAATACTGAATACTGAATACTGAATACTGAATACTGAATACTGAATACTGAATACTGAATACTGAATACTGAATACTGAATACTGAATACTGAATACTGAATACTGAATACTGAATACTGAATACTGAATACTGAATACTGAATACTGAATACTGAATACTGAATACTGAATACTGAATACTGAATACTGAATACTGAATACTGAATACTGAATACTGAATACTGAATACTGAATACTGAATACTGAATACTGAATACTGAATACTGAATACTGAATACTGAATACTGAATACTGAATACTGAATACTGAATACTGAATACTGAATACTGAATACTGAATACTGAATACTGAATACTGAATACTGAATACTGAATACTGAATACTGAATACTGAATACTGAATACTGAATACTGAATACTGAATACTGAATACTGAATACTGAATACTGAATACTGAATACTGAATACTTGGATACTGAATACTTGGATACTTGGATACTGAATACTTGGATACTTGGATACTGAATACTTGGATACTGAATACTTGGATACTGAATACTTGGATACTGAATGCTTGGATACTGAATACTTGGATACTGAATACTTGGATACTGAATACTTGGATACCGAATACTTGGATACCGAATACTTGGATACCGAATACTTGGATACCGAATACTTGGATACCGAATACTTGGATACCGAATACTTGGATACCGAATACTTGGATACCGAATACTTGGATACCGAATACTTGGATACCGAATACTTGGATACCGAATACTTGGATACCGAATACTTGGATACCGAATACTTGGATACCGAATACTTGGATACCGAATACTTGGATACCGAATACTTGGATACCGAATACTTGGATACCGAATACTTGGATACCGAATACTTGGATACCGAATACTTGGATACCGAATACTTGGATACCGAATACTTGGATACCGAATACTTGGATACCGAATACTTGGATACCGAATACTTGGATACCGAATACTTGGATACCGAATACTTGGATACCGAATACTAAATACTGAATACTTGAATACTGAATAATATTGTGTATTATTAAATTCTTGGAAAACAAAGTCTATTGTTATTATTATTACTATTATTGTTATTACTATTATTATTAATACTATTATTATTATTACTATTATTATTATTACTATTATTATTAATACTATTATTATTATTACTATTATTATTAATACTATTACTATTATTAATATTATTACTATTTTTACTATTATTATGCAAAACTTTATTTTAAAAAATTTATTCAGATTGGAATATAATCGATGCAAACATCAAAAGAAAGAAATAAAAAGAAAAATTATTTACACTAAACAAATAGATAAATGCAAGCACTATCAAACTGAATTATGGGATCAAGATTTCCAGAAAACAACCTTTATTATTTGTGGTGTGTATTCCGAAATTTGTTTGTTAAATGAATTGCTTCTATGTTGCTTTTATGCTGATTAGCCACATAACTGGCATGGCTTAGTTCCGCTTGTAGTTCCTTAATTATTTGAACTAGGCTCAGTACACATGTCCACCAATATACCAGTAACACTGAAACATTTTTATATAAACTACTAGATGGTTGTGATAAACATTATGTGATATTTTAAATTTACATGGAAGGGAATTTAAAAATGATACAACTAACCCCCTAGGAGGAAAATTACACTTTCCTCCTAGGAGGTTAAGCCCTGATTTCCTAGAAAGTGGTGTCGATAAAAGCGGCCGTTTTTGACGTCACTTTGACGTAACAAATAAAGTTTTACGTGTATTTATATAAATATGGAAACCCAGAGAGCGATATATCTAAATGTAATGGGTAAAAGGCATGAATTACACTGGATTGTGGAGTTTTATTCATTTGTATATACTTAAAACATTTCCTATAATGTGCAAATGACGTCAAAAACGGCCGCTTTTATCGACACCGCTTCCTAGGAAACCAGGGCTTAACCCTCTAGAAGGAAAGTGTAATTTTCTTCCTAGGGGGTTAGTTGTATCATTTTTTTTTATATAACCACTCGAGATATTGTGTGAATTCATCCTCACTAGCTGAACTACACTGATGAGATCTAATAAGATCGAAATCTAGATATGTTGATTGCTAAGAGGATGATTCACACTTATATATGTTTTACGGCCGGTTCTACAATAGACATTAAGAGGGGAATAAGGCTATTCGTAGAATAAGTGTGAAATTTTGACGCCACTATCTCAAACTTATTCCATGGATAGCCTCATTCTCCAGTTAAATGTTAATTGTAGAATCGGCCTTTTGAAGGGAATATATAAAATTAATTTTTGCTACTTAAATTGAAATGATAGAAACAAAACATTTTTATTTATAATATAAAGAAATAAGTATAAGATAGGGTTGAACGGAAGAGTTGAAAAGGAAGGAAAGAATTATTAAAAGATTAAATTGCTTCTAGCATTTGCTGCCGTGGGAAATAAAGTGGTTGAGAATAGTGGGATTACCCCTATTCCCACTATTTTCAACCACTTTATTTCCCACGCCAACAAATGCTTGAAGCAATTTACTCTTTTAATAATTTTTTCCTTCGTTTTCAACTCTTCTGTTCAACCCTATCTTATACTTATTTCTAAACATCATCCATTTGTTTTTATTTTTTCACATTCACTACTAAGCAAATTCTAATTTGTTATTATCTTATCAAAGAAGCGCCAAATCTAAATTAAAAAATGTTGTACATTATGTTATTTTCCAGTTTCCTTGTTCATTAACTCTGTTTAATTATCCTGATGATGCTCGAAATTAAACGAGCGAAATATATTGATATATTATAAAAGGAGTTTTTTTACTGCCCTCGCTGTTTAAAAAAAACAAATACATATAAATATATATATATATATATATATATATATATATATATATATATATATATATATGTATATATATATATATATATATATATATATATATATATATACATAGGGTATACGTACATAAAAGCATTGCCCCAATGTTGCTATATAGAATTAACGAACCCAATCCATACTCTTCATTATTTTTCAAATCCAACATCAATAGTACGACCACGAGTATAGCAAATAGTATGTATAAGAAATCTACCACCAGAAATGGATAAATCATGTAGATGTTGCACTAAAAACATAATTGATCACGTCTATATTTTTCTTATGGTGCGATTTGTATAATTATATTGAGCTTTTAGCAAAAACTATGCAACTATATTATTTATTTATTTATTTATTATTTATTTTTTCTATTTTTACACATTGCTTATTACTCAGATATTATTATACATAATATGTTTAAAGAGGAAATATAGTTTTTACTAGTTGATTAATTAATACGAGTATAAATGTGATCTGATTGCTTGGTGGTCGTGAATAATACAGTACATTTTATATTCAAGATTCAAATTTGTTACTTGACTGTTTTGAACAAATTACTATTTCTTAATTAGCGTTCGTTTATCCTTCGGGAGTTATTCCGGACTGCTCTAAGCCAGCTAAGACCAGCCCAGAACAGCCCCCGAAGGATAAACGAAAGCACTGGTGTGTGCGTTCCGCGACGAGTATATTCAGTTAGTTATTTTAGTTAGTTATTTTAGTTAGTTAGTTAGTTATTTTATGTTAGTTATGTTATTTAGTTAGTTAGTTAATTCAGTATATTCGAGTTATCTTCAAAATGAGGTATACTTTGTTGAATCTAGCCGTGTAATAACTTCAGGAGTGAAGAAAATTAAAAAAGTTCTTGAAAATACTGTTTTCAAATCAAACTGTAATAAATTAAATTGTTAGGTTTTCAAAATGTTCACTAACAAAACGTGTAATCGACTTATTAATCTTCAAAATGAGGTATAATTTGCTGAATTTGCTCGAAAGCAACTGGTGTGTGTGTGTTCCGCGACGAGTAGCTCCAATGCGAACCGTTTGGGGCAGCTAGAAACGATAAACGAAAGCAGCTTTAGTAAATACTTACACGAATAGCCCCAACAAACAGTATTATACATGCCAGTAATAAAATACTAAAGAAAATTATCAATGTAATTAAGCAGCCAGTCGGATCTATAAAATAAAATAACATCTTAATTCATTTTAATCGTCATATATTAAATAATGGAAGTTAAAACAAATGGGTACCTTTTGCCAATTTCAATATTCCTTCATTTTCAATAGACAAACTTTTAGCCAAATTGGTTAACATGGATACAATATCCTCTTGGTTGTCTAAACAAATTGCGGAGATCATTATCCATATGGACGATTGAATCTAAAAGTTTTATTTCAGAAACATACACACACAC